>CM052707.1:230765-301169 GCA_028551405.1 Uromys caudimaculatus | reverse complement strand
CCAAATAACCCTATCAAAAAATGGGGAACAGAGCTAAACAGAGAATTCTCAATTGAGGACACTCGAATGTTCAACATCCTTAGTCATCAGGGAAATGCAAATCAAAACAACCCTGAGATTCCACCTCACACCAGTCAGAATGGCTAAGAACAAAAACTCAGGTGACAGCAGATGCTGGCAAGAATGCGGAGAAAGAGGAACACTCCTCCATTGTTGGTGGGATTGCAAGCTGGTCCAACCACTCTGGAAATCAGTTTTGTGGACCCTCAGAAAAATGAACATAATACTACCTGAGGACCCAGCTATACCACTCCAGGGCATATACCCAGAAGATGCTCCAACATGTAATAAAGACACATGCTCCACTATGTTCATAGCAGCCATATTTATAATAGCCAAAAACTAGAAACAACCCAGATGTCCCTCAACAGAGGAATGGATACAGAAAATGTGGTACATTTACACAACGGAATACTACTCAGCTATTAAAAACAATGACTTCTTGAAATTTGCAGGCAAATGGATGGAACTTGAAAATATCATCCTGAGCGAGGTAACTCAGTCACAAAAGAATGAACACGGTATGTACTCACTTATAAGTGGATATTAACACAAACGTTCAGAATACCCAAGTTTCACTTTACAGCAACTGTTGGGCTGAGCGTTGGGTCCCAGATGGAGGAGGTGGAGAAGGGACTAAAGGAGCTGAAGGAGTTTGCAGCCCTATGGAGGGAGCAACAGTGTCAACTGGTCTGACCCTCCGGTGCTCCAGGAGACTGGACCACCAACCTAAGAATACACATGGAGGGACCCATGGTGCTGGCCATATATGTGGCAGAGGAGGGCCTTGTTGGCCATCAGTGGGTGGAGAGGCCCTTGGGTCTGAGAGTGTTAGATGGCCCAGTGTAGGGGAATGCCAGGGAGGGAAGACGGGAGTGGGTGGGTGAGTGGGTGGCGGAATACCTTCATAGAGTCAGGGGAGGGATAGGGGATAGGGGGTTCCAAGGGGGAGACCTGGAAAGAGGGAAACACTTGAAATGTAAATAAAGTATCAAAAAAAAAAAAAACCCACAAAGTAGAGAGTGTTTGATAGTGATAGTCAACAATGACTCTGGTACACACATACACACACACACACACACACACACACACACACACACACACACACACACACACACATATGTGCACATACCTGCACACACATAGAGGCAAACACAAACACTGACTTTTGAATTATTCTCTGAATCCTCTGTTTTATACAGTGATAATACTTAATAAATATACATTTATTTACATACATAGACATATTCATATAGCTAAACATGGATGCACACAAAGATGGAATTTTTCAGTATTTTTTATTGGCTATTCTATTTATTTACATTTCAAATGTCATCCCCCTTCCCAGTTTCCCCTCTGCCAAGCCCTTATCACATCCCTCCTCCCCCTGCCTCTATGAGGGTGCTCTGCCACCCATCTACCCACTCCCTCCTCACCGTCCTGGCATCCCCCTATGCAGGGGCATCGAGCCTTCCCAGGACCAAGGGCCTCCCCACCCACTGATGCCAGATAAGGCCCTACTCTGCTACATACACAGCTGGAGCCATGGGTCTCTTCATGTGTACTCCTTGGTTGGTAGTTTAGTCCCTGGGAACTCTGGGGGGTCTGGTTGGTTGATATTGTTGTTCTTCCTATGGGGTTGCAAACCCTTCAGCTCCTTCAATCCTTCCCCTAACTCCTCCATTGGGGTCCCCGTGGTCAGTCCGATGGTTGGCTGCAAGCATCAGCATCTGTATTGGTCAGGCTCAAAGATGGACTTTTGAATTATCCTCTATTTTATATAATGTTGACATTTAATAATTTACAAATACTAAATATTTTACATACTTAATGTAAAATAAGTAACAAAGAAACACATTGTGGACATGTACAAAGCATTCAGCTATCTATTACTACATATTTTTACGAAAGTCTTCTGTATTTTTCTTTTTCCTTTTCATGCCTTTGTTTCATATTCAAATTAAAACTTAAAGTAATCAAAAATATGATTTAAAAATCTTGCATTGTTACCAGCTTAATTCTGATATTATACCTTACTAATAAACTTTAGTTTTAATGATAAAAAATTGTTGAAATTGTATCTATAAATCGATGTCCATATATACTACATGATTCATAATGATATTTTTGTAGGAAATAGTCACCATATTATGTTGGTCCAGTGGCTTTAGAGGCCTCTGAGCACGGCTATCAGGGCTCTGTAGAGGCCCATTAAAGGAAAGGTAGTATTTCCTTCCTTCTGTCAGAAGTGTAGGATTTACCTCTGGCCCCAGTTAGATTCAGACTGCTCTGATCTATTGCCTCCTAGAGACCACTACCCAGGAGGCCGGATTCAGCTAAAGCCATGTTAAGGACAAGATGAGCTTTGTCTTCCTGATGCCCCTCCTGAGGGCAGTCACTCAGGAAGCCACGTCTTCTGCTAAGCCTGCTTGATTTTCTGGGTTACTCAGAAAAACAATTTCTTTTTCATTTGCTTCCTTTATCTCTTTTCCCCAAATGTAAACATGCTTCCCCTGGTACTCTGGGCTTCCTTACTCTCTCAGGACCTGCCCCATCCCTCTGTCATGCGGTTATCACTCTTTTTCTCCCTCTTCCTGGCAGTTTCTGGATTTACAGGTTGCGGACCCTGCTGTTTTCCCTTAAAATTAAAAAAAAAAAAAAAAAGTCCTCGAGTCTGTTTTTAAAATTGTCCTTTTAAGTCTATTTTTAGAACCCAAAGGGAGAACCCCAATTTCTCCACTAATACACAGCACCTAACGTGGGGATTCCCTAATGTTTCCTGTAATAATATAACAAGAATTATAGGAATTATTACTTTTTGTGTTGTACATATGTGCTTGTGTTCTTATGTGTGCCTTCCTGTGTGCATGTGTGTGCAGCTGTGTGCGTGTGTGCAGGGCTAGGGGTGGGGAAGAGGTGTGCCTGGGGAGCTCAGAGTCAGCATGGGTGTTTTCTTCTTCAAATGGTCCCTATCTTGCTTCAAAAAAATTCTTATTACATTTTTATATATTTAGTTTGAGTGTGTGTGTGTGTGTGTGTGTGTGGGTGGGTGGGTGGGCGGGTGTGCGCGTGCGATGTGCCTGGGCACTCGTTTGAAGGTCAGAGTATAACCTGAGGGATTCAGGTCAGTTGTGCCAGCACATGGTCCTTAGGATCAAATCCTAAGGATCAAATTTGGCACCTTTACCCACAGAGCAATTTTACCAGCTCATCGCCAGGCAATTTTATTTACCATTTGACAGGTTCCTTCTGGAAATTAAATGCCACAGAAGCACGAACAATCCTTGGCAACTTCCAGAAGAAAAGTGCATTGCCCAGAGAGCTTCAGTCAGGCTCGGGGCTCCCTGGTGAACACCCTGACGCTGCACGCCTTTGGTCAGGATCATCTTCCTGCTCAGCATTCCCTACCTTCATCTTTTATTTCTTTGGTGTTTGTTTGTGTGTTTGTTTGTGAAGTCTGAAGCTTACTGGTCAGCTAGACTCAGTGGACAGTGAGTCCCACCCAGTAGGTTGCTAGAAATACAAATTATGCTGCCAAGCCCAGTTTTAGAGTCTGGGATCTGATGTTTATGTATTCACTGCAAGCAAAAATTGTTTTTAAAAAGGCATTATGGAAAAAGGTTAAAGTAATTTTAGTTGCCAGGAAAGCAAATCAGGGTTTCTAATGGCTATAGGAAGTGGAGATAGGGGCCAAGGGCGCTCAGAGCCTGTAGTCAGGGCCAGGACACTGAGAGACAAAACCAGTAAAACCTTCAGGGCAGCAAAAGGGACAGTCAGGGACACTCTGAGAGTGCTAGCGGGGCTCTGGAAATATCTTGTGTGTTTGCGCAAACGTGTGTACATGCCATCTGCTCAGGGACAAGCATGTAGATACTACACCATTCTCTCTTCTTGGAGACAAAGTCTTGCGGTATAGCCTAGCTGGTCTCGACCCTTCGACCCTTCTGCGTCATCTTGTACAATTGCTTGTACTGTTTATTTTATTGACTTCCTCGATGTCCCTAAATTTAGGCATTAAATTCTATTCCTAGTTTGGTTTATTCCTTGCAGTAACTAAACTCAACTGTTATCCTGAAATTTGCAGTAAACCATGATTGAGCCACGTCAGAAAAACATCGGATTAAAAAGTCTTCTCAAGAGCCGGGCGGTGGTGGCGCACGCCTTTAATCCCAGCACTCGGGAGGCAGAGGCAGGAGGATTTCTGAGTTCGAGGCCAGCCTGGTCTAAAGAGTGAGTTCCAGGACAGCCAGGGCTACACAGAGAAACCCTGTCTCAAAAAAAAAACCCGAAAAAACAAAAAACAAAAACAAAAAAGTCTTCTCAAGGGGGAACAGTTGTAAAATCTCAGTTGTTCCTTTCCTTCCAAAGACTGTTGACCTCGAGGGACTGGATGCCTGCAGTCAGTGTGCCTCAGCAAGGAAGGGATGTGTTTTATAGCTTCGAAGGGAGTCACACACAGCGGCAGCCTGCGTGCCTGTCCAGTGGGGTTGTGACTTCCTCCATCTATCCAGGCCTCCCTTGCTGTCCTAATTCAGATCATTGTCCCGTTACTTTGCTCATCTTCCATTCTCTTTCTCTAGAAACAGCCCAACCCACAGGATTACATTGATGAGCCAGTTTCCCAAGACTCAGGAATGATGCTGATGGTTCAGCCGCGGGGCCGTCAATTTCTCAATTTCTTTCTGACATGGGCACACTGGCCTCTGCTCATTGCCAGGTCTCCAGAGCTTTTCCTGGGCTACTTCTTAGCGGTTCTGTTTTCTGGGAACTCTTCTAGTAGACAATGGCAAAACAAAGAGGAACGGATCCAGTCCACTTCTGGTGCTGAGAAAAGCCCTCCCCTGGCGAGAATTCAAGCCTGGGGGTGGAGTGGGGACCAGAAAGAAAGAAACAAATTGTTCAATTAGCTACTGGATTGAAGGAAATTACTTCAGATATTGGCAGAAACTGAGCAATCTTTATCACATAGTTTCAGGCTATTTTTAAGGTGGATCTCCTGATTTGTTTTGTGGATCTCCAGGGTGTGTCTCATCCTAGATTTCCCTCTCCCAGGAAAATCTACGAAGCCGATCAAAGAAGCAAGATGATAGAGTCACCTCGTGAACGGTGGGTTTCTGAGTTCCTACATTTCTGCTGAATGCTGTAACAGGTAATGCCCATCTTTGAGGTCGTTCATAAAGAGCCTGTGTCCACAGCAGTTAGGACAACTGCAGTAAATCTCTAGCAGAATTTCTACTGCCGGCAGGTTGGCTCAAAGGTGTTTGTGTTTGTTCTATAGAAAGAATGTGTCTGGGAGTTTTGCTAAGAGTGCGTAGTGCTCTTCTAGAGGATCTGTGTTTGATTCCAAGCACCCACATCAAGCAGACAGCGATCACCCGCAACTCCAGTTCTAAGTTAACCCTGACCCCGGCATCTTTGAGCACTGCATCCAGGTTCACGTACTCAGACCTCGAACACATGAAGGGACTCTGTCCAGCTCCAGTCTGGCAAGCATGGCTCTGGCAGGCCTTGCCCTTCTCCCCATTCCCTCTGCCTTGCCTTGCTAAAACCCATTAGATTACATGCCACCAAGGTCCATTCCCTTATTTGGACACTTTCTCCTCCTGAGGCTGACTACCAAGGTCCAACTACCAAAGTATCGAAGTCCAGCAATCAAAAACCCCCTTTGGGTCCCCTAATTAACATGTCCAATTAAAATTAAATACCTCATCCTAGCAGGGAGTTTCCTCTTTTACCTTTACAAACTGACATTTTCTTCTATCCAGAGGCAGTCCTTTGTCCCGGGGACAAATACTGCACTCTCTCCCTTGTTCCCTTCCCCTTCTCCCTCTTCCTCCATCTCCTGCCTTTGTTCTTATTTCCTGCCCTCTGTCTCTCTGGGGCAAATAAATCTCCTTTGTGCTGAGAACTTGGTCTTATAGGTCCTGGGCTGATTCTTTTCCATTCATACATAAAAAAAAAAATAAAATTTTAAAAGGAAAGTGTGTTTCATATTGGCTTATTAGCACTCATAATTATTATGAACTGATAAGACTGGAACATGTAAACTAGATACGAAAATAAATTCATTTTATTTTTGGATCTAATAACAATTCTGGGGAAGTCTAAAGAAAATCAAATCATAAATGTAATAAACAAAATCATGAAGTTAGCTAGACATGGTGGCACACTTCTATAATCCCATAGCCTAGGACATCAGCATCCAGGAAACTCGTGGCAGTAACGACATCACCAAATTAATCCAAATCACAAGAGCCAGGAACAAGTTTTGAAATCTGGAAGTTACCATTTTCTTACAGCTAATTTTTGATGCCATCAAGAGAGTAAAGTAAAAACGATTTTGTAAACGTGAATGCTCTTAAACACAAAATGCAATTATGTATCTATTTGTCTTCAATCAGCAAAAGCAATGTAACACTCCTGCAAGCTGGCAGATGGACAACCTTAAGCAGACAGGCCTATGTGAACAGATTTGCAATCCCTCTTTCTCTTAGGTTTTCTTGTTTTGGCTCTTTTTTTGTTTGTTTGTTTGTTTGAAAGTTCATATTTGGTAGAATATAAGAAGGTAAGAGATACTTGGCAAATACTTGCTTAATCATCTATGTTTTCCTGATGAAATGAGAAAAAAAAAATTCAGAGAATGCTTGGATCAGATTAGACAGCATGGCTAAAAAATAGAGACCAAGGAAAGGGGCTGGAGGGGGTGGCTGTGGCTGGGAAGAGGAGAAAGGCAACAGAGGTTGTGGGAACCAGCGGCCATCTCTAAGCATATTTAAATGCACAGACAGGTTGAGTGATAACAGAACAGCATGGAACATCGGATTTTGTTCCAGTTTCTTCCTGAGCCTCCCTCCTGCCCTGATGGCCTGTACTTCACATGGTACTTCTTTTTTTCTTTTCAGTCTTTTCAAACAATAACAAGAAACGTTGGAAAGGTGTGGCCCTCGCAGTTGCAGGGTCATTGTTCTCTGACCACTGAGAGTGGCGGTGGACCCTGTGGTGCGATGACTGCTGGCAAGCGACTAGGGAGACACGTCTGGAGTTTGCGTGACACAGGGCATGTTTTTCCCCACAGAGGGGAAACAAGTCAAGGCTTTGCTGCCTCACCTTTGGAAAACTGACCTGTCCTGCGTCTGAGGTTTTGAGTGGAGCTGCTGAAAGTGTGACTATACAGTGGAAGAATTGTGACTGTTTCTTCAGAAGACAGAGAGCAGGGATGGGGTTGTTATCAAAGGGAACTAGAGAAACTGACTGCAGTACCACTAAAGGGGGGAAGGAGATAGGAGTAATTCCATTTCTTTATGTGCTAATGACTTAAACACACTTAGGAAAGCATAGGACATGTGCGCTCATTCCACTGATGGAAAGACAACACACATCGTTTGTTTGTTTGTTTGTTTGTTTGTTTGTTTTTTAACAGTAGAAAAAAAGTAAACTGAACTCCCTCTCTACTTTCCCGGTTTATTCTTGTCAGGAGCATGGCAATGGAATGATCCAGACACCACTTGCAACGTCTTTCTCTTCACTTTGTGAGACTCCAGACATGGCTGGCGGGAGGAGGACTCACCTGACATGTAAGGCTGCTAAGTAGATTTATCATCTTCTCCAAAGGGTCTCTCCCATCAAATACATCCTTGACAGACACTGCCACCAAGTAAAAAGCTGATGGGTGAGCTCTCCTTGTATGTGCCTTGTCCCTGAACGGTTCTCCTGGAACACTTAGGAAGAGGAAGCAGACAGAACCAAGGCCAAGGCCAGCTGCAGGGGCTGGCGTAGGGAAGTCCCAATTTCTGCCCTGGAAAGAAAAACAGACTCTAGAAGGGAGAGAGAAATACTCCCAGGTACAAACAAAACAAAACAAAAACTAACAAGCAGACAACAACAAAACTGTTTTTGCATAGTTCCCATGCAGGATGAAACATTTATTTCCCATAGATAATCAATAACTCTTCTTCCCTCATTGCTGG
The DNA here is from genome assembly GCA_028551405.1 of Uromys caudimaculatus. Taxonomy (NCBI): domain Eukaryota; kingdom Metazoa; phylum Chordata; class Mammalia; order Rodentia; family Muridae; genus Uromys; species Uromys caudimaculatus. Next base: position 293,142 of record CM052707.1, on the reverse strand, counting down.
GGACAGAGGCCAAAGCCTTGTGCATGTGAGGTGAGCTCTGACCACTGAGCTTTGTCCCCATCCCCTTCATGCTTAGTGAGGGAGAACATTCAGATTCTAAGATGCTTCCTGAGTGGTTGTTCCCGGGAAGTGAAATCTAGGGACTGTAGGGTGCCGTAAAGAAGTTACACAGCATTCTTCATCTCCAAAAAGCCCTGCATGCTTGAGGTTCCTCTTAGATTAACGCTGGCCAAGGACCAGCTGCTGAGTTCTGCTTTATGTCTTAGGTCATGGAAAGGTTCCAGAAATGACAGTTTTCTTCCTGAGCATTATCGGGTGTGCGCTCCACCCTGATACTCTGTTCAAGTGGTCAAGAAGGCAAAGGGGGAAATGAGCAAAAGCATTAACTTGTCCTATCAACAGGACCTGTGAGGTGTGTGCAGTGGAAATTACCCCAAGTGGGAAGTAATTTAGGAGATTTAGCTGTGTTAGTGAGGTCCATGAAGGTGCTGAAGCGGCACTAAGAAGGTTGAGGCAGTGTTACACTGTGTGTGTGTGTGTGTGTGTGTGTCCCTGCATAACTTCATTCTGTAAGAGGAATCTGCTTTGTTCATCAGCTCCTCCATTTTTATACCTAGGCCCAAGAAAGTTTAGAGCCATTGAAGATTTAAGACTTTGAAAGAGTGCCTATGCTCTGAGGGGTGAAGACGGAAGACCTAGCTTACAATCAACAGTTTTTAATATCATCTGGTGCAGTGCTACATCAAACAGATTGCAAAGTGATAATTAGATTCATATTGGTGTGAAGTATAGATTAATTAGTTTAATTGACTGTACAGTCAGTAATCTCCTGCATCATTTATCAAACCACGGTGGAATTTGTACCATTTTGAGGCAGAAATAAAAATGAAAGTTGACCAGAAGCTTTAGGGAGGCGTCCTTCTCTCTAAAGATGATGGGGTAGGATAGTGTAGTGTGTAGGTCTGTAGGGAACCCTCCTGGTGCAGTTCAAATTTCTGCTCTGTCTTCTGTGTCAGCTTAAATACTCTTCCTCCTAACACCTAGCTCTAATGTAAAAATCAATCCTGGAGATTCCTGGCACCTTAATTCCCTGATATGCTTCTTCAAGTTGGTTTTAATTCATTAAGGAATGGTAGTACATCAATAGGAATGTCTTACCTCATAACCCTTCCTCCTTCCTCCCCTACAGTGGGATAGTATTCAAAACTCTAAAATAAGAATCTCATGATCATTGTATCCTTCAAAAGCAGTTAAATGTGAAAATAATTTGAACAAAGCCGTGAAAGGTCTATGTTTATAAAATCTCGTACCACCAAAATCATAGATTTATTATCTTTATTTAAAGAACAACATAAAAGTTTAGGAAGTAACAACTATTTGGGTCATGTAAATTTCATTGTGACAAATAATTATTAACAATTTTTCTATATATGCAAAAATCAAATACAGAGATTCTGTGCATCACATTGATATTAAAAAATGGACAGCACAATGTAAGGTTTGGAAAAGAAACCAATTTTACTCAGAAAATCAGCTTGTCATATTGGACCCTGATGACTACCTTGATAAAGAATCCAAAGACATTTAAAAGGCTATTTCTTTTGTTCAACTCCCTTTGTTAAGGAGGAGTGAACAAATGAAGGTGTGTGTGCTGGGGTATAAGATGCGATGTTTGGATGTGCCTTAGCACTGGGAAAGCATACGGTCAGTTGTCTACTGGTGTTCCAGAGTAACTCACTGAGTTTTCTGAAGAGCAGTCTGAATTATGTGCCACACGGTCTATCGATGTCCATTGGTCATTTACTGGACCATTAGTTTGTTTCTTTCGTACCATGTCCTCATTGTTCATGGTTTTGTGTGACTCCCTACACGTGCTGATGTAGTATGTGTGTGAACAATTATGTATGGTCAATTTCAATTGTGGTTTTGGTCTGTTCATTCACATCATTCTGAGAGCATAATTTTCAACAATTCCAGTCCCATCGGGGGCCATGTAGATGAAACAGCTTGCTCCACAGCTACTAGGTAGATAAACAATTCCTTCACAGCTGGAACGATGAGCCCTTGCTGACTGTTCTCATGAGAAACATATATTTGATGTGAAAAACTGGCATACACAGTCTCAAAGCATTCCTTTGCTCTCTTGGAACCACTCCATCATCCTGATGCACAACTCAGGTCTGTTTCCAACACTGCTTCTTATTTGACCTCAAACTTTTAATGTGGTTTTGCACACTAGGTGGCAAGACATGAAAACCCAGAGAGACACAGGGTTTTCCACAACACCCAGGAGAGTCTGAGATACTGCAACTGAAGCACAAGCTTTGTTTACATTTTGTTTTTGACCGTTTGTTTCTTGGACATCAAACTGCACCAGATGGGGCTGATGTTGAAGTCACACAAACAGTGCAGATTTCACCTTTGCCATTTCCGAAGACTTAATGAGTTTGTTTCCTGTATGTCATAGGGATTTTGTTTTTTCCTTCTCCTTAAAGTGGGACATTAGACTATTACAGCTATTTTTGTTTTTTTCAGCAAGCTTTGGCTCATCTAAAGACAATCTTTATTGACCAAAGGGCATTTAGACTACAGTTGTGTAAATTTTTACAGGACTTAAAGGAGAAGGACCCCTCTGAGGGCTCTCTCATTATCTGAGGAGGACCTTCTTTGGCATCCAAAATGGGTCCACATTAATCCACAGTGGACACAAGTCAATTGTTTTGTGTTTAACTTTGACTTTTATAACTGTATAACACTGAGAAACACATTAAATCTCTTTCAACCTTTGCATGTGTGCAGTTTGACAGAACTACCTTATCCTTGAGATAGGCTCGAGTTTGCTCTGAGGGACAACATTGTCCAGAGTTTTCATAGTACAAGATAGCAAAGGTTTGCAAATCATCATAGGCTGATAGGTCTCAGATGGGGACAGTCACTGAGATCCTTGGTTCAAGGGCCTTATCAAATGTTGCTTCTGTTAGCATGAATTTCCAACCTTTACTTAAAAATTTGAGTTTCTTAAATATGCTACCTATTTCCAGTGTATGTCAGGTATGGATTTACTAACTGTTTTGCCACTGAAAAGCATATGCTGCCATGTTTGAAAGTCCTGCCTACGAGTTTCTTCTCTAACTGCTGCTTGGTTCCTATACCAATGCCACACATTTTAGTTTGGTGCAGAACCATATGTATATGCGACAACTTTTAAGATTATTTTATTTATAGATATGGGTCTGTCTTAGTTGGGGTTTTCAATACTGACAAACACCATGACCAAAAGCAGCTTGGAGAGGAATGGGTTTATTTCATCTCACACTTTCAGGTAACAGTCCATCACTGAAGAAAGTAAGGACAGGAACTCAACTCAGAAACCTGGAGGTAGGAACTGAAGCAGAGGCCATGGAAGAATGCTGATTACTGGCTTGCTCAGTAGCTTTCTTACACTATCCGATATCATTGCCCCAGTAAGTTGAGTCCACCTACATCAATCACAAATCAAGAAAATCCACTATAGACTCGTGTACAGGCACATCTTATGGAGGCATTTTTTCAATTGCGAGTTCCCCTTTCCAAATGACCTTACAAGCTTGTGTCAAGTTGACATTAAACTAACCAACATGAGGTGGTCTGCTCTATGTATGTCTGTGCACCATGTGCATGTTCTATGCCTGTGGAGGCCAGAATAAATTTGATAATTAGATCACTAGTTACTGGAGTTACAGATGGTTATGAGCTACTACATGGGTGCTGGAAATTGAGCCCAGGTCCTACAAAAGAACAGGCAATGCTCTTAACCCTGAGCTATCTCTCCAGCTCCTATATATAATAAATTTTATATCCATCAAGTTAGTGTAGATTATGCTGAGATACCAAATACCCTCCATAAAAATAGTGGCCTAAATAGCAAAAGAAATTTCACCTTAAGAACACATGGCATTATGTTTTGGGTCTATGTTTATTCATTTTAATCCCTCAGCAACTTAATCCCTAAGTGTCTTAGTGTTTTATTGCTGTGAAGAGACACCATGACCACAGAAACTCTTATAAAGAAAGCATTTAATTGGGGCTGGCTTACAGTTAAGAGGTTTAGTTCATTATCGTCATGGTAGGAAACATGGCAGCATGCAGGAGGCCATGATGATAGAGAGGTAGCCGAGAAGTCTACATCTGGATCTTCTGGCAGCAGGACATGTGTGAGATACACGTTCTCCAGTCATGCCACATCTACCCCAACAAGGCCTCATCTCCCAATAGTGCCACTCCCTGTGTTCATGGAGCCAACTGCATTCAAATTACCACAGCAAGTTAATCAAAATGTAGCTACTATGTCAATTAGTGTATGCTGCCATTCCTAAAAGCAGAGAAAGCTGTGAAGTCTTACACACTGTCAATTAAATGAAAAATCCAGGAGACTCATCCATCCACCCATTCTATCTACAGTGAGCCTTTACTCAAGACTCATAGACCAGAATCATATGCCCCCCACTAAACAGATGCATTGAAGTGTGGGCTGCAACATTAACACAAATCTTTAGATAAAACAGATTCTAACTCAAAATGTAATTCTTATAAAGTTACTGCTCTGGTACTGTATTGGAACTGTCTCTCACTCAACACGGATTCAGTTAGTGTATTTCCTATTCTATGGAAAAGACCAGCTTGAATTGTAAAAATACGACTTCATTTATAATTTTGTGAAATACGTAAAATACTTCCTCCTCCTCTTCTCTCCTCCCTCTTCTTTGCACCAATCACCACCCCCACCCCCACCCCCACCCCACCCCCACCCCCATCATCATTATCATCATAATCACTTTTTTATTATTAGGGGCACACATGTGGAGGTTAAAGGACAACTTTGTGGAACCAGTTCTTCCTCCACCTTTAGGTAGGCTGTTCTAGCACCTGTCGGCCTTTTGAGATAACTGCATTTATCATGCCCACCTCATGGCCTTAAAGGATGTGGAGCTCTGTGTAGGCATCGTGTGTGGTATGCAGATGTGGCAGCTGCATTGATAGTGGAGGAAACCCAATAGGTTTGTGTGACTTTCGTAGTCAAGCCAAGTCAAGCTGCTTCCCTTGTGTAAGCCAGAGGGCTGGGAACGGTCCTCTACTGCTCCTCTCTCCCAAGACTCTCTCCTTTGCCTTCATCCCGTGATGCCACATGCTTCTCCCCCAGGTCCACATCCTAGACAGCAGAAATGAGTGGAACAAAGTATGCATTATGAAATGCAAAACGTACAAAGTACCAGAAAATGGGTATTAAACTTATTTGGAAAATCTTGGATATGACCAAGTTTTAATTGAACATTCTTAGGAAAGAGCTCACTTTAATTTTGTGGAAACACATTTTCTCTTTTACTCAGATAAGGGTTGTTTACTTTAAAACAGGCATGTTATCTGCACACCGGACATGGGCTGTCGTCCAGTTCCAGCTCCAGGATGTGGGGCTGGTCTTCCACATCTGAAAATTCCATTATGCTGAGGTCTCTTTGTGGCATGGCTCTTCTGTTCTTCCACTAAATCTCTTCACTCATGGAACAGATACTTGTGACACAAGATCTTCACTTCTCAATGTGTGTTCTGGTCTTTTCTACAAATATTGGGAAACACATTTGGAAATTTTGATCACGGTTTGATTCCCTAAGCTACTCATACCGTCTCCAATGACCCGTCGCCTTTGTTTGGCGATGGTGATGCCTATGGAGAGTTCCTTTAGAGTAGACTTTGGAGGGTAAGCCTGCACCCATGTGCTGTGTAGACTCACACACACAGGACATCCGCCTTCAGTGCACCAAGGTCAATAACAATGGCCCAGCAAAGAACTCAGCAGAAGAACTTGAGGAAATCTCAAACAACAAGGCTAAATTTTCCTGAAGCAAAGACTCATGCATAGCATAGGTCTGGAGAGACTCACACAACTGTGGAAATCTGCATTCACCAAACAAAACTTTTGCCTAGAAGGACTAGAGTTGGGAAACATGGTGGTTGGACTGTATCTTATTGGCTGATGTGAAACATAGAAAAGGCAGAAAAGGTTCTGGAAATTTCCACAGGACCTGAGGAGGAAGGGCTCCTGCTTCACTGTGTAACTCTCAGCCATGCCTGAGATGAGTCTGTGGAGGCAGGGAGTGGCTAAGTACCAGGACAGCTTGTTTTTCTCTCTTCCCAGCTCATGAGTATATTTAGCTCCAAGTCAGGAAGAGGTTGAAACCCTTTAAAACTATCTCATAGATCACCTTGTTTGTCAGGAAGAGGCTGAAAATCTGTAAAACTATTTCATAGACCTCTTTGTGTGCCGTTGGAGTCTAGGATAAAGTGATTACAAAGCACATAACTCATTCTCTACCCATTTCCCTCAGTCTACTTATGTGCTGGCGCTCACTTCTCTTTCATCAATGGCTTAGGAAGAGGGGCACTATGCCTAGAGCTAGTAATCATGTGTGACTTGGACGCTCTCCTAACTTTAATCGATATATCATAATATCCCAATTTGCAAAATAAAAATTACAGCATTCAAGAGACAGAGGCAGGAGGATTAGGAGTTCAAGTCATCCTCAGTGACATTTGGGCTAGATGAGATACTGTCTTGGCCTGAGAAGGAGGGAAGGGTGAGTGAGAGGCTCAGTCAGCACAGTACTTACCCTGAAAGCGGGATGACCTCCGTTCTACTCATAGTCTGAGCTAGAAAACATACAGCTCTGGTAGCATGCACTTCTAGTCCCAATGCTGGGGAGGTGGAGACAGGAGAATCCAGATCCCACTGAGCAGCCAGTCTGGCCTACTGGATTGGCCCTAGACCAGTGAGAGAACCCGCCTCGAAAACAGAATAGATGGCAGCTGAGGAACAACAATGAAAGTTGTCTCCAGTTTCCACACGCACGTGCAAGTGCGCACACACACAAAAACAAAACACCTAAAATTAAAATCTTTACCTCTTAAGCATCTTGTATCAACTGAATGTGATTATGACAGTATATTGTAAATCATAATTAGTTAAACAGATGTTGGCTTGAATCCTTTTGTTTTGGCATGGGAAAATATGTTGCTGATTCTAGAATGTGTATTTCTTGGATGATTTAAAAATGCAGAAATAAAATAGAAAGGGGTTCGATGTCTTCAGTGTCTCTAGTTGTTGGCAGGATAAAACATATCTTCAGAAGAGTTTCCTGGACGCAGTACTTGCTTGGGATTCACCTGGAGGACTGCTGTCTCAGTGCAGACTTAGGTTTCAGTGGGCCGATGGTCTGACCTGCTGGTCCCAGAGTCAGTCACCTGGAGTGGTAGTGAGGGGGGAGAGGGCAGTCGAGGGAAGAGGCAGGGCAAGGGAGACAGTGACTGACCTGGGTCTCCCTGCTTGCTGGCTTTCTTGTTGATTGTGTGATTGGTGCAATGACTACAGAACGACAGTAACATTTAAGAAATCTTCCTGCTGACAGGGTTTGTCTTTGGTTCAGCATCTTTCTTAGGGAATATATCTAGTACAAGAGGAACCGGAGAAATTGTATCCTAACTCGGCTGTGGCCTTCGACCCACTAGTATGGAAGTTCAGTTCGTATTTTTTAAAAAGAGATGTATTCTGCCAACTGGAATGTGATCCCGTGACGATAAGAGTCAATATTTTCTGTGACCTTAGCTGTATTTAGAGTGCACCCCTGGGAGTCCCTAGTTTAACATGCCTTGATTGGACATTGTGAGCTAACATCCTTGTAATTCACATTTAGAACCAAATGACTTCCTTTTGGAATTGGCACATCCATTTGGTGGCTTGCCATAATATTATGCATTGTTCAGAATAATTTTCCATGTTACTCAGACTGATTTCCTTGATTTACAGCTATTTGTAAAAGCTGGCTGTCAGCAGAGGTGAAAAAGTCAGGAAGAAAATACCTTTATAACAAAGTTCTGTGGAGGCAGACAGAACTGGGCGAGTGACACAGCTCTGATGACCAAGTGCTAACGCGTGGCTTAAACATTCCATTTGCCTGTTGTGGGGACTCAGGAATGTGCTACTGTGATTGATATTGAAGCCACTTTGTTGAGATGACTGTCTCTAGATGCTACCACACTTAGTCAGAGACTTGACTTAAATGATGTATAGGGAGCATGCAGTGAAATGTCTGCTCAGAGTGGGAGCCATTAGCACAGAGTTCTAATCAAGTCAGAAAGAAACTTACTTGGTTGAGTCAGTTTCGGCTACATGACGAAAGCTTGGGCTCTGACTTCTGTTTATTGTACAGGTGTGAATTCTGAGAACTATTAAGAAACAACAGTTGAAAGTTTAGCTCTGTCATTAGTGTTCGGTATTTTTTTTTCACTCCTAGCTACGTGCTGAGGGCAGTTCTGCAGCAGATGACTTAAGTCCCTTTCAGATTAATGGTCTGCTCTGCAGCTGTGGGACAGAGGCATTATCTTCCATATATTTAGATTTTGTTGTTTTATTTTTGCTTTGGGATGCTGTCTTCTCTGGAAAGGGCTTTTAACAGCTGTAGAAATTTCCGAGTCTTCCAGTCTGTAATGAGTCAAAAACCTGGTGCAGGCAGACTCTTTACTGAATCCATTTTTTACAGCTTGGGTGACTTCTGATCTTAACTTTACACAGCTCACAGTGTGGGGCTCTGCCAACATGTTTGTCTGCTGGAAGGTCTGCCAGCGATGGGTAGAGAGTGGAGGTGTCTCTCTGACTTCACGTGAGGGCAAGGGTGCTACCACTCTCTAGCGAAAGAGATACCTGTAAAGCAATTATAACTTGAGAAAGCACTCTTTTACTCTGCTGTAATGTAAAGTTTCTACATGAAAGCACTACATTTTTCCTTTGACCTATATAAGAAGTGCTGCTTGCAAGAGGAAATGGTTGATTTTTAACCAGTTTTTTTTCTGCTGAGATCACCTGATCTTAGTTTTGGTTTTTTTGTTTTGTTTTGTTTTTGTGTGTGTGTGTTTGTGTGTGTGTGTGTGTGTGTGTGTGTGTGTGTGTGTGACTTCAGTATAAATTTAATTAGACACCAAAGCCTTTGTGTTTCTCAAAATAAAACACAGCCTAGGAATATAGCTTAGTGGGAAGGTGCTTGCTTAGCAGAGGCTGGGTCCAATAGTCTCTGTAACTGTGAGCACACTGAAGTATGTACACCATGCATAAGTTAGGCAGTTCGCAGCACAAAGCATCTTTCCCTTGTCTAAAAAGTGGAAACGAAGTACAGTTGTTCAGACATTTTGAGTTTAATGAATTAACACTTATAAGCCATGTGACTTGCTGTCATGGCATAGTCATTACATGTTCATATTTACAAATGTTAGGCATGTCAATTCTTTTTTATAAACATTTATTTATATGTGTATGCCTGTGTCTGTGTACGTGAAAGTATGTGTGCCTTCCGAGGAAGCCAGAGAGCCTGTCAGACACTCCAGGTGGTTGTCCATGGCCCAACATGGATGCTGGGAACTAGACTCCAGTCTGCTGAATGAGCAGCCAGCAGCACTCACTCTTCACCACCGAGCCGTCTCTCTAGCCCCAGTATGGCTATTATTCTAATGAACAAAGCTAGTGTGTGTGTTTGTAGTAGTCCTTCATTTAGTTTTCCGTTGAGTCAATCTCCCCATGTATGGCTGTATGCCCTGCCCTCTATCCTTGAACTCCCCAGGCCAGGGGCTGGACCGCCCTTCCTCCGTGGGCTCTTCCCTATGTGATTCAGCCATTTGGTGACCTGGGTCTTTTTACCTCTACCCTCTTGGCTGCTGCATCTGGTGCCCGTCTCTCCTCTGCTCTTCACACGGCTCAGGTCATGTCCACTCTGGACTCTACCAGAAGTCCCTGATTGTGTCCTTGCCTTTTTATTTCATTGTTTCACTCATTAAGTAAATACTGACTATGTCATCAATGTACATTTATAACTAATATTCCATAACACCTGCTTTGTGCTTATGGTTTCAAGATAGCTTCCTGTTCTTGCAGCCATACTTCTGTCCACCATCATGGACTCTAACCCTCTGGAATCATAACCACAAATAAGTTCTTTCTTCTATAAGTTGCCTTGATCACAATGCTTTGAAATAGTAATACTTAACTACTACAAGCAGTTAAAACAACTTGCTATAAATGGACTTACTGCCCCTCAAGATCTTACTTATTAACACAACACAATGCTTCCAGAGAATGGGCTCAGTAAGGCCTTGGGTACTGTTTTTATTTACTTATTTATTTTTGAAAGAGGGTATATGTGTAGCTCAGTTGATAGAATGCTTGTCTTGCATACACACAACCTTGGTTCAATCCAGAGCACCACATAAATCTGGGGCTGGGAGGCCCGAGCCTAGAGGCGGGGATGGGGAGGGGATAGGGGGTTTCCAAAGAGGAGACCCAGAAAAGGGGAAACATTGGAAATGTAAATAAAGTATCAAAAATTAAAAAAAAATTTAAAAAAATAAAATAAAATAAAACTTATAAATAAATGCCCTCATTATTTGTTACAAAATAGCTTCAAATATATTTTAATTGAATCATATTACACTTTGAATATTTTTTTGTCTTTAAGAATACTTACTTTTAAGAAAAATTTCTAAAGAGTGATCATTGGTTTAATTCTCATAAATTTACATATTTTTCTGTTTTTATTCTGATGTCATTTTCAATTTTCAAAGATTATAATTATCCTTCTAAAATTATGTTTTCTCTGGCTATTTTTTACCCTTGTAGTTCTTCAAATTTTTGTGATTCTGTGCCCTGTGTGTTTCATTTTTCAATGTTATAACTTTTGTAAATTTGTACATAAGAAAACTTTTATTTCATTTTATAATTTTGCATCCCTGTGTCTGTGTCTCAGACTGTGTATGAGTCTGACTCTATTCTTCTACTTTGTAGCTATGTAGGTGGAGAAAAATCTTTATGCCTCAGTTTCTTTGTTTATAAATAGTGCTAGAAATTGTGAATTACAGATTTGACTTTATAATTATCTGTAAAAAAATTACAGCTTTATTCCCTAGAAATCTAGTTTGAGACTACTTATGAATACTATTTGAGGTAAATTAGAAAGGCTGTGTTTATGTAGATCAGGAACATGTTTTAACATTGAACTTTTTCAGTATATAAATAAAAGTAGCTTAAAAGATACAGAGGAAAATGATGTGGAAAATTCTTCTCTGTTCCATAGTAGAAGGAATTTTTAATTGTCTACATAGACATAAGTGGAAATTATACTTTCAAATGCTAGATATTGAGGTATCTTTTAGAAAGTCATGGCATAATATGCATTTATTACTCCTGAAATGTTAGAAAGTGAATGAAACAGCCATGCCAAGTGTTTATCCTGATTAGTAAGTACTAATACATTACTTTCTTTTATGTGAGAACATTCGGAGATTAGGTGGAGATTAGATTTAAGGTCACGCACACACTAGCCAGGTACTCTCTGATTAAATACATAGCGACTTTTATGTTAATTTGCTTTTAAAAGTCTGATTTGGAAAAAAAAGAAAACCTGAATGTGATTATCTGTTACAAGATTAAATGGTTTTGGGGGCTGGAGAGATGGCTCAGCTGTTAAGAGTACTGACTGCTCTTCCAAAGGTTCTGAGTTCAATTCCCAGCAACCACATGGTGACTCACAACCATCTATAATAGGATCTGATGCCCTCTTCTGGTATGTCTAAAAACAGCTACAGTGTACTCATATAAATATAATAAATATATCTTAAAAAAAAAAAAAAAAAAAAGAAAGAAAGAAAGTAAAGGCAAAAAGATCACAGATTTAAGATCATTATTCATGACATAGGTTGACTCCATAGTTCACTTGGGTCAAAAGACATACATTTTTACTGTAAACAAAGTTTATAAAATTGTTTGTGAATTCTCAGGAAACTGCAGGATTTACAGATAAGAAACAAGCAAGGCCATCCTCACACTAAGACTTCAAGTATAGTTTCTTACTTTTTAGTATTTTTTCCTTTTATTGAAAATAGAATTTTATCCACATAATATATCCTGATTACAGTTTCCCTTCCCTCTGTTCCCCCCATCCAAGTCCAGCCCATCTTTCTCTCATTAGAAAATCAACAGGCTTCTAAAGGAGAACAAGACAATAAAGTATAATACAATAAGATAAACAAAATGAACACACCAGAATTATTCATAAAATAAAGACAAAGAGTCCAAGAGGAGACATAGGAAACAGACTTGCTCATTTGCCTACCCAGGAATCCTACAAAAAACACTACCTGGAAGCCATAACATATATGCAAAGGACCTATGGGATAGAAAGACAGAAGTACAAATGTGTGTGTGTGTGTGTATGTGTGTGTGTGTGTGTGTCTGTATGTGTGTGTGTATAATCTGCATATATATATGTATATATGCCCTGACAAGACACTGTGAGATGAGGAACCTGCAAAGGTGAGCTTGACTTCCTTCTCTGTTGGCATCTACTGCTGGACACGCGACCTACCCTTAAGAGTTGTTGGTTCCCCCAGCGAGAATCACTTGAAGGAAACTAAATTTTCATTTGCAAGTGGTTATCAACTGGAGAAGGCTTCTGGGTTAGCAATGGAGGTATGCATGCGTTTCTCCTTTCATCTCTAGAGCCCCACCTCATGCAGCCCTGTGCCAGCATTGCTGCCTCAGTCTCTGAGTTCATATGTGCATCAGGACATTGATTTCAAGGGCCTGTTTTCTTAGTGTTCTCCACCCCTTGTGGCTCTTATACTCTGCTTTCTCTACCCCAGGGGGCCCTGAACCCTGAGGGGAGAGATTTGGTGGAAATATCCAATTAGGTTCCTCGCTAACTACGAAATGGCTGTGGGTCTCTATTTATATACATACGGCGCAGGAGGAAGCTTCTCTGATGATGGCCAAGCAAGGTGCTGACCTTTGAGTATAGAAGACTGTCATTAGGAATCATTTGGTTCTAAAAAATTAGGTAGATAGATAGATAAACAAAAATATAGCAATAAAATGACTCTTAAGATTTTTCGTTTCCAAAGCAGTACAGGGCATGGGTTCCATCTCATGGAGCGGGCCTTAAAGCAAGTCAGATACTGGCTAGTCACTCCCAGATGTCCTGTGCCACCATCGCCCTAGCACATCTTGCAGGCAGAAGGACACCATTGTAGATCAAAGGGTTTGTATCTGAGTTGGTATGTAAGCTTCTCCTTTGATTGCATATTTGAAATATCTTTAAAATGGATCTTGTCTCTACAACAGGCAACCTTCACAGCACAGTTAGCTAACTGCACTGCAACTGCTGACTCTAAGATGCAGAGACATCTGCCAGACTCCAGGGTGAGGGGCTCCTCTCCATGTTCCTTTATCTTTCCCCGGCTTTCTGTCCTGCCTCTGCCGCATTGGCTCCCCATCTCTACTGTCAGTTAGAGAGGGGGAGGGGCTGCCTGGCATCCTACAGTTTTGAACTGTTCTCTGCACTTTCTGAAGTAAGTTCTGCAAACAGCCATGGCTCTAATACTTTACAGTTTGATGAGGTTGTCTTCTCTGTTTTCTCCAGAGAGGGGGCCTCTTTTCCGTCAGACTTCTGTTCTGGGCTCATGGCTGGGGAGTTAATCCTCACCTTTCCTTCATTAATGCCCAGGACCTTGCTGATCACTGAAAAAAAGTGTTTCAGTTTGTGCCTTTTCTGCCCATGGGATGATCTGACTAAAACTCTCTCATCTCATCTGGACATTAATTACTGAAAAAAAAAAAAAAAAAAAAAAAAACCTAGTTACAAGACATCAAGAATAATAGCACAATAATACTAAATGCCAAGGTATTCACATCACTCCAAACTCCAACAAGACTTCAAATTTCAACAATGTTTTATCTTATAGGTGTGAAACACAGCCAGTCAGGCATGAGTTTAGTTTTAAAACTTTTTTAGGAGACAGAGAGGCATCAGTTCCCTCACGAATTGATAGATTTATTCTGTATAAGAAGGCAAATTGCTAATGTTCTACTCTACTTGGCACAGAGAGGATTTTAGGCTCCAGTACAAGCTACCCCAAAGCTATCCACAGATAACTGGGACCAGATAACTTGGCGAGTCACTTTTTAAAAAAGATAGCCAAAGGTTCACTCCATGCTGAATAGTTTGAGTAATTATCTTAGTGAACTCCACTGGAATATGAGTTATGTTTTCAAAGATCTGGGGTCCCTTTAAACCTGTGTTCTCCTGCCAGCCCCCATTTGTGAATCTTCACTTTATATGCTTCACCCTGAGTAAGGACAATCACACAGCCTCCGATGGACCAGCAGAAAGATAATAAATAGCTCCTAACCTAACAAAGAGCTTGAGGCATTGCAGTCTTGTAAGATCATCTGCAGGCAGTTGTACCTTCCCTACCAACAGTTACTTAATTTCACACTGGAAAGCCTTGCTAGACTTGATGTTACCAGCCTTTTGCTGCATTTACATTGACATTTTTTAACTTTAGAAGACTTTGGTGCCATGGCTCAAAACTGGCCACATATTGGGATCACCTGCGGGAGTTTAGAGACTGGGGTTAAAAAGTAACTGGGAGGCTATTACTCTTAGAAGAACTCCAGGGCTCTGGGTTGCTACCTAGCAAGCCAAAAAGAACTCAGGGTACAAGGCAAACTGAGGCTTAAAGCTAATTCACGCCCTGGAGTGCAGCTCAGTGATAGAACGGGTGCAGCCAGCACCCGCAAGTTCCTGGAAAACCTTAGCAGTGCGAAGACAAACAAAATGTCCAGAAGTATTACCTTCTACCTCAATCCATCAAATATTTTCTTTGTCTTGCTTCTGAAGACAACGTACAAAGCTTTCCTTGTTTCCTTCTCAGCAGAGCCTAAACTGCCTATGGGGTGGCCCAGCCTGACTCATGAGCTGAAGTTTGCTAAGTAAATGATTTAAACTCTTTGTTGGTGTGCCTGTGCTCGCCTTTTAATAGCTGCAAGGTCTAAGTCTTAGTCCTCACCCATGGCAAAAAAAAATCTGTGTGAGTTCATTCAATGCACATTCAGGGGCTGCGGAGTTATTATGGTCAGCTGTGAGCTGCCTGAGGTACATGCTAGAAACCAAGCTCCAGTCCTCTGGAGGATCAGAAGTGGTTTTAACTACTGAGCCATCTCTCCAGCACCCTGATGGATATAATCCTGGAACTCACATGTTCAGCAACTCCCAGATGATCCTTAATGTGCAACATGCTCAGAGATATATATGCTGCATGGATTAAGAGACAGCCTAAGAACTAAAGTGTCAATTACAGAGTAAATCTCTAGTCAGAATTAGAAGTAGTATCAGCCACATTCAACTGAAACTCTCATATGACAATCTAAGGAGCTGGAGAGAGAGATCAGGAATTAAGAAAACTTATCTATATGGCTATTCATAAGCATTGGTAGCTCCTGTTACAGAGGAGTGTACTCTGTCATCTGACCTCTGAGGACACCAGAGATCCATGTGGTGTGTGTACACATGCAGGCAAAACATCCATACACACAAAAATGAATAAAGCTTTTTTTAAAAAATGGGAGAAAAATCTACGTGTGGTGTCACATCTCTGCAGTGTCATGGTAGAAAGTCTGAGTGTGATGTTGTATCTCTGCAATGTCATGCTAGTGTGTCTAAGTGTGACATCACATCTCTACAATGACATACCAGTCAGATTTGGCCAGTTCCTAGATACAATTACATCCTAAAAACTTAGTCAGAAGTCAAAAAATATGTCAGTCATTATACAATTGACAACAGATAATTTATTCCTTTGAAAACTTCATTTTAAATATTCCAATTTTAAGTGTTTGTTTGCTTATACACTAATTAACCTTAAAATGATTCTTGATTTTTGCCTGAATAGTATTCTTGACTTTTTCACTTGGAGTACAAATTACTTAAAACATATATAATAATAAGAACTTCAGTGTTTCTATTCACTTTGAACATCATGGGTACCATTCAATAAATAATAGCAGAACAGCCAGGAATGGTGTTGTGAGCCTGTAGCCTAAGTATTCTAAAGGCAAGGCAAAAGGATCATGAGTTGAGACCAGATTGAGCTACAATACAGAATCCCATCTCAAGATACACAAACCAATAAAATAAACAAGTAAATAAAAAAACAAATAAGCAATAATGATAAAAGATACTTCTGTGAACACTGATCTAAGCGCCTTACACGTATTAGCTCATTTATTTTTCCCTACTCTTTGAAGTGTGTTCTCTAAGGAACTTGGGTCTATGTGTATGTGTTGAGGAATCAGAAGCTTCAACTAATCAGCCTGACTCTTCTTCACTACAATGTTACATAAAATACTAGGAAATCAAAATTATATGCTGAGCCAAGTTTTAAATATTATGAATCCTAAGTGCTGGTCCGATGGTGCTTGTGTTAGTTGGATTTCCATCACAACAGCAAACACCTCAGATAAGAAAACCTCAAAGAGGAAAGTGCACTTTGGTTCACAGTTTTAGAAATTTGGGTCCATTGGATGCTTGTCCCATTGATGAGGCAGAACATCATGGCAGGTAGAGAGGGAAGACCAAAGTGGCTTCACCTCTTGATGTCTGGGAAGCAAAGAAAATGAGAAAGATCCAGGCGCCTAATACATTCTTCCATGAGACACCCCAGTGATCTTACAGTCTTCTACTACTGCTGCCTACCTCCTAAAGGTTTTGCCACCTCCTAATAGTGCCATGGGTTGAAGACCCAGACTTTAGTGTGCGACTCTTTGGAGGACAGTTGACATTCAAACCTTAAGTGTTCTCCCCAAATTCACATATTGAAATCTTAACTTTCAGGTTTGGTAGGGCTAGGAAGTAATTAGCTCCCTTGGACAAGTAGTACCCTCCTTGGATGGACTTGTATCTTATAAAAGAGGCCCATGGGAGGTCATTCTCTCTGTTCCCGATGTGAGGAAGCAGACAAATGAGACATCTGTCAGTGGGGAAATGCCCTGCACAGAGACCAAAACAGCAGGGCTTACACCCCGAGCTACCCCTCCCCAGAACAGCAAGGGGTGGCTTTCTATTGTGACTATGACATGTGACATAGGGTGTTTTGTTTCAATACCTGAAATGGGTTCAGATAATAGGTTTTTCTCACTCCCTTCTCTCTGGCTATTGAGAAGTCTTTATTTTTTTTTTATTTTTTTAATTTTTTTTTTATTTCTAAATTTTATTTATTTATTCTTTTAATTTTAAATACATTTTTTATTTAATGCTTTATTTACATTTCAAATGTTTTCCCCTTTCCAGGTCTCCCCTTTGGAAACCCCCTAGCCCATCCCCCTTCCCCTGCCTCTATGAAGGTATTCCCCCACCCACCCACCCACTCCTATCTTCCCTCCCTGGAATTCCCCTATACTGGGGCATCTAATGCTCTCAGGTCCAAGGACCTCTTCTCCAACTGATGGTCAACAAGGCCTTCCTTAGCCACATATGTGGTCAGTACCATGGGCCCCTACATATGCATTCTTTGGTTGGTGGTCCAGTCTCTGGGAGCACTGGTGGGGGGAGACTGACCAGTTGACACTGTTGCTCCCTCCCCATGGGACTGCAAACTCCCTCAGTTCCTTGAGTCCCTTCTCCAACTCTTCCATCTGGGACCCCATGCTCAGTTCAACAGTTGCTGTGAATTGAATCATGGGTGTTCTGAACTTTTGGGCTAATATCCACTTATCAGTGAGTACATACCATGTTCGTTCTTTTGTGACTGAGTTACCTCACTCAGGATGATATTTTCAAGTTCCATCCATTTGTCTGCGAATTTCATGAAGTCATCATTTTAATAGCTGAGTAGTATTCCATTGTGTAAATGTACCACATTTTCTGTATCCATTCCTCTGTTGGGGGACATCTGGGTTGTTTCCAGCTTCTGACTATTATAAATATGGCTGCTATGAACATAGTGGAGCATGTGTCCTTATTATATGTTGGAGCATCTTCTGGGTATAAGCCTAGGAGTGATATAACTGGGTCCTCAGGAAGTATTATGTCCAATTTTCTGAGGGTCCACCAAACTGATTTCCAGAGTGGTTGTACCAGCTTACAATCCCACCAACAATGGAGGAGAGTTCCTCTTTCTCCACATCCTCGCCAGCATCTGTTGTCACCTGAGTTTTTGATCTTAGCCATTTTTACTGATGTGAGGTGGAACCTCAGGGTTGTTTTGATTTGCATTTCCTTGATGACTAAGGATGTTGAACATTTCTTTTGGTGCTTCTCAGCCATTCTGGTTTTCTCAGTTGAGAATTCTCTATTTAGCTCTGTTCCCCATTTTTTGATGGGGTTATTTGGTTTTCTGGAGTCTAACTTCTTGAGTTCTTTGTATATATTGGATATTAGCTCTCTATCAGATGTAGGATTGGTAAAGATCTTTTCCCATTGCTGTTCTGTCCTACTGACAGTGTCTTTTGCCTTACAGAAGCTTTGCAGTTTTATGAGGTCTCATTTGTCGATTCTTGATCTTAGAGCATAAGCCATTGGTGTTCTGTTCAGGAAATTTTCCCCTGTGCCCATGTGTTCAAGACTTTTCCCCACTTTCTCTTCTTTTAGATTCAGTGTATCTGGTTTTATGTGTAGGTCTTTGATCCACTTGGACTTGAACTTTGTACAGGGCAATAGGAATGGATCAATTCTTCATAGACTTAGAAAGAGCAATTCTCAAATTCATTTGCAATAACAAAAAACCCAGGATAGCAAAAACTATTCTCAACAACAAAAGAACTTCTGGGGGAATCAGCATCCCTGACCTCAAGCTGTACTACAGAGCAGTAGTGATAAAAACTGCATGGTATTGGTACATTGACAGGCAGGTAGATCAATGGAATAGAATTGAAGACCCAGAAATAAACCCACACACTTGATCTTTGACAAAGGAGCTAAAACCATCCAGTGGAAAAAAGACAGCATTTCAACAAATGGTGCTGGCTCAACTGGCAGTCAACGTGTAGGAGAAGTCTTTTTTAAATTTAGCAATATTTACAACTTGCTGAAGTGATTATTTTCTCTTCCTCATTAGTAGCATAATTCTTTTCCTGTTATGAAATTAAAAAGTATCTGGGGCTTTTGTACAATAGAGTAATTATATTTATTGACGGATACATTTTATGGCAAGTCATAAACCTCTAAAAATAGAAGTGCAGTTCTAAACATTCGTTTTTTATGGGTTGGCCTGGCAGGAGACAAAGAATGAAAGAAAGGCTCAAGGTGCCCACCAGAAGCATGTCATCTGAAGACCTGGAGGGGGAGGAAGGCTTGCACAGTGTGCCTTCTTTGGAAATAATTTTAAAAATACAAGGAAGTTGGGAGAAGTACATCGATTTGTAGAAAACAAACATGAGCAACAAAGTTATTCATAGAAAACAAAGTTGCCCTTCATTCAGAAAGCGCTGCTGCCCCAATTCACGCGTTTGCTTTGTCACTCTCTATGAATGTGTAAGTGTACACATACAAACACACTCATATACTGTTCTGAAACCTTGACAACTAAATCACATCCATACTACATAAGGCCCACTACCCAGAATGCCATGGACTTTCCAAGACTAGAGGTATTCTTTCCCTTAATCACAGTTCCCTGTAATCTAATCCCCGGTGTGTACTCACAGACTGACCTCGGGCTCGCCTTTGCAGCATTTACTGTCTCTCCTGTAAGACACATCCAGGACCATTCATTGCAGATAGCTGCCATGTATTTTCAGTAGAATGTAATTTGGAAGACTCCCATAATCTGTCTTTTATGACATTGACATTTTGAGGAATTCTGTCAACACTTGCCTTCATTTTTTAAATTCAAAATTCCTCATTTTGAATTTCCTGGTTGTTTCTTCATGATATTCTCACATGTAGATCTCCAAATACAGTGTTCAGTAGATGACATTTCTTTCTGATCAGGGCACATGTTGCTTGTCTGCCCTTCATTGGCTGGGTTAATTTCGACAGCCCTGTCAAGTGGTTGTTCTATTTTGACATCTCATGTGCATTCTTTTTCTTCTTGTGTGAAAATGCTTTAAGACTGTGATGTCATCAGCACCTTGACAGGAATGGGGAGACTCAGCGCTGAATAAGTCCATAAGGACATTTTCAGAGACGTTCAACTGAGGAAAGAGCCACTCTGCATATAGGTGGCATCTTCCATGGGTTGAGGTCCCAGACTGGCCGCAAAGGAGAGAGCTCACTGAATGAACATAGGCATCCATCTCTCTCTGCTTCCCGGCTGCAGATGCAGTGTGAGCAGCTGCATCATGGTCCTACCTCGCCCCTCATCCACCCCTCCATAATGAGCTCTATCCTTGTACTGTGACTGAAATTCATCCTTCCTTCAGTTGCTTCTGTCAGCTGGATCTTCACAGCAAAGAGAAAAATAACCAGTGCAAACCAGACCTAGGATGCTTCTAGTCACAGTTTCTTGTGGCTTTTGTCCATTGGTAATTCTTGCTGGAGCTCATGTTTGCTGTACATGTATTCTATGTCCCTTCTCTGTACCATCTGTCTCTCATCTGGCCACAGCACCGAACTCTTGGGTCACTCTGCCATCTGTCTATCATCTGGCCACAATATTGGACACTTAGGCCATTCTGCCATCTGTCTATCATCTGGCTACAGTATTGGACTCTTGGGTCACTCTGCCATCTGTCTATCATTTGGCCACAGCATTGGACTCTTAGGTTGCTCTTTCCCAATGGTTTATCATTAATGATGATAATTTATGAATTTGTGATTTCTTAATGGTTTTAAACTTGTGATTTGCCAAGTATTTTATACCCAACCTGTCCCAAGTTTAACCAATGGAAGTTTCTTTATGTTCAGGCAACACACCTCTATCATTTCTTTGAGTATTTTTTATTTTTGTATATAAAAATATTTAAATCTTACAGTAACTATTCTGTCCTGGTATAGAATCATCCATATCTCCAGGGGACTTTGGTTTCTTTTAGTGAGAAATGGCATTGGAGACCAAGCCCCAAGTGCTCTGTGTGCTCGTATTCCTGAGGTATCTGTTCTGAGCTCTTTCAGGAGACGAAACTAGGAGCCCTCAGCATGTGTATGCATACTCAAACACACATTAGGTACATATATGGGTCCCATACATACACATGCAGTTGTGCATGTACAGTTGTATCTACTTATGAACATATACAGAGCTTAGAAACTGTATCAGTCAGACTTTGTCACTGCGGCAAAGCACCTGATATAAACAATGTGGAGGAGGTTTTATTTTGGCTGGGAGTTTCAGAAGTCAAAGTTCAAAATGCTTAGATAGTTGCCTTGGTTCTAGGCCTGAGGTACCACAGAACATAATCACAACTGGGCTATATGGCAGAGACAACCAAAACTCATGGAAGACAGGAAGTGTAAGAAGAGGAAGGGGGCTAGGGATGACCTTGAGAGGCGTGCCCCAGTGACCTACTTCCTCCATCTAGAACCCACCTGCTAAAGATTTTACCATCTCCCAAGACAGCATCACCAGCTAGGGGGTCAAGACATCAGCACCTGAGACTGTAAGGGACATCTCATGTTCACACCGAGATAGAAACTGTAGATATACACTGACTCCATTACAGCTCTTCATGGCCTTTTTTCCTGCCTTTGCTCTTTCTATATTTGTAAAGGTCTTCTTCCACTGTGAACATCTGATTGCTATGAACAATCACACAATTATCATTTACTCAAATCATACATTACAGTTTCATTCTTACATAAGCACAGCGGCTCCTCATTCTTTCTTATCAAGAATTACTGGACTCAGTAATTCTATGACTAGTTATTTATGTAACACAAAAGAGGCCATACATCCAGAAAGCCTTGTACAAGAATGTAGCAGCTTTATTCATCATATACAAACACTGGTTACAACCCAACTGTCTCAGGAGAAAGACGGGTAACTAAAATGACGCAGTTATACCATGGAACAATACTCAGCGACATAAAGGAGCAATTGCTATGACCTGCGATGCCCTGGACAAACCTGGGAGCCATCGTGCTAGGCTTAAAAGGTGAAGAGGAATGAATGCATGCGCTCTGGTGCTATTTAAGCAAAGTTAGTCTAGAACAAACCAGTACCATCCTTGCTTCTGGTGGGTTGATATTACCTGGGGAGGGAGATGAGGAAGCCTTCTAAGATGGAGGAACTGTGCTTGCCTCCATTGGGATGTACATGTGCACGGCTGCACGCACTTGGCAGATGTGCTGTGTATGTGGCTGTAATAGCTGTGCATTGAACTGCTTGTGCATTACAAGACTTTGGCCGAAGCAGAATGGAGGTTGTTCCTGTTGGCTGAAATGAGAAACTTCCCCTGCCCACCCCAATTTACAGCAGCTCATCTTCTTGTTTTCTTTATGATTTCCCCTGCCTCCTAACTGTCCAGGCCCCCAGAGACATTTATTTCTGTCCAGAACAAAACTCTTACCTTCTTTTAGTATTTTACTACTTCTTTTTATCATTATTTAAAACAGAATGAGCACAGCTTAGGCTGTCACTTCACAACAGTGATTTTTATGGGATGTCTTTTATCTAGTCAATACAGAAGGATTAACACGGTAAAGACATGGATGAAAATGGAAAATGTCTAAATTAACATTTTAGGTTAATCCTCACTTAAACCTTTACTATAGAACATATTGTAACAAATGCAGAAGAAACCAGACAAACCAGCTGCAGTGAATTCAGGACTTGGTGAATGATTTCCAGTCTTAGATGAGCAAACACCATTTGGATGATCCAACAATTTTCTCAGACCTTCTCATATATTCTGGTGCAGACAACACCCTTCATTACACATTCCTTAAAAGAGGAGATTGGCCATTCAAAATACAAGCCAGAGAATAGGACATTTGGAATAAAATAGCAGTTTACAATAAACTCACAAGATTACATATAGAAAGGAATCATCCATCACAAAGACAAATCAAACCTTTGGGAATGTCTGTGAGGGACAGTCTATGTCAGGTTAATTGAGGTGAGGAGACCTGAAGACCTGACACGCTACAGTAGAGAAGTGCCGGTCCAGGGACTGCGGCTTTAGACTAAGGCAGGCAGTGGGCTAGGTACTAGTATCCGTTTCCTTGCTTCCTGATGTGCACCACCAACTGCCTCAAGCGCCTTTCTTCAGGTCTTCCCTGTCATGGCGGGTGGTGCCTCCTTTAACTACAGATCAAAATGAGTTCTCTCTGAAGATGCTTCTTTGCTGGTTTTGGTCACAAGGAGAATAGTGACTAATATCAAAATAGCTTTCACATTTGCCTTACCTAAAGAGCAACCAAATAACCTCCCTGAGAGAGTTGTCTCAGTTGATCTATAATGAGGACCTTGCACTGGAACTGACTCCTGTACACCTATTGTGGAGCAAGATTAAAAACCAGTGCGCATTAAAAGAAATACTCAAAACACTAGAGGGTTGTATGTATATTCAGTGTGTGTTTTAATTAGTGAGCACAGAGCCATAGTCTTAAAAATCCACCTAGAGTCCGTCTGGTGGACTCCTTTGCCTCATTCTGATCTGCTCACTAAAGAGGTCTCCAGAGCTCAGAGCTTAGATTGCATTTTTGGTATAGTTTAGGGTAAATTCCTATGGACTCCTGAAAACAGAGTGCTTTTACTACAACAGTCTATAATTGAGCACATCAGGGTTATATTTTACTTTTGAAGTATAGGCTTACTGTTTTGGTTGTAAGTTTAAATAAGTGACATTCATCCATATTTTCACTAACTTTGTTGCTTAGATACTACCACTTAAAATCTTGACCTAATACTTGTAGAACTCAAACATGAATTTTTAAAAATGGTTTTTCACTCAGGCACTAAGCCCTGACTTTATTCTTGGTGTTATTGTTCATCTGTGTTCTAAAGGACAAGAGACATTTTGAAACAAGCACAATCAACGCATGTATACAGCATTACTTCTGCCTTGAGAACTTGAAGGGAATGTTCTTACCACTACCATTTTCCCATCCAGCAACTTTCTCTTTATGGTTGTCTCTTTACCATCCCACTTCTGCACTTGCTTCAGGGAGCCTCTCTCCAGCGTCACAATGCTCTACAAAGACAAGTTCATGTGTTTGGCTTACCTCAGTTTCCATGACAGGCATCTCAACAAGTCACATTCATTCCCCAAGTGGCTTACTCCCAGAAGGAATAATCCTGGTTCTCAATAGTCCACAGGACCAACTTTCAGGAAAAAATATTATAGATTACCTTGGTTTTCCTGTTGTCAGCTGTAGTTTCATCAAACTCCTGCCCCAGCTTGAAGGAGATCTCTGTATTTTTAAAGGCGCTTTCAGTTCTAATGGTGATATAATCCCCCTTCTTGCTGATGACCACACTGGGCTTGGCTAAATTTCCCAGTTTTCTGTTGGCTAACCCCACACCTGTAAAGCAAGGTGATGTCAGATTGTGTTGGGCAAGGCAGCATATCTGAGAGACAGATTTCATGCCCACAGGTTTCATGTTCTTTATTCAGTGGTACCTTCCATGAGCAGATGGTGGGGTTTCCTACCAAAGGCTTCCTCCCAAATTTCAACAATGAGAGAAAATGCATGTTGGCGACACAAGCATTTTAGCGTACTGTTACAACAGTGATGCCTACAGAGTTTACAGCATAAAACTACACAGCTTCAGAAGCTTAGTTTGTCCACTTTGTCATGTCCAGTGGTACCCTCACCCTAAAATAAGTCATTTCAAATTTGTATGAAGCACTAGAGACATTTGAGTTTGTTTTCACAAACACTATAGCTGCCTTCAGCATGACCGTCTCCCCTCCACACATACCTTTCTATAATACCTTCTCCGTCATAAGGAGCTAAGGATATACAGAACGACCCCCTCAGATCCTTGGAAGGATCTCATTTTTGACATTTTGTAGTTCCATAATATGCCCGGTGAGAACAACAAAACAAACTGTCCGCCACACTTCCCTGTCTGTAGTTCCTGCTCAACACTAGGCCAGGCAGGTGTTGGTGGGCGGGGTTTGAACTCACAGCAGCCAACCAGTTCCTTTGATCTTAATGACTTCCACAGGTGTCAAGCATCCTCGTCTAGGAAATGTGTCATCTGTCAAGCTTCATACACTCAAATCATTATTTAATTACGGACAAACTCAAAGCAGACAGAGACAAGGTATTTTTAGTTTAGATAAAGGTTGACTTTTTACATTGTAATTTCCTAGTATTCAACTCATAATCTTATGACCACATTAATTTCTATTAAACAAGCTTTCAGAAAATCACTGAATATGGATTGACTCAAACTCTAATATTTTTCACCAAATTTCCAGTGACAAACCTGTGACACTGCCTTCGAGTTCCATGCATTTAAATAGCTTCATTTAAGTTCTAACAATTTATTCCCAATGAAGTGGAAGTAAATTTTATGACAGAAGATTGCACTCAACCCACACAGCATTCCCCAGACTCCTGGGGGTGAATACTGGAAGAAAACCCTCCCTGTGCATCTGTCTTTAAAGGGACATTTGCCATGGGGCATTTCTCACCTAGAGCTTTCATGTAGTCATCAAAGTGCTCGCTGGAGACAAGTTTCCAGGTGCCTAGGAATTTGTTGCTCATTGTGACGGATGAGAGAGTTCAGTAGAGATCCTCGTGGGATGCAGCAGATGCCTGTGAGATGCCGAGATCTTGCACAGTTCTTTTCAAAGAAACCCAATGCATGTGACTTACCCTGAGACCCAATGAGGAAAGGCGGTGACCGGGCTGAGTGATGAATGGCTCTTAAGTCATAAGCTGCCTATCCATGGGTGAAAGAAAACACCACACAATGTTCCTGTGTTTCCAAAACCATGAAAATGACTGAAAGTATTGTTTGAACATTTAGGATATTTTTTGGCTCATCTTACTTTGATAGGCAAGCTTAAATCCTTCGATATATTATATGATCGTGTGTGCGCACGCGCGCATGCATACACGCATGCCTGTGTATAGGCATCTTACTGACTTTTAATTCTGATTCTGCACAATGAAGAGTTCTTTTTTCATATTATTTTTATTGATTATTTGGGAATTTCATATAATACACCCTGATCACACTCACTTTCAGTCATTCCTGGTCTGCTCCCCACCCTTATGACCAACCCCCTCAAGAAGAAGAGGAGAAGGAGGAAGAAGAGTAGGACGAGGG
Organism: Uromys caudimaculatus; assembly: GCA_028551405.1. Taxonomy (NCBI): domain Eukaryota; kingdom Metazoa; phylum Chordata; class Mammalia; order Rodentia; family Muridae; genus Uromys; species Uromys caudimaculatus. The sequence continues at coordinate 267,069 of CM052707.1, read as the reverse complement.
AGAGGAGGAGGAGAAAGAGGAGGAGGAGAAAAAGGAGGAGGAGAAAGAGGAGGAGGAGAAAGACGAAGAGGAAAAGGACACAAGTCCAATTTGTGTTGTCCATATACTCACTGGAGCATTTTTATGACAAGTTTTAAGAGTTCTCTTCAATGGTTTTCTATTTATTTTGTTACTTTTGGGGGGTGGGGTGGCATGGGGTGGAATAGAGGTTGTCACAGAATTCTTAAAAGGGAGGGTAGTCTGTGAGTATTGTAATAAGAGCCTCAAATATGCTGTAGGAGGGAAATGGAGGCCCGCAGTTTGAGGACATATTCAGAGGTGAGGGAGGCTTGGCATAGTTTACATACTCTGGGCAGGCACAGTAGGCGGACAAGAAAGTCAGTCTGTCACTGCAGAGCACAGAAGCTGTATTCACGCATCGGGATGAGAAGCAGCACTGCAGCACGCCCTTTGACTGTGGTTAAGATTTCATCTCTTTTAAAAAGCAAACCTGAGGATAATAATTCTTAGTTTCTATGACAACCTCAAATTTAAAGCATTTTATAAAAAGTCCACAGATTTGTAGAGAGATGATTTCCTACAAAATCATCCTAATGAATTCTGAGAGCTCAGTGTAGGATGATCCCGTGTGATATGTTTAGTTCAAATCATCTCATTTCACCCTCTCAGCCCCAGGAGAGACATGCAACAGTGTTATGTCCAGCTTGACAGTGAGGAAAACTGCATCTTGAAGTTAGACAACTTATTCCAAAACTAAAACAGAAGTCCAGATTTAAACTAGAATCGTTCCCCAGTACTAGACCATGACTCTGGAGTAGCATCTCCCAACACACACACACACACACACACACACACACGCACACACACGCAACCATACACACGCAACCATACACACGTGCATATACATGCATTCACACATATATACATATACATGTGTGCACATATACATGCATACACATATACATACACACATAAACATGTGCACTCACACACAAGCACACACACATATACATACACACACATGCACAATACATGTACACACAAGCATATACACACACATACACGCACATACAAACATACAAATGCACACACATACACACATGCATGCACACACTCACGTGAATACACACACAGACCCTGACTGCAGTCAGAGATCCTGATATCACCATGGCTTTTTAGTAGCATTCCCTCTCTCTCTTCTCAGTATCAAAAGCGACAGTCAAATAGATCAGGTGACATACCAGAGTCCCAGTCTTTGACCAGGGGGAGCAAATGTCAATCTAGATTATACATACCTGTTGCTCTCAGGAATGGCTGGGCAGCTACCATGCCTTCCTACCCGGTTTTCAACACAGCATTAATTCTGGCTGAGTGACGACTACTCTCACCAGATTTTACATTTTTGGTATACAAGTTACCAGCACTCCCAGCCATGGAAGTGAATACCCCACAATCAGGTCACTTCTAACTCATAGAATCCTTGGCTTCTACAGCTCAGGTCCCCAATACTATAGAGATGGATTATCACTATTGCACTCATGTGGTTTGGTGGTTTGACTTCAAACTGACTGAGAAATGAAGAACTGCATACTGTGGGCCATGTCTCATCATCTTCTACCAGTGCCTGATAGTGAACAGAAAAGTTCCTCAGCAATCAATCTGCTCCCAAACCCAAGGTGGTGTAAGTGCAGAAAGCCCATGGTATTGGAATAGGGCAAGACGTCAATTAAAGGGGTCACTGTGGAAGATTAAAGCCGGAAGATCTCAAGCGCAAGGCCATTAGGATACACAGTGAGACTCTAATGTCTTCTTAAACAAGAACAAAGGCACTGAGCATTGAATATGATAATTTCTTTCACCAAAGCTTTATGGAAATGCTGCTATTCTTCAGACCTCCAAGGCTTTTGTCGTCCTATTCTACTAAGAAGTACAATAGTCAGTTGTAGTTATTTCTGCACAAGTCAGTGAAGGTTTTCACACCACCCTACCAGAGCTAAGCTTTCAGGCAAATTACAAAAGAAAATCCGTGTGTATTTCAATAGTCCCTGAGTTGAGCATTAGAAAAATGATGGAGTTCAAGATTCATAATAAGCCATATTATAATAAATCAATGGTCAAATAGTGGTCAAAGCCATAAGTAATACTGCCATGGTAGAACACTTACAACATTGATGCAATTTCAGATCAAGAAAATAAACTTTTTTAGGCAAATCACCAATTGTATCTGACTGCCAAAGTTGACCAGATGAACTTGGATCAAGATTAGATTCTGGGGGTAATGTTTGGGCCAAAGATACAAGTGGAAGCCATGGGGGAATCTGAACTGAAGAGAGCTCGAGGCATTGGAAGACTCATTATAAATGCCCTCGACAGAAGACAAAGAACAGAAACCAGAAACAATTGTAACTGGACATGCATGCTCAGACTTAAACTAAATTTTGGGAAAGTAGATAAAGTTTTGCCATACTGCGGGCTTGATCCTTTTCCTTTCAACAACTGATTACCCATGTTAACTCTTGACACAAGCAAGGCTTTTGAAAATCACACCAAAAGACTCAAAAGAGGTGGAGGAGGAAAGCATGCTCATAAAACACACCCTTTCCTTTCTGTCCTGTTTTCCAGCTGCATTACAGTCGCTCATTTCAGATAAGAAATAACCACTGTGCGGCAAATGAACAGAGTGTATTCACGGTTTTCTACAGGGCAGCATGTTTCCCTGTAGTGATATTACATTCGAACTTTATACTTTTATATCTAATGTAGCACTGTTGGGGTGTTAGTGGTGCATCATTGGCACCTGCCTTCATGAGTCTTGTGCTCTGACTAGGGGGACAGCTATAAACATCCCGGGACGCATGGTAGACAGTTGCTGTCCAAGGCAGATGGGGGCCCTGAGAATGCCTCTGAAGGGCCAGGTGACTGTGGCCAGCCACACAGGAAAGTGTTTGGTACAGTTTTGTTTTTAAAATCTTTGAGTATGTGGTGCATGTGTGTGTGTGTGTGTGTGTGTGTGTGTGTGTGTGTGTGTGTGTGGTGTCCGTGTATATGAATGAGAGCATGTGTGTGTGTGTGTGTGCCGTGCCATGGAGCATTTGTGGTGCTTGGAGGACAACTTTCATTGTCAGTCCTTCCTTCCTGCCGCTTTGAGTGAGCTGCCTGGGACTTCCTTGTCTCTACTTGCTATCCTGTGGTAGGGATTCTGGGGTCACAGGTGCCAGCTTGCATCTCTAGCTGGAGATTCAAACTCAAGTCCTCACCTGAGCAACCCCTTCCCCCACTGACTCACTTCCGAAGCCTTAATTTGTTTAGCCTCTTGGAAGTATTATGAGCAATAATCTGATTCATTCGCCTTCAGAGAATAGTCACCTAGACATCATGTTCTTCTCAGGCCTCATGGTGGAGCCAAATATCCAAATCTTCCCCTTTCTTGCTTCAAATAAATACTTTTTGAAGTTTAAGAATGCTGAGATTAAAACTGTTGCTTAACGCAAACCATACCTTGTAGCTTCCTCAGGTATCAGTGCATAGTCTTTTGGTTACCATGGCGATAACTGAATTTATGCTGGCCCAAGGTAGCTAATAACTGTGCTTTCATGGGATGGTAATAGAAACTGGGAAGAAAGAGCTTATGAACCCTCCAAATAATGCAATTAGCGTTGTTCTTTGCTAGAATCTAATACACTCTGGATCTTCTCCAAAGTGTAAGATGCCACCTCATTATTTCTAATAGAAGAGCTGAAAATTGAAGGCACTCGCTGGGGATTAATGAGAGACAGGGAGGGCCTCTACATTCCAGCCTCTTTCCCCTGGTCATTCCAGCATCTGCTGAGCTTCCCACGCCTAAGTTGCCTCCTTTGTCTTTGCTCATGGGAAGGAAGTGATGTTAACATTTTCCAAATACATTCAAGTAGGCTGACCTTTCTAGGATCTGCACAAAATGCTGTAGAAGACATTTTTAGAATGCAACCCGGCCATAAGTGCTGATAGAAGAAAAGGATCTCTTTAAAACAATTCACTTGCAAAACATAATGGAAAGTGTGTGTGTGTGTGTGTGTGTGAGAGAGAGAGAGAGAGAGAGAGAGAGAGAGAGAGAGAGAGAGAGAGAGAAAGAGAGAGATTTTATAAAATAAAAATTCATCAAAATTCAGGTGATTTAAGCATGTATTGCTCAGGAATATGGCTGCTTCCTCCTTTATTTCCTTGACTGAATCTTAGAGTTTTGTTTTCCAACACTGAGGTGTCTCAAGGTTGTGAGAGCATAGTTTGCATATGACCTTCAAGTGTAAATAGTTGAAATTAGGTCAGAGGAGCTTTTATCCAGTCAGCCCAATCTTTTTCTTTCTTCCATTTGCTTGTTTTTAGTACATGGTTTTACTGTGTAGCTCTGGCTGGTATGTAACTCAGTATGTAGAACAGGCTTGCCTTAAGATTGCAGAAATTCACCTACTTCTATCTCCTGAGTGTTGAAATTAAAGATGTGAACCAGCACTCTTGGCATGTGATATTATTTCTTAATGTAAATGTATACTGGGACCCTGAATTTAGAGTGAACATTAATCTATGTTTATGGCTTACTACATGGCTGGGAGCTGGGTTCAATTCTATCATCTGCAAAATATTTATTAATTTGAATAGAGCAAGAAAGACTACTTTGATGCAGTTACTTTGTAACTTATATGATGATATTATTTTAATAGAATTCTTCTGAAATCTGTACTGTTTTACAAAGTAAAGCAGAATCCAGCTTTCTTGCTCATTTTCTTTATAGGGAACTATAGCATGGCTTTCACTGACCTGACAACTCTCTCTCAGTCCAGGTCTATTCCTTCTCACATCCCTGGAGAATCCTCCCAACTCAGGTCTCCTTGCAGAGTCCCTATCCGTGCCTGAAGCCCCACCTTTTCTTTCTGTTTCACCTACTGGCCTTCTGATCTTTATTAAGCCAATTGAAAGGAGGGAGGAAGGGAGTTTACACAATATGATATTGATGATGAGCCACGCTCCGCTGAGCAGCCAATAAAAACAAAGACCCACAGTCAAACATTAGATGGAGCTCGGTGAGTCTTGTGGAAGACTTGGGGGAGGGACTGAAGACCCAAAGAGGATAGGGACTCCACAGAAAGACCAACAGAGTCAACTAACCTGGACCTTTAGGGGCTCCCAGAGACTAAACCACCAACCAGAGAGCTGACACCGGCTGGACCTAGACCTCCTGCCCCCAACACCCTGCACATATGTAGCAGAAGTACAGCTTGGTCTTCATGTGTGTCCCCCAACAACTGAAGTGGGGGTTGTCCCTGAATCTGTTGCCTGTCTGTGGATCCTGTTCCCCTGTGTGGGTGGGGAGGGGGGCTGAGGGGTGGGGAAAGATCTGTGTGAGGGGTACTGGGAGGAAGGGGATGCTGATATTGAGATGTAAAGTAAATAAATAAATACATTTTAAAAAAGAATAATACTACCAAAGCTCTCTGCTGGTACAGAATTAACAACACAGAGACAATCTCCACACAGTGCACAGAAATGTTACCCCAACAGGAAGCTTCTTGTGAGTGATCTAAGAGGCTCTAAGGCCAGTGCTCTAAGCTGCCATTACTGAGACACATCCTGCTCTGACTTCTGTCCACTGTTCACCAGTGATGTCATTTCTGCTCTTCATGCTTGGATTGCTTTGTCATCAGGGAAGGAGATGCAGGAAAACAAAGATGCTGGTGGCTATTTGGGCTGGCCCATTTCAGGTCATTGCTAAGCTCACCACAGCCCTGAGGAAGACAACCATCTCTGTTTGTTATAAAAGGAAATGGTGAGACAGCTCTTGAAGGCTATCAAAGCCATCATTGACTGAAGACCTAGACCTGTGTTCTGCCATGTGACTCAGGGCAGGAGGAGGAAGATGCCCATAGACCTTCCCTCTGCCCCATGGCAAGGTAAGACATAGACACACAGAACCCTACCTACCACTGCACAGCACAGAGAGGAAGGAAGAAGACAAAGACCTGCAGATCACCATGCCACACACAAACTCGCCCTCTCACACAGCACAGGCAGACTGTAAACACCAGGTTGCCACCACGTCATGCAGCGTGGACTGAGGATGTCACCCATGTGTCATCAACCACATGGGTAGTCTGCAGCAGGAACCACCACAATGTGCAAGCACATGGTGGTCAGATGGGGGAGAGAGAAGTGGAGCAGCTTGAGTGTTCTGAAGAGAGATGGAACTGGAGACTTGGGGTGGAGAGAAAAGCCTGTTGTGAGTGACCAGTCCCACCACGGGGGTCATGGTACGATCCCAGCCCTGGCTGCTGCTGAGAGCCAAGTCTGGGTCTGTGGCTACGCAGAGGCTGTTGTCAATGTCTGTGGTTCATATTTTCACTAGAGAACATGGGGACTCCCTTGTTGTAAAACGACAACAGACAAAACAGTATAATCAAAGGTAGCTGGAGCCTTCGGGTAAAGCAGCAGGTGCTAGCTTACACCTGCTCCTTCACAGGCTCCCACAATTTATACTTTCAGTATTTAAGGAGAAAATAAAGTCTGTTTTCTTATTTGTTTGATTTTTTGTTTTGTTTTTCAAGACAGGGTTTCTCTGTTTATCCTGGGCTATCCTGAACATCCCTTTGTAGACCAGGTTGCCCTTGAACTCAGAGATCCTCCTTCCTCTGCCTCCTGAGTGCTAAGATTACAGGCATATGCCTCCATGGCCCAAAATCCACTTTTTCCTCTTTTTAAAAAATTTTTTTGATTTTTTGTGAGTTTCACATCATGCACCTCAGTCCCTCTCAGGTCCCAATCTCCTCATATCTGCTCTTTGCTCTTGCAGCCTCCTATCCCCAAATAACACACACACACACACACACACACACTCCGAAACAGAAAACATCTCCTCATGGAAGCTGCAGTGTGTCCCGCTGTGCCCCACAGTGTGTCCCTCTGTCCACACATCTTCACTTGCAAATGCTCATTGCAATGAGCCGTTGGTGTGGTTCTAGGTCTCTGGCTTCTGTGACACCATCAGTATTAGATCCTCACCAGGACTTCTCTCTGTTATCCTGTTGTTGCTCTGTGCCATGGAGATCCTGTAGCTTTGGATCAGCAAGACTTTCCTTTCATGCACCCCAATCTTTTGTAGATGATATAGTGAGACAGGCTATGCTGACTCCATGACAGTCTTCAAATTGGCAGTTCAGGAGACTAGGCCTAAATCTCTTTTTCTAATTGGGCAAGTCCAGACAAGTCCAGGCCCTACCACCTGGCCTGAGGCAAGGACAATGGGTCAGCAGCAGTTTCCAGTCCCCCAACCCCATGCTCCAGCAATGGTCTGGAATACCCTTAGAGATAGAGCCAACAGATTAAGATAGAGGACATCCACCATTCCCCGGAATTCCTCTAATGTACTATTAATCAGACCTGCAAGCTCACTGGGGCATCTCCATTTTGAAAGATGGCAGACCTCAGCATGCTAGATTTCTGCAGAATAAAATGCTCTTTGCTTTTACATACTATTTGAATCCTGGATATCATTCTTTAGCAAATCATCGACCCTTACAATAGATTTTGGGGTGGACCAACTCAGAGCCCTGGATCTGGGCCAGGATGGTAGCTGGGCTGGTTAGTGCCAGCTCTACTTTATCCACACCACTAGGGCCAGTTCTCCAGCACTGCTCCGGCTAAGCCACCCAATGCTACCATCAGCCAGAGGCAGGGCCAGTTTACTGATCTTATGCCCTCAGGGCTGGCTTATGGGTGCCTTCATCATCAGGGCTAGCTCCACTGTGCTGCCCAGATGAGGCGCAGGGCATGTTCTTCTGAGGGCTACCACCAGTGAGGGATCAAGGCCAGCTCTCCAGCTCTCCAGCTCTCCAGCTCTTGGGGTCATCCCTCCCAACTACAGAAAGTGTCAAAGGAGGACATCACCCATACCACCTCACAACAGACAAGTGGTGGGGCTGGCTCACTGACACCTGTACTACCAGGGTCAGTTCTGTTGTGCTGTCCAGGCTAGGTGCAGGGTCTGCTTTCCAGAGTGCGAGAGGGCTTCAGCTGGTGAAGGCAGGGATGGCTCTCCAGCACTCATGACCCCATGGGTGCACAGGACCCTTTGGGCAGCTTTCCTGACTGTTGGGGTCAGCTGTCACACACTCATGACCCAGCCTGGCTCACCCACACCCCTGCCACCAGGAGCAAGTGCTGCCTGTGTGGGTGCAGGGTCCTCTCCCGAGTGCTGCTGCAGGTGAGAGGTGGGGCCAGGTCTGCAGTTATGTCCTTTTGTAATTATTGCATTTTTGGTATAAATGTGTGAAAATTAAAACCTGTAAAGGTGTTGAAAATGACTCCTGTCAGTGATTCATTAAATACTGTTGTGTAACAAAAAATGTGATGAACTATTCCTGGGTGGTAGTGCTAACAGTAGTATAGTGTGATTGCTGTCTGGATAATTAATACTTTCTGGTAAACTTCAACATGTCTCTCAGTGCAATAGTTTACTACTGTTATTCTAGCCTGGCGGTGGTGGCGCACACCTTTAATCCCAACACTTGGGAGGCAGAGGCAGGCGGATTTCTGAGTTCGAGGCCAGCCTGGTCTACAGAGTGAGTTCCAGGACAGCCAGAGCTACACAGAGAAACCCTGTCTCGAAAATCAAAAAAAAAAAAAAAAACTTTGAAAGTAAAACATATTTTCCTGTATGGGTTATAAAGTCTACTCTCATTTGTATTTCAAATTCTCCTGAAAAGTAAATGACTTTACCTCATTCAGTAGAGTGAACATTGTTATTTTTCTTCTGTATGCAGTTCAAGGGAACAAAGATTTATTATACACATGTATGCATGTGTGCCTGCATGTATTTAGTGTATTTATGTGTGTCACATGTGTGCACTTACCTGAGGAGGCTAAAAGGGTGTCATCAGAGGCATGAGCCACTCCTTGTGGGTGCTGGGAACTGAACCCGAGCCCTTGGCAAGAAAATCAAGTGTTTTTTCTTTTTCTTTTCTTTCTCCACATTTTGCATGGATCTTCCTACCCTTACCCCTACCTACCTACCTAGATTAACCTAATGAGCCCAGAGGTTTGTCTTCTCAGTGACTGTAGATCTTGTCGTGTTAACAGAAACTTCTTGTCTTACTAATTCTGCAAACCACTCCTGTAGTGATTTGAATATGAAATGTCCCCTACAGACTCATGTGTTTGAACACTTGGTCTCCTGATAGTGATTCAATTTGGAAACACTATGGAAGCTTTAAGAGGGGAGTCTTTCTGGAGAAAGCATATCACTACAGGCAGATTTTGAGGTTTTATAGCCTAGCTCCACTTCCTGCCCTGGCCCTGAGCCTTCCTGTGTGGGAATTAAATGGGATCTCTCTGGTTCCTGACAACCAGGCTGGCTCCACACTCCTGCTACCATGCCTTCCCCATCATGACAAAGAACAGTGCTTCCCCTCCAGAACTGTGAGCTAAGATAAACCCTTCCCCACTTAAGTGGCTTTCTGCCAGAGCAGCAGAAAAGTCTCACAGACCATAGCCTTCATAGCAAACAGCTGGAAAACAGCATTTCAATTAGTGCTTTTATTGAGCAGAATTTCTGCTGGTGATGTTTTAAATCCTGGTCCCTGAGGCTGGCTTATTTCAGCAGCAAGTTCTCTGTGGTGGTCAAGTTTTTGCTGGTGTCTTCCCTTCTTCTACACCCTTTCGTAGATCCTAGTGCTGACAACGTTGTTCATGGTGCACTCCTAAAGGGAGAGACATTTGTTAGACGTGACTGCTGACAGGTCAAACCTGCTCTCTTGTCTCTCTGCAGAACATGCCTCAGTTCAGGCCACAGAGACAGATGAGTAGCTTGATGGGTAATTGTTCAAAACCTTATGTAAAAATGTAAACTTAGGGGACACTCACCACTACCATTCTTCCATCCACAATTCTTCTTTTAATTATTGTCTGTTTGCCAAGCCATCTTTGGACCTGGATCATTGACCCACCTTCAAAAGTTATAAGGGTCTATAAATGCAGAGACAGTGGTTAGAAGGCGAGATTCAACACTCTGTACCTATTACCGCACTAAGTGTCTACTTTTTAACTTCAAGTCTGAATTCTGTTCTTCACACTGCTCGACTCAACTCCTATTACGTTTTAATGCAGTCAGTCTAGAGGTCCCAGAAGGGACTAAATTCATGTTCTCATAGATAAGAAGTCATAAGTTATTTAACCTTAATAATTGTTCTATTCTGTATGATCTTTCATACACAGTAAGTTGGGAGAAGGTGAGAAAGGAATGCCATTTGCTAGGATTACATCTGTAATCCTGAGACTTGAAGGTCAGAAGCAGGAGAATCCTAAGTTGCAGGCCAGCCTGGGCTACGCAGCAAGGCCTTGTCTCAAACAGCAGCAGCAAAAAGACTAGTAAGAACATTTTAGCTCCATTAAACTATCTGAGTAATTAGCAAAAGACTGACTTTATGTATGCACAGATTTTAAACAAGCCCAACCAGACTTAGTAATAAATTAACTGAATTGAACCAGTAAAAGAAATTGAATGAACTATAACTAGCCACCTATTTTCCTCAATGGTTGAACACAGAAAGAGTTAGCTCCAACTAACCTTCACCCTCCGGTTGTCTGCAGTGGTCTCTTCAAATTCTTCCCCCAACTTGAAAGAGATCTCCGTGTTCCTGCATGCACTTCCTGTTTGGATGTCCATCCTTTCCCCATTGAAGCTAATACTAACACTTGGCTTTATTAAACATGCAACTTTCCGGGGTTCACATTCCACTCCTGGGGGACAAAGAAGCAAAATAATACCTTATTCACACACTTAGGAAGATATGTTAAGCGCCATTTTGAACACCAGCTCTTAAAGAATGCTTCCTCTCCCACTGAAACATACAAGCCTTGTTTATTTGCAGATAGGTTCTCATTATGTAGCCCAGGCTGGCCTTGAGGTCAAGGCCCTCCTAACTCTGCTCTGACTTGCAGACATGAGTTACCATGTCGAGCCACAATGTCGTCTTTGATATTTTCTGTAATCTCTAGAAAAGCCAAGGTGCAACTAGTAATTTTGATATCTTGAAAAGCTAAATTCACTTTCACAAACTTTTGTGAGTAATGTGAAGGGAGCAAATGCTTGCATTTAGCTTTGTGGAAACTTGCGAAGACGGTACAGGAAGCCCTCGGCTCAAAGGTGCTCAGGCTGGGGACTTTCCACTGTCAATATGGCCGTTCACAGTAGGTAGACAGATGCTGACTCTTCTCTCTGAATACATATTGAAGTTTACTGCCCATTCCATCTGTGGATGCAACCTACCTCCCGATAGGAAAACAGATCTGTGGATCTCAAGGAAGAGTAAGATGGTCAAAATCTGGGCTCCAACCCTGACACTTGACAGCTTTGCTCCCTTTGAGCTTTCTCCATAGTAAAGTGTGGATGACTTGAGCCCTTCTCATCCTTGCTTTGGAAGAGTACATGAAAGACTTAGAAGGGTCCCATAGCAGAGTACGATTTCAGTCACTCTTCCTCTTTGCTCCAGACTTAGCCTAGCTCCTAGTCAATACAGTGCCATTCTGGCTATAAGCCCAATTCCTCTCCCATCTCCCCCCTCTCTACATATGCATGTATAGATATAGAAATAAAAATGTATAAATATAGACATATAGACAAATGTAGACATATATAACATACATAATATATTACATATTGGATATGTAATATACTATATATTTTTTCATACAGGTCTCTCTATGTAGCTAGGCTAGACTTGAACCCTCTTTCTTCCTGCCAGAACCTGATAACAGCTGAGATTGTAGCTGTGCACCGCCACATCCATTTCCAAGTTTCTTATATGCCCTCAAATGTTAATTCAAAACAAATTTGTCTATAATCCATAAAGAGATATGAACATTTCTTTATTACTTCCTGAAATGTAAATGCTGTCTTTGGCAGAAGAGCAAGTATTATATTTATGATGTTAACTTCTTATTGGGGGATAAAGCATTGTTAGTACACTGCTTAGAATGAGTAAATATATTAATAACTGTAAGCAATCATTGGTTATCCTAGGCAATATGTAAAAAGGGAAGAAATCTGCATTTCATATGGTTTATTATTATAAAAGAGGTTGTTAATAATTATGAAGAATGAACTGACTGCTGCTCCAGGACTCATAGAGAGGTGTAGCTGTTACAGACACAACTTGTTGTATAACTCATGGTTGACTGCAGAGCTTGAAGGAGACATGAAGGAGCCATTCTTCTGAGAGATAGCCAATGGTGGGATGGTCGGTCAGTAAAGAAAAACCTTTCTATTTCTCCTCTCAAAAAGAAAACCTTCAAAACCATATATTAAATAGTTGTCATACATGAGTGAACATTCTAGAAAATTCTAGATGCTAAATTGGTGGCTCTCAATTTGTGGGTTGCAACTCCTTCAGAGGTCAAATATCAGATATCCTGCATATCAGATATTCACATTACGATTCATAACAAATTATAGTTATGATGTAGCCACGATTACGTTGGGTGGCCATAACAACATGAGGAACTGTATTAAAGGGTACCAGTGTTAGGAAGGTTGAGAGCCACTGTCGAAATGTTATTTGTTGCTACTGTGCTTCTAAATTTATAGTTAAAGTAAATCCCCTATCAAATTCAATCCATATACTAATTACAACGATTCATTTACACAAATTTTGGGCTGAACAAAAGCTGCTCAGTGAAATGATCCGGCTAAGGAGAAATTTGAACAGGAGCTCAGCATGACGATCTTCCACTCGGGGCCTGGGCTAGAGCATGTGGACGATAAGCTAGCGGTAAGCGTCGTTCGTTCAAATTTTTTAATGTTAATTATTAGTTATGATTAAAAGAAATATTAATAAGCAGACTTATAAACTTTGTCCCATATGAGTATAACCCAAGGTCACAAAAAGAAAATCATTTAAAAATTCATCGTGAGGTACAAAGCCAGCCACAACACAAAAGCCTCTTGCCACCAATTCCCAACTCCTGTAATGGCGTCTCTCACCGAGTTCTCTCACGTAATTCTCGAAGTTTTCGCTAGAGACCAGCCTCCAGGTGCCTAAGAAGGGCTCAATCATCTTGCCAGCTTTTTGGACCGATCAGGGAGGCACTCACAACCGAAAACTATGAAATGTGGGCATCACTGTGCCGTCAACCCCTTCTTTTAAAGAACATCTTTGTCACGTGGCAATCCTGAAGCAGCCAATGAGCTGCCAGGAATCTGAGATTCCAGGCACCGGCGGTTGACTCCTTCTGTATACCACCAACAGAAAACTAACCTGCAAAGCTTAATTTAGGAGCTCCTCTAAGCTTGTAGCAACGGGATTTCTACCCAGAAGTCACCGGATAAATCCTACTTGCCCAATGGAGTCAACTGTCATTGGAGCCCAGACTCTGAACACTAAATGCTGACTAAACCTAAGAGGTTATCTGATAAATGTCTAACGAACACCAAATCGGAGGTTTTCCCATCTCAAGAGTGACCTTGCTTGATCTGACTCAGCCATTTTATTTTTTGTTTGTGCAAATCATGAAAACTTCCCCTTCATTAGGAGAGTATTGTCATTTCCCTTGCTTGCAATTTAAAATGCCTACAGTTTCTTGGAGTGAGATTTAGGTTATTATTAACTATCATTTTTGTCAAGGATAGGTGGGGACTAGAAAGAAAGGTGGCAATTATTACTGAGTAGAGCTTCATGATGTGAGACTTAAAAAGGAGGGATATGGTGGAGTCAGTGCCTAGAAAACTCACCTTTTATGTTTATAAAGTAAACACCTCTCTCTCTCTCTCTCTCTCTCTCTCTCTCTCTCTCTCTCTCTCTCTCTCTCTCTCTCTCTCTCGCCCTGGCAGTCCTCAAATTAGCAATCCTGTTGCCTCAGCCTTCCAAGTGCTAGGGTTACAGATGTGATACACCATGGCTGGTTTTCAAAATCTTTTTTTGTTTTTTAGGCCAGGGAAGGAATGATACTTGACATCTACAGTCTAAAAAGTAAAGGATGACACCAGGAAGTTCAAGCTCGCTGTAATTCCTTCTTGCTTCATGCTCTGCACTCCAAGCAAGTGAAGTAGGTTCACGGGTCCCAAGTTTTCTACAAAAACATTAATTGAATGGATTGATGTTGCTGCTTACAGTTCTAACTGTTAGAGATCTGGAAATTTAGATGGTCAGGGACAAGAAAATGAGCATTAATGTTTCATCTGTTCTATGTCAAATCACCCTTCAACTCTGAGAACTATCTCTTCATCCTTGTGTATGAAGCCATCTCTTTACATACAAAGCAAACAAGATATAGCTGTTTGAATGTCAGAAAGGTATGATCATTTACGAGGGATAAAGAGCTGATTTTAAAGAAAGGGTATTCAGAAGAAGTAGGATGTGCTATATTTTTGTGAATTGAAAAGTTATTTAGCTATCCAGGAATGCAGAAAGGCAAGCAAACCTCAGGAAAGATCGTGCTAATTGGTGCCTCAAAGGTCAAAGACACAATCAGATTCAAATGCAGAGCAAGTCGCACAAGTCTGCTTTACTGCTTGCATCTGTGTTCTCCAGTTGGAAGGCAGAAAACATCTGTGTATATTGGCCAGTGGGGTAGTGGGACAAAAGTCAACACCTGGGCAGTTGTTTTTGTTACTCTCCTAATATTGATTCAAAAGTGAATACTACAGTCCCTTTTAGAACTTAGTTGGTGTGTGTGGCAAAAGGGACAAGTCAAATTTCTAGCTACTGTAAAATTCCCCAGTTCTGGGAGGAAGTCAGAGGGAGAAATGGCCTGGAGTCTTCCTCCACACACCAAGGTTTCTCCTGCGATATTACACCATGGCATTCATTGTGATGTAAATTCAAATTTGGAGCCAGAACCAAATTTGTAACCTTATGTAACCTCTGTTGCATGAGGGTCACAGTGCCATTGTTACTTAATAGTCTTGTGCCTAAGATTTATGGCTTGATTAAGCTTTTTACTATTGACACACCTTTGTAAATAACGTCGTTAAATGGTTAATGTGCCTCTAGCCAATTACTTGTATTACAAGCAGCTAATTCATTCACAGAACCTTCACAGACCCAACTCTAGTATGTGATAATCTGGTTCAGAACTTTTCACCACCTATGATAGCACATTTAGTCCTTGGAAAGAAGTATATTAGAGAATATAGCTTATAGAATTATATTTCTTTCAGATATCTGAGATCAATCATAAAAGTGAATCAAGAAAAGACAATACTTCAAACTCATTTCTATTCCTAAGATAGCACCTGGCTGTCACCGATGCTATGGATATTAGGCAATGCATTTGTAAATGAGTAACAAAAGAAATGGGGGGACTAAAGACAGTTTTAGGACATGGTGCTTCTCTGGTACTGGAATAAGCCTTTCTGGTTCTCACTGGATGGAGTGTTGATACCACAGGATCACAACACCTGACAAAACGCAGCTTAAGCAATGTGGTTTATTTTGGCTCTCAATCTCAGAAGTTTTAGTCCATGATGGAGAGAAAAGCACAGTATAGCTCACAGTGGTGGGAATATGTAGGCAGTGGCTCAATATATCTCAGTGGAAGAGGAAGAAAATAAAAACAGGAGCTTGCAGCCAGGTTAATGGTCTTCACAGACACATCCCTAGTTGCCTGCGTCTGCTAGCCAGGATACACTTTCTGAAATCACACAGCCTTTCAAACAGCCATGTGATGCTCTCAAACATTACAATACATCAGTCTGTAGAGGCCATTTATGAGTCAAACCAGAATTTTGTGCTTGGCTTCCAAAGGTTCATGGCCATCTCATAATGTAAAATGCATTTAATCCCAGAGCTTTTGCTTGGTTCAGGATTCTGAAATCTAAACTCTCTACTAAGACTGAAGATGTTTTAGCTATAAACCACTACCTACTTCCGTATACAACAGTACAAGGTAAGCCTTGCTGTTCCAAAGGGAAGACATACAAAACAGACAAAAAAAAAGATGGAACCAAAGCAAGGTCCTACAGTCCTATGTCCAGTACGGG
Source organism: Uromys caudimaculatus (assembly GCA_028551405.1). Lineage (NCBI taxonomy): Eukaryota > Metazoa > Chordata > Mammalia > Rodentia > Muridae > Uromys > Uromys caudimaculatus. Next base: position 251,066 of record CM052707.1, on the reverse strand, counting down.
GGCTCTGTGATATAAAGCCCAGCAGACTTCGGCAGCCCCACACTCAGCCCTGCTACCTGGAGCACACACGGCCTATTTTAGAAGCTGTCTTCTCTGGTAGCCTGAAAGTTTCAACAGCAGGTACTCCACATTCCTGGTATCTCCAAAACAATATGTCCTCCATTGTAACTGCAAAGACTACTGCTTGCATGATTTTGACTATTTCAGGGACTCCCCCACCTCTGTTGGGGGGGGGGAGGAAGGGAGGAAGGGAGAAAGGGAGGGAGGGAGGGAGAGATCATATTTTTATGCAAGCTTATTTTGCTTACCATATCCTTAAAATCTATCCATGTTTTTAGCCTGTCAAAATGTCCTTTCTTTTTTAAATAGAGAGGAAGAAGAAATGGAAGTATAAAGGAAGGAGCAGAGAAAGGGTCAGCTAGCACTAAGGGCCATTTGTAAAGCCACATAGAAACCTGCTACTGTAGAAGCTTCCTACAATATACACATATAGAAGAGGAATCTAAATGGAGTCACCAAATGCGAGGGAAGCTGATTCCCTAACTAGATATCTATCAAGAAAACCCTCAGGTTTCAGGAATGCGTTATATCTGGTTAGGCCAAAGGGACCCCATAGAAAAGTTCAAACATCACAGGTTGTTGTCAAGGCTATTAGTTGCACCCCACAACCTGCTGGTTTGCTTTATTGCTGAAAACAACACTTGTTGATGTCATTGAAGAGGAGAGGTTGAGCCGGTGCCAAACTCTAAGGCTCACCTCTCTTGGCTGGCACGCATGGCACTGGAAGGTATCTGATATGTTACTAGAGGCATAAGATGATCACCAATATCGCCTCGCTACAAACCTTTGGACTTAGTGAAGACACATGGATGCAACAGGAGCACAATACCAAGCACTTTTTTGATTGGATTTAAGGCCCACCCCATGAGATGGAATCTACACCTGACCCTGCCAAAGTGGCCAAGAACTTGAGACTAGATAATTCATGGGCCTAAGAAAAAAACCTACTACTATTATTCTACATAATTCAAGAGCCTAGGGTCAAAGCTACTATTATTAGTCTACTAAAGGAACTTATCAATAAAATGATTCATAATGACGTTTGCTATTCCTGTAGATCGGTGCCACACTCAGCTCTCATCAGTGAAGCTTCCTCCTTGCAGTAGATGGGAACTACCACAGAGACTAACCAATGGGCAATGTTCAGAGCATGAAAGACTTTGGAACGCTCAGTCCTTGATGGGATGTCTTTGCCAAAGCCCTCCTCTCATAGCTCAGGAATCTATGCAGAAGAGGAGGCAGGAAGATTATGCGAGGTGGAGTGATAAATAACTCCAAGGGAACAGTGTCCTCCAGACACAACAGGACTGATGCATACACAAACTCAGAGGCTGCGGTGGCACGCACAAGACCTGCACAGGCTCAGGCCAGACAAGGTTCCAGCACTGAGAGGAGAAACTGGACATGAGGTCCCACTCCTAACTAAGAAGCTATCTGCAGTTGATTCCTACTGGCAAAACGAAAGTCAATCTTTTCTGATGGAGTCTCACTGGGTAGATATATGAACCACACTTGAGTGCACTGCCAATGGCAATTTTTCTTTTTAGCATTACTGTATTTTGCTTGTTTTGATTTTTGATTTTGTTTCTAGGGTTTTGGTTTTTGGTTTTTGTTGTTGTTTAAGAGAGAGAGAGAGAGAGAGAGAGAGAGAGAGAGAGAGAGAGAGAGAGAGAGAGAGAGAACGTAAATATGGGTAGGGGGACCTGGAGGAATTGAGGGAAGGATAAAACATGATCAAAATACATGTTTAAAAATGTCTTCAATAAAAAAGATTTATTACTGTTTTATGAACAGAAATTTCCTTCCTTTAAATGGCTGACTATGGTAATTGTATTGTGTGCATGTGCCTGTGTGTGTCTATGTGTACTTGCTGATGGACAATTGTCTTTTAGCTATTGTTAATGACCTGTCATGAATGTTATCGATGCCTTTGTAATCCTGCTTTGGCTCTGCTGACCCACACAGTAATTATGTTTTATGTTTTTGACGAGTTGCGTCATGTCTGGTGGCAGGTGTGTCATTACACAGTCTCATCAACCACTCACAGATTTCCAGTTCCTCTTTGGACCACTTCTTTGCATGTTCTGAGATTTTTATTGTTGGTGGTGTTGGAAACTGGGTATTTACATCTAGTATTGCCAGATTGCAGCAAAGCTACTGGCCTCTGTGAGTGAGCTCTGTAACTTCAGCTACAGGCATCAATCAAGACACACTTCCAGAGCCTGAGAGACATCTCGGTGGGTAAAGGAACTTGCTCCCAAGCATGATGACCTGAGTTAGACCCCTGGGACACACATGGTCAAGAATCAGTGAGAACACACACACACACACAAACACACACACACACTACGTTTTAAAAGAAAAACAAAACAAGTCCATAGTATTTGTAAAACGGTATATTGGCCCATCCTGGCTGTTTCAGGATGTGTACAAACTGCTCCAGAGGTTTGTGCCCACTGGACTCCTGTGCCTGGAAAAGGACCTGGTCATTCCTCTGGTCCTCCCTCCATCACCGTGTAACTCATACACAGATGCTCAGAAGATGAATAGCTGTAGACTGTACAGAGGGCATAGAAACAGTGGTAACGCCAGTGCACACTTAGTGCTCTATTAACGTGCATCAATTTAAAAGCTGAACAATATTGATCTCGGTTTATCATGTACTTTCTGTTGTGCCTTTTCAACATTGTAAGAAATTCACTGGTGCCAGCCTTTTAACATAGTTATATTGGAAACACTCTTCCAAGGTAATGGTTGTCTGCATGAGGAGGCCAATTTCTCCCCAGAGTCTGCTTGCACTCTGCCTCTTCATGTTTTGTCACGCTGATGGCTTCCAGACCTGTGTTCTGCCAGGACAACAGCTGAAGTTCATAATCCTACAGACTATTCCACTTTGTCTCTGAACTCTGAACCTCCGTTTCCTCATCTCGACAGAGTCAGCCCCTCCCATCAGATCCCTCTGGTCACCAGTAATGCACGTCCTGCAGAGTGCCTGACATCAGTTTGTTCTTAGCACTGGTTTGCCAAGCCTTCCTCTAAGCAACCCTACCCAGCTCTAGTGAACCCAAATAGTGGCTCTCACTATTTTTGTGATTAAAAACAAATTCTTGTGATCAGGAACCTTCTGTGCTAGCCCCTTATCTGTTCCCTCTAAATCATGGTATTACATATACAATAGCTGTGCAGAAAATGAACAGCTGTAGAAGTATGTCCCGACGAAGATGTGAGAAGGTAACGAATTCTTGCAGCATGCACCTACTACAGCTTATGTTTTTACTGACATGTATTAATTACACACATTGATCGAGGTCAGTGTGAGTTATTGTGATACTTGAACATATTCATACACTGACTTCTGACCCAATTCACATTTTCTCCTCACCCTGAACGATCTCTACCCCACACCCAGGTTGGCTTTCCTTTAACTTCTGCATATAAGGTGGGACATATGACACTTGTTTTTCTGTGTCTGGCTCATGTCACTCAGCATGCTTTCTGCACTACAGATCTCCCTACACTCTGAAGGATTGTTGTTTTACTACAAAATATAAACTCATGAATTAGGAATTTTACTCTATACATGCAAAACCTTACTATAGAGGTGTTCATGCCTCCCACAAAAGAGGCATGCAATACACACAAGCACATATACATGTCTACACACACACACTGCCTGGGAAACACTAGTGTGTGTGTGTGTGTGTGTGTGTGTGAGTGTGTAACCTGTTTTATATTTGTACGAACATGAGTCTTAAACTTCACTGTTCCTGTATGTGTGTATGCATACATTTCAAACCTCACTATCATCATGCCTGTGTGTGTGTGTGTGTGTGTGTGTGTGTGTGTGTGTGTACAAGTGTTTTTGCTGTAGGGATTCTGTAGAGGCTTTAATTTAAGTAAAAGGTACCACTGATAACAATCATAAATGTTTAGAATCTACTGAATAACATTGCATATTTATTCATGAACAGACCTGTCACATGTGCCTTGTGTGAACATTATGACTGCCATGACGTCTACACGGCTTCTAGCTGCAGCATACTGCTACGGTTTGGATGCAGTGTGTTTCCTGAAGCTTCAAGTCCTGGAAACCTGCCCCCCAGGATGGTATGATAAGGTGCTGGAGCATCAGTGGATGAGACTTAGTGACAGATTGTGCGGTCAGTGTGGGTGAGCAGGATGGGCTTGCAGGTGAGAATCTTCTCAGGTGAGATCCGAGGACCATGAGCTCTCACACAAGTGCTCCTCCCTGCTTCTCTCACTTATCATTTCCTGATGACACCGTCTACCAGGAGGTCAGCCAGTCTCTGGGGCTGCACTCTCTTAAGCCCAAAACTGAAAGCCAAGTAAATTTATTTCTTTATAAATACACAGCCTCAGGATTTTGTTATAGTAATAAAGGACTGCCTAAAACACATTTTAGACTAAAATTTCAGACATGCTGAGCATGGTGGTACATACCTATAACCCTAGCAGCACAAGAAGCGAAGGCAGAAGAATTGCAGTTCAAGACCATCCTGGACTGCTTAGTAAGACACACACACACACACACACACACACACACACACACACACACACGCACATTGTGGAGTCTGGAGCTCCTTTCTACAGCATTGTATGTACTGCTGAATCACAGTGATCCAGGACAGGGCAGAAACAAACCTTCATGCCTGAATCACATGGATATGGATAATCTCACTGTGCTTAGAATTACCCAAGGTCTTGTATGCTACAGCAGGGCTTAGCACTCAGTCTTGGAAAGTTCATGGCCATTGACTTTTCTATCATGCATTATTATGAAAGATCATATTATTTGTATCAGAACCAAAAATAACAATAATGTAATTTTTTTCTATTATCTCCACTCAATTACAAGGACAAAATTAGACACACAATAAAAATATCATTACACAACTAAGTTTTAAAATGTTTTATTTAACCAATGTAACCATATCCAATAAAATCCAGCTTCAGAAAAAATCAGTTGCTTGCTAATTAATTGAAAAAACCCAAAAACAATAAATCCGACCGACTATTGTAGAGTTTGATGCAAATTTCAGTCCAGGGCCTCTTCCCTTGGCTCATGCCCTTTCATAAACTCTTGTAGAAGTCACGCCTTTCATGACACATTCCTAGACACAGGCACAAAATCATAGAGATAACAGCATGGATTTAATTTTTTATCTCTCAGTCTTGGAAAGGAAATGATACTCAACAACAACCAAAATAAACATGTGTTCTAGAATCTTATATTATACATCAATCCCAAAGTATTGGGTTAAGTTAGGGTGATACAAAGCCCAGGAAGATACAGGTCGTCCTCTCGGGAAGCTGGAAAATCTCAATGGCAAGTGAGTGTCTTGAGCAGAAATACAGAATACAGTCCAGTGAGGATGCTGCACTAGGCAGCTTGTGATGCCAGAGAGGCAGGGACTGCCTTCTAAGGGAAACTCTGTGTGTGTGTGTGTGTGTGTGTGTGTGTGTGTGTGTGTGTGTGTGTGCGTGTGTGTGTAGCCTGACTGCATGAGGGGGTGGAGCCTGACTGCATGAGAGGGTGGAGCCTGACTGCATGAGGACATGGAGGTGCAGCTCAGAAGGGCAGAGTACATTAGGCAAGTATGAGAACCAGGATTCAACCCTCAGCTCCAAATGAACAAATACTACAAATGAACCTTTTGTTCTACACAGCAGGTGTGTTATCTAGAGTTCAGTAATGGTCCTGAGGCCCCGACAGTAGGGTCTACAGCTAAGTGTGCTGCATAACTCACCACCAGCAGCTTGTCACCATCTCGTTTTCTCTTTATGGTGGTCGACTTTCCATCCCACTTCTGCACCTGCACCAGGACCCCGCCATCTAGGGTTATGATGCTCTGTGGGCACAGTGAAAAGATTGCGATTTGCACAAGAAGGCCAAAAATAAGATGGAAAATATGGAACCTGGTTTCAAAGGACTATTCTAAGGTCGTTAGTAATTCTACAAGACAAGAACATGGTCCAGCAAGAAAATAAAAAGAGAAACACATCATGAAAAAATAATATAGAACTCATATATATGTATATCTACTTATATATTCTGAATAGAAATAGAAAATAAAATTATGTCTTGAAAAAAAGGATATACTGTGAAAGGAATTAGATGACGAAACGTGTGTTGGCACAGTGACGTCACGGTGAGTTCTGCTCTCTCAGCCTCTCCTTTATGAACATGTGTTGGCACAGTGACGTCACGGTGAGCTCTACTCTTTCAGCCTCTCCTTTATGAACGTGTGTTGGCACAGTGACGTCACGGTGAGCTCTACTCTCTCAGCCTCTCTTCTATGAACTTCCTTTAATGCTTTGCTGCCCTAATTTACTTCATGTGCACTACTGTGTGACTCATAAACCATGCTAATCATTGTTAATATCGGGACAAATTAGTAACAAGAGGACACGAGTGTTCTGCGTACTGATGGGGATGGGTTACGTATGGGAGCTCCGAGGCAGTCAGTCCACCGAGGGAAGCTTTTCGTCTGTCCCCTTGTCCTGAAATTGCTTCTTGCAGGCTGTGGAATTAGAAGCCTCCCCCCCCCCCCAAGGCTGCACCAGATCCTTGCTCCTCACCTTCACTTTCCTGTCGTCTGGGGTGATTTCATCGAATTCCACGCCCAGTTTGAAGGAAATCTCGGTGTTTTTAAAAGTACTCTCTGACCGGATGGTGATCGAATCCCCACTTACACTGATGATCATGTTTGGCTTGGCCATGCCGGCCACTTTCCTGGTGGCAAAGCCTACTCCTGTAGGAGAAGAGAAAGCTTACATTTTTGTGTGCGTGATGAAGAAGACCCCAGGGTGCTGGAGGCTCCTTTGAAACAGGCTTCGAAGCTAAGCATGTTGTGCTAATCCTTGGAGATATTCTCTCAGGCTCCATCACCCATCCAGATTTACTGTTAGCGTTTCCCTTATCTGCCAAATACAGTCCCTCTTGAAAGTCATCCTTAACTTCAACAGGAATGTATAAAGATATTAAATCTTCATACCTTGATGTCTGTGTGTTTTATATATGCCACTATATGTATAATATATTTATCATAATATAATGATATATGTGTATGTATAATTTCTCTATTTTCTACTTATGATTGAGGCAGTTTGACCATTTTGTACTTTCTTAATTATTAAAAGTTATATTTTTTTTTAAAAATCTAAGTCAAAGGCCAGCCCTGATATAGAGTTACTGAACAAAACTCACATTTCACAACAGTTGTTGCCAAGTTTGATTTTCTAGGCTCCCTTCCCATATTACTCCCTCATGAAATGAAGATATTTGATTAATTTCTCTAAAGTGAACAATGCTTTTTTCATATATCATGTCATTTTAAAATGGCAATAGCATTCTCAACAATAAGGAAAATTAAAGGGGACAGTCTCCTGTTGCGGGTTCACTGACTCCTTCAACACAAATGCTTAAATAAAGGCTGTGTCTTTGATGACAGGTGCCCAAAGGCTAGAACTAAGGATAAACTAAGAGAACCACAGCACAAGATAGATGATGCAGAGGGTGGGACTTAGTTCTCTGTCTATACAGTCGCCACAGTGAGGAGATGGTGTATCTCTGCTTGGAGTCGTCACTCTACCACAAAGCACAGCATTCTGAACACTCAATCAGCGCAAGAAGGGGACACAGCAACGGAAAACGATTTCCGAGAGAGACCATGCCGGGGGCAAATGGCAGCTTCGCTTGTGTCTTCATTTTCATGTGACTGCAGAAGCCAATACCTGCCAACTCTGCCTCAATTACAGCTGCCAGCTCCATTCAGAAAATACTTACTGCCTTTAATCATGGGTCTCTCACAACTTAAATAGTGTTGTTATAATTTAGACATGAATGTTACCAGTACAAAACGTTTCAAACAGTCAAGAGCTAAAAGTGGCTCAAACCCTGGTGTTTCTGGTCCAGTGCATAGTAACTACCACACTGAACAGTAAATAGTCGATGGGTTAAGAGGTCAGTCATGCTGAAATTCTGATATTCTTCTTATCTGCAAATAAGGCAACAATATTGGCAGATAACCTAAAGTTCCCACTGTATAACTGAGGGAAAGTTAAGCCTTTAGAGGTTTAGGGGATTCTGTCCTAATGAAGATACTCTGTAATATGGGAAGGTCAGGACAGAAAGGGTCTGATAAAGTGCATCACTGGTTGATGGCCCCTGTATAATGCCAGTGTTGTTTGGTGACCACTCACACAGCAGCCTGTGGGCAGTGTTGACAGAACCTAAATCACTTCAAGCCTCTGTTATGGGAAGGGCACGCTCTATATGTGAAAGGCACGCTCTATAGGTGAAAGGCACGCTCTATAAGTGAAAGGCACGCTCTATAGGTGAAAGGCACGCTCTATAGGTGAAAGGCACGCTCTATAGGTGAAAGGCACGCTCTATAGGTGAAAGGCACGCTCTATAGGAGAAAGGCACGCTCTATAGGTGAAAGTCACGCTCTATACGTGAAAGGCATGCTCTATAGGTGAAAGGCACGCTCTATACGTGAAAGGCACGCTCTATACGTGAAAGGCACGCTCTATATGTGAAAGGCACGCTCTATAGGTGAAAGGCACGATCTATAGGTGAAAGGCACGCTCTATACGTGAAAGGCACAAGGCACGCTCTATACGTGAAAGGCACAAGGCACGCTCTATACGTGAAAGGCACGCTCTATAGGTGAAAGGCACGCTCTATAGGTGAAAGGGACGCTCTATAGGTGAAAGGGATGCTCTATACGTGAAAGGCACAAGGCACACTCTATAGGTGAAAGGCACGCTCTATAGGTGAAAGGCGTGCTCTATAGGTGAAAGGCACACTCTATAGGTGAAAGACACGCTCTATAGGTGAAAGGCACGCTCTATAGGTGCTTCACCTGCTCTGCTTTCCTTTTGAATTACTCACAAATCTATGATATCAGATATCATTCTAAACCAATGACTGTTTAAGTCCTTGAAGAAAAATATCTCCAGAAGCCAAGCTTTTGTCTACTGTAAAAGAATCACACATTCTCATGCCTTGACGTTGAAACAGAAAAGAATTTGCTAAAATATATTTTCCAACATGATTGTTTTTCTAAGATGGGCAATATCATGACCTCAGTTTTAAGTAAAAGTTACCCCCTTTTTTTTTTTAAAAGAATATTTTTCTTTGTAAGTTATTGCCTATTTTTCATGTAAAAGGAGATGTTGAAAACAGGCAAAGAGTCAAATGAAGCACAGAACTGCGAGCTTGGCCATGAGGGCAGCATCTTGTCATTCTCAGACAATAAAAGATTTTCCTTCAGACACTTCCCCGCCGCTCCACCTGGAGGAGCACGAGGTTGGAGCTTTGACTGAGAAAACTTCTAGGACAGACTTTTCTTGTGGCTTCTTTACCCTCCATGCAGAAAGCAGCATTCCTCTCACCTCGGCCCCTCCCGGGCTGAAAGCCAGCTACCAGCCCTCTCCCCAGCCAGGGGAGACCCCGTCACCCGCAGCACTCACCCACTTCCTTCATGTAATCATCAAAGTTTTCACTGGAGACGAGCTTCCAGGTTCCCACAAAGGCATCGCACATTTTAGAAACCTTCGAGGAGTTCTCTTCCAGGTGAGAAAGGATGCAGGATGCAGGAGGTGCTATGAGCCTCCCGAGTCCAGATACCTTGCTTTTAAAGATGTCCTGACCATGTGACTGTAAGAGCGACCAATGGGGGTGACCGCAGATCATTTCCTTCAGGACCAGATCCTGTATTTTTTCCTCTGAGTCATGTTTTTAACAGAAGTTTCTCAACTTTGGTTCTCCTTGGCAATGATCACTGGACTTAGAGTACGGATTATTTTTAACCATGAAGAGGGTATTTTAAACATTCCTGTTTTGACCGTTAAAAGCTAATGCATTGACCTTCCCCCTATTATTCCATATGGATTTATCTCATTGTGGAGGAGACAATTACCTTGAGACGCACTTTGACCCTCTTGAGTTTTTATTTTATTAATATTGCAAATAGTATGGTTCTTTTGAATTTGAGAACATAAAGACTATCTTAGAGATTGTTAGTCTTAACCACTCTTTTGTTAGGATAGTGTTATCTCAGGAATTATAACAAAATAAATAATGACATTTTAAAGTGGCCTAGATTTATTATTCTTTTTTTGAGCCAAGGTCTCTCTACACAGCCCTGGTAGACCTGGAACTCACTACCTAGACCAGGCTGGTCTCTAACTCACAGAGATCTGACTGCCCTGCCTCTGAATGCTGACTGTAGTGGCCTAGATTTATGATTTCAAATATTTAATACATTAAAATGCATTCAGCTTATTGCTCAGAAATGTAGTACACAGATTTAATTAAATAAAAAGTTAAGCCTTATTCTTCCTATTTCTAAATAACCATGTAGTATTGATTTTTATAGAACCCCCTTAAAAATTGGTCCCAATCCAAAATATGTCCCTCATTCCATTTCTGAAATATATTGTAAGTTCTAATTTTATACACATCTAAAGATTGTGGGTTTATGTCAATGATCAGAAGTAATGTGGTCATGAGTTATCAAAACCTTTTTTCTTCTTTGACACAGCGACTAATCTGAGATAGCTTTTATAAAGTTATCCCGGATCTCAGTCTCCTCACCTCATACCAGAGTGATGGAAGGCATTCACGTGTATACTGAAGCCTGCGAGCATACCCACATTTCAGGATATTGGGGAGAGATGGACTGCTGTACAGTCTCGCTGAGAAGTGACTGCCTCCAGGCCCATGCCAGCCCCCAAACATCTGGGGAAAAGGCTACTGCAAACATGGTATTTTCTGTAGGAAAATAGGCTACCGTAGAAGTTTGATAAGTGTAGCTTACAGTGACCACTTTTAATCGCACCTGCTAATGGCAAGGGAACACCTTTCAGCCACTATGGACTATTGAGCACAGTGCTGCTATCTCAGATTCATCTATTTCTTGCTGAATAAGATCCTTTGGATTGAAACTCCGGTAAGATAAATGATCTCAATACAGGAATAATTTTGATAGTGACACCAAGTCCATCCATTTATTCACATGTGACTCGGGCACTGTGCTGACCACTGGGAATCTAACGGTAAGCCTCGCTTGCTCTCACAGAGCAAGGAACACGCTTCCCATGCTGGGGAAGATGGTGTAAAGGGGACAGTTAAGAAAGCCACTGTGCTTAAGCTGACATGATGACTACTGTGGGGGTTGGTGACACCGGAAGGACCTTACAGAGCAAAGGAATTGTCAGCTGAAGATAGATGACAACCACTAGAAGATTGGGGAATAAGGAACTGCAGGTTTGCTGGCTTAGCGCCACGACCAGTTACTTTCACTCAGATATGGCTACATAGGGTATCTGTAAATCAGGACAAATTTGTGAGTTTGTTCATAGTAATCAACAACCAACTGGGAGGCAGTGACTTTTGTCCAGATTCATTCATTGTGAGATACCATCAGACATCCCATAAAATACACCAAGGGAATCTTAATTGACCAGGTTCCTGAGAGTCCACCATTCTCCTGTTAAAACAAAATAAAAGCTCCAAAAGCAAACAAACAAACAAACACCACAGGAGGTCGAGTCAGGAGAATCACCTAAGTTCACGGCCTGCCTGAGCCACAGAGTGAGTTCAAGGCCATCCTAGTTAATTTATTAATGAGCGTGTCTCCAAATTAAAAATTAAAAAAGAACCAGGGATGCTCAACAACTCAGAGCTGTGGGGAAGGGTCCACCATGGGAACAGCCTGGCTTTGCCTTGGGGACGTGGGGCCTGAGGTCATGTCTCAGACCCCAGGGCTGACAGGGCAGGCACTTTGGTCCAGGCTGTTTGTTTGCCTTGCACTTTGCTCCAAAATGGGCAGCTTCTGTGGACTGCATCCTCACAACCTTTGCCTGTGTTTATTTCTTTTGGAGGAAATGAGAATATTATTTCTGACAATTTTTAATTAGTGAGGAAACAGACCCCTCTCTGGATAATAAAGAGTAACGACAAAGCCACCACGGCAGGGAAAGCTTCAGTTTGCACAGGCCAGCTGAGGTGAGGGTTCATGCCCAGGCTCCCTTTTTTATTGGAGGCAAACTTCCTCTGTTAATGCTCAATTTCTAAGTGTGTTTAGGTGTTTGTTAGCAATTGTAAGATGAGCCCTTAACAGAAAGTGTAGGCACGTTTTCTTTTCTTTTTCTCACTGATGGGATCACTTCCCATGAGAACTGTTTTGGGTCCCCTATCCAGCTAGACCAGTATGTTCTTCTTTACATATATAGTTACAATGACTGAGTATTGACTCTTTGACCTCAAAATGGTGACAGTTTTGCAAAAAGTGAGTAAGCCATAGGCTCTGCCTCGGGTAAAGGGCAGACTGTGAGCCCCTTGAAGACTCTTAGGTAACTTCTTCATTTGCCTTCTTGCTCATAAAATCAGCTCTTCACACACAGTTCAGGGTGTGCATGCAGGGACCCATGATGGGGGAGGGGCATGGCAAAGTGCTTTCTGCATATAAACTGTAACCTACTTGGTCTTCATTTCATAAAGCAAACCCCATCAGGAACTAACTGGAAGCAAAGGTGAAACTCTACCAGAAAAAGCAGAGAATTTACCAATAGGCCTGCTGCACCATCAGAAGTAACCCCCCCGTGTGTGTGTATATATATATATATATATATATATATATATATATATATATACACACACACACACACACACACGTACATACATATATCTTCACAAGGGCAGATACGGAACCACACACAAGCACCCATGCACAAGCATAAACACATGTGTGTGCACCCCCCCACACACACACTTCATATTTGTTCTCTTCGGTGTGTTTGTGTCTTATTACCTTCATCAATCTCAACTGCTTGCATTTTATATATTTTTAAGCCTGCATTCATATATACTTTAATTTGCTTTCTACAAGTAGAGCTAAATGCAAAGAAGATATTAAATCCCTCATAAGTGCCAGCTGTGCTTGGTACAGGGCGATGCTCTGGTACAAGAGCAATGCTCTGTGTTAAAAGTTTAAAAAGAGCCTGACAACAAACAAACAAAAACAAACAAAACAAACAGACAGAAAACAGACACAGCAGGCTGAATATTTCCTCAGGGCCTTGGGAAAGGAGTCTGCAATGGGAACAGCCTGGATTTACTTTAGGGATGTGGGGCCTGAGAATCTTAGAATCTCAGAGCTGAGCCAGGGCAGACCTGATGCTTGATGATATTTAATATCTTAAATATATCTAAGACAGGAGGATTAGGGCTGCAGAGATCACTATTGGGTCATAAAAATCTCCAGAACCAGTCGGAAGGTTGGCAGTGCATTTGAGGCAGGTAGATGTCTTGATTTAGAGGCCAACCTGGTCTACAGAGTTCCAAGGTAGCCAGAGAAACCCTGTCTTGATAAAAACCAAAACCAAAATCAAAACAAAGTAGAAAAGATCTTAAGAACCACGGGGTGCTATGAGAAAACAGCTCACATAGCTTTCACCAATGAGTGGTCAGCAAGGGAGCGGCATACGTGAACTGCTTATGGGTTCTGTAAGTAGAGTCAGGCCACCACCGTGTGAAAGGTGATATTCTAGAAGAAACAGCTTGTGTGGGCTTCCAGAGAAAGGCTGGAAACAGGCACTGGAGCAGCTCTGCCAGTAATCTTAGGAGTAATTTTAAGAGTCCCCCACTTGCCTTTAACCTAGCCCCTGCTTTCAGAAAAGGGAACTTAGTAAGTAAAACGTATTTAATCACCAGCCTTACAGGGTGTAGCCTAGGACTGGACTTATAGACCACGGGGTTTTAGTTCATTTATTTTGTCCATTACAGTTGTGGGTGGGTGGTTATGGTTCTGACTCTGGCCTGAACTTCGAGAATGAGGAACCCAGGGGGCTTCTGGCAAGCAATGGGAATAGCTGAGTAGATGACTCAGAAATGAAACCCAAAAGATCGAAAAGAAAGGAGGTTTAGCAAGAAAGGGACCAAAAAGAGAAAATCATAAAGGAGGGAAAGGAGGGAACAGAAGGGAGTTCAGATACTCAGTGCCCAAGGTTGCAGAAAACATGAAAACCACAGAAAGCAAGCCATAGAAGTGGGCTCAGGCCACAGTGGGCTCCAACCCTGCCAAAGAGACAGAACATGGGAGCAGTCTGTCCAGGAGTGGCTTGATTGTTACCAGGCAAAGAAGGGCTGAGTCTTCGGGGGAGCGTTTGGGCTGTGACACTTCCACTAGTGAACTCTGATCCAGTGAGAGAGCACAAATGTCAGGCATCTGGGAACTCCATTCGCTCTCTGGGTGGTAACTTCCCTCTTGACTACAATCCCCTCTCTCTGGGTGAAATGTGCATTTCTGCATTTGTTGTATGGCTTGCCAAGAATCCGCATGGCTCTGTGCTATTCTCCAGCGACATGATTCTTGCTGGGAGTTCTGTGCTCTAAAGATCCCAGCACTTTAGAACTGTTTTTGCATTCACATTTGTATTCAGTGGGTGATAATATGCCTGTGGCATTTTTTGTTATTGTCTTATAAATGACGTCGTAGACTAGAAAGATCCTCGAGCCTTGGAGTTAGACATGCTGAAATTCTGTTCCCTCTGCTCACGAGCTTGCAACCTTTGGCTGGCTGATTCGTTTCGACAAGATTCCCCTTCCTCATCTGTAGAACTTGAAAGCTGCGTTTGATGGCTACCATTTAAATTAGCGATCTGAATGGTTAGGCTCTTTAGCAAGTTGCTAGCTCAACCTCACTTCACAGTGGCAAGCTGCATGGTGTGGTAGGCCTGTCAACCCAGAAGAAAAATTGCACCCTTGGGAAGCCTGGGCTGGGAAGAATTGGAAATTTTTCCTGACCCAAAATATCCTTGCTCAGAAAACAGTCTCTGTAGTCTTGGAACTTTCAGAGGACTGGGTTCTCTGCACTGGTAACTGCAGTGTGAGGGGACATTCTTCAGATCTTGAGAACAACTTCAAAAAAGTAATAAAATAGAAGATAAATTGTCTCGATGTGTGTGAGTCAGAATAAGAGTTATTATTTTCCCCCAAGGTTGGGGATGTTATTCCGAGGTTGTCCATTTGCTGAGCCATGTTCAAGACTAAGTCAATCTCCACTTTGTAAGAAGGAAAAACAATATTTGTCCCAAGAAACAACACTATGTTAAACATGACCTCGTCCTGAATGGTGGAAAAAATACAGACATGTAGGTATACTGACACTTCAGTAAGGTACATCAGCTGTAATGATTGAGCCCAGGGCTCTACACAGACTGACAAACACTTCAGCATTCAGCTCCATCTCCAGGCCCCAAATGGGAATACTTGAAATGCTTTAAAACGTAGTAAAGTCTCTGGCTATGACAACATGTGTGTAAGCCCCTTAAGACATGACTGGCCAGACCCTACCCCTAGACGACTCTAGTGGATATAATGGTGGTTTCCATACCCTCAAGAGGCAGGGGGCCAAGCTCAAGCCACAAAATCCCACCAATCCCTGAGCTTGCTCCAAATCAGGCCAAAAATATATCAATCCCAGGCCACCTTTGTGACACCCCCTTCCTATGCTGTGCACACCAAGAAGCCTCCTCCCCAGGACCACTGGGGCATGAAGCAATGAAGTCCACGTAGAAGAACGTGTTCTGCCTTCCTGGAGGCTTCAGGCTTTCTCCAAAGACCTATCAAGAAACATAACCACTGTCAAATGTCTTTGGTAATCGCTATTAAAAACTGCTCTCATATGCTAGGGTTCTCTATTCTCAAATTTTCAACAACTAAAATACTACAAATCCAAAGCTATCTGAGTGCCAACATGATTCCACAAGTGGAAAATGCCACCTCCTGTGACAGCTCACATGCCCGCCCGCATGCTGGTCCTCCAGTCACCTTCAGGCCCTGTGTGGGGGACACACATAAATTCGGAATGAACTTTTGGCTTAGACTTGCATCCCACTCTCATGAGAGCTCATCGTTTACAATGAAGCAAACATTAATCCCCCAAGATCCAATCTCTGAAGTACTTCTGATTCCAGAAATTTTATTCATTCATTTGTTCTGTGTTTTTCAAGACAGAGTCTCACTATATAGCTCTGGCTATTCTAAAACTCACTATGTAGACAGGCTGGCCTTGAACTTACAGAGCCCAGCCTGCCTCTGCCTCCTGTGTACTGGGATCAAAGGCATGCACCACTATACCTGCACATTTTAGATAAGATTTAGATAAGAGGTAGCCAATGTCTAATGTCACATATTGAGAACAGAAATCTCCAGGGTGTCTCATCTAAGGCAAAAGCAGCTTACCTGTTTGTTACATCTGAGCCAATCAACTGTCCATTGTCTAATGTATGCTAAGAGCTAGGCATCTTTTGCTATAAGTAGATTAGAAATTTGGTTTATCCCACCTTTTTGTCTGAAAAAATAATTTAATGCTTTTGGTTAAAAAGATACAGTTTGCAAACTCATTTGTATATCTGAGCCTTGTTTTTCAAATATTCATTGATGTTTAACTACATTTTTGACACTTATATTGTTTTAAACTATTCTTTAGAATGTATTTACATTGGACTGAGAGAGGGAGCTAGTGGTCCCACTGTATTGTCTTACTATGTGGCACTTCTTAAGTTCTCAAAAGGAAGAGTACCGGCCCATGGAAAACGTCTGTCCTCTGTGAAGCGCCTGTTCCTTGCCCTTTGCTACACCATGTAAATGTTTTTATAAAATGTTTTCTTTTCCTCTCCTGGGTAAGTCTTTTACAGCAACTATGAGCACAAGCATTACTGGAGATGCCGAAGCAGTCTCCACGCCGCCCTCCCGCTGCCACCCGCCTCCTTCCCCTCCCCCCTCCGCAGCTTCTGATGGCTGGTTTCCTTAGGAGCACAGAAGCTGTTGTCCCAGGTCCTGCTCCTTCCCCTACTTGCCTTGCCAAACTATGCAAGTAGCATTCTTGCTTTCTCACAAATCATTCCGGGGACACTGTCCTCACGAGGTGACAGATGGCTTTTTTTTTTCCTGTGTCCTTTGACATACTTCTGAGTTCCTCTTAAGTACAGAACAGGGACTATTTTAAATCAAGTCAGTGAGACACCCCTCAGTTTCCTTCTTCATGTTTTGTATTCAAGTTCATGGATTGTCTCTATTTAAAAATGTGTTTATAACAAAATAGGGTGCAACACTGGTGTTTGGTCCCTGCAAATATACCAGAAACATCAAACCATAGTGAGTAGACATTCTTTTTCAAATGAGCATTACTTTGATTAGTGAATAGCTGCCTAGAGCTATGATTTTAAAACTGGGAGTTTAAAATTTATTAGTTAGAAGGCATATGAAGCTGTATGGGTAAACTCTATGTCACTTTTCTCAAAAAAAGTCACCATTCCCTCATGGGATATAAAGTATATTGTTGCTAATAAACTTATTACTCTGTCTTTCTCTTTGTTATACTCAGTCAATTATTTCAATTTTACAGTGACATTTAGAAAATAATTAGAAAAGACATAGGTTATATTGAGCTTATAAAATCAACATATAAACTATATAATATACATATGTGTATATTATTTTAATGTCTCTTTGCTGTGTTTCCTATTGAGGCTTGCGATGGGAGAACTAACTCTCAGTCAATTCAAATCTTCCCTTTCCCTCACCCCTGCCTTTACAGTTGGAAATACTGCCCGGAGTCCCTGAAGACAACTTTATGAGTCACAACAGTCAAAATTATTTAATTTTCTCAAAGATCCATCATTGTGTATTACCATCCATTCATTTTTAACAAGTGTTTAGAAGTACCTCTGCCTTGTATCTCTCACCTATATCAGAAGGGATCTCCTCTCTTCTCACATCGGACAGCTGTTTTCCATAAGTACAGATGTGTTGAGTCACATTCAGTGAATTAATGCATATATACCATAAAGCAGAACACCTTCTCATGATACAGAATGTCTACCACTATGACTTTTCCTCTTGATGCTATTAGGGACAATAACAAAACCTGGTGCCCCTGCATTGTGGAGGATAAACTTTAAATAAACAAATGCACTATAGAAGAATACTCTCAATGCCCAAGAGTTAAGGGACTGACACTCCTACTGGAGAGAGCAGGCGATCTTGCACAGGATGTCTCGCCTTAGGGTAAGGTTGGGAGTTGAAGAGTGCAGTGGTCACTGAGAAGATGCTGCAGGCAGAGGCGTTTCCTCATGCTGCCCTCTGATCATCCATGAGTCAGCACAGAAGACAGGGCTGCAATGATAAAGCCTTCACATCCTAGGCTCCTGTCTGCAAGCACAGCACGGCATCAGCAATCGTGTCAGGGTTTGGTGCCTTCACATGGGATGGATCCCAAAGTGGACCAGTCACTGGAAGGCCTTTCCTTCAGTCTCTGCTCCATTTTTGTCCCTGCATTTCCTTTTGACAGGAGCAATTCTGGGTCAGAAATTCTGAGGATGGGTGGGTGGCCCCAACCCTATGGAAGAGTTAGGAGCAGGACTGAAGGAGCTGAAGGGGATTGCAACCCCATAGGAAGAACAACAGTGTCAACTAACCCGGACCCTCAGAGCTCCCAGAGACTAAGCCACCAATAAAAGAGCATCCATGGGCTGCTCTGTGGTCCT
Organism: Uromys caudimaculatus; assembly: GCA_028551405.1. Classification (NCBI taxonomy): domain Eukaryota; kingdom Metazoa; phylum Chordata; class Mammalia; order Rodentia; family Muridae; genus Uromys; species Uromys caudimaculatus. The sequence goes on along the minus strand of CM052707.1, from coordinate 232,424 downwards.
CGGCACATATGTAGCAGAAGATGGTTTTGTCTGGCCTCAGTGGGAGAGGATGCACCTAATGCTGTAGAAACTTGATGCCGCAGGGAAGGGAGATGCTGAGCGTGGGTGAGGTGGAGGAGTAGGTACATGAGGGGAGTATGTGGGAAGCACTCTCTCAGAGGCAGAGAAGAGGGGGGATGGGGTGAAGAACTCTGGGAAGGGGGACCAGGAAGGGGGTCAACATTTGCAATGTAAATAATTTAATAAAAACCAAACAAAACTCTTCACATCCTTTGCACAGTAATCTTGTGCTGGGGACACCATACCATGACAGGGACTGCCCGCAGCGGGCCTGGATGGAGACATCTCAGAAGCCCGAGGCAGCTCCTTGTAAAAAAGGATAGCACCTGGGAGCCTGAGAAGCAGGAGACACATCCCTCCAGGGGACCCATCATCTGAAATAAGGGACTACCTGCAGTAGGCCGGGATGGAGACGTCTCAGAAGCCTGCAGCAGCTCTTTGTACAAAACAGTTGTTCCCATTTCTCCTAACCTTAGTCCTGGACAATGGCTGTATAGATTCCATTTGTGCATGACTGCTTTTCAGTTGGCCTTGGTGTGCACAATTCTTCTATTACATCTGTCTTTCCTACTCCCTTCTCCTGCTCTGGTGAATTCTGTGAAACTAGATGTCCCTTGATGTAATGATTCTTAAACAATTAAAAACTGAGGCATAGGGCACAGCACAGTCCTATGGTCCTGTGCATGCTGTGTGCTCTCATCTCGGAAACAATGTAGTAACTGCACAATGGTAGTTCCAGATTAATGTTTGACTTGCAAAGGAAGTTTGAAGAAATCATGTTTAGAAAATGAATCAGAGCCTCGTACTGCTAGAGTTATACAGGATCCATTACCGGACAATGACGGAATGTATTGGAATCATGAAAAAGCATTAGTACAAGAGACACAACCATGGGATAAGGGGACACAAACACGGGATACTTTAATTCAGAAAGGAAAGGACTATTGAAGCTATGAAATGAGCTTTGCACAACGTTTGAGAGAAGTTCCTGGCCTCCTTTGGAAATGTATGGATAAGCAAGTATAGCATGCATAAAATTATATATTAGTAAAACTAAGTCAAAACACTGGGCTCTTAGGAGAGTCATTGTGTGCAATGTGCAGAAGCAGAAAGCTAGTGGAACTGCTGAGTTAAGGGTTAACCTGATTCTTTCTGGCCACTGCCTGGCAGCTTTGCCCATGTCATTTATCATTAGAGCTTCACAGGAAAATGCAAGTAGCTGACCTCAGGGCTCTGAGCTCTGAGTATAATAAGTCAAAAGTTAAAGTTTAAATGATGATAAGTTTGCAATTATTATTATTATTATTTTGGCCACAGGCCTGGGAATAGAGAAAGCTTGAAACTTTGGGGAATAATTGTAATTCTTGATTCTTTGTGGGACGTGATTATTCTTTTGAATTTCATTAGGCAATGACTATACAATGTCTTTTTTCTACTTTCTTTTGGAGGAACAGTAGAAGACTGAGTCAAGGTAAAGGCAAGAGGGGGTGTGGAGTGAGGACAGAGTGTGAGGTGTGTGTGGAGTGAATGAAGAGAGAATGTGAGGAGGGAGTGTGGAGAGTGTGTGTGTGTGTGTGTGTGTGTGTGTGTGTGTGTGTG
>CM052707.1:218922-230265 GCA_028551405.1 Uromys caudimaculatus | reverse complement strand
ACCCGAATCAAAGTAATATCAGTGAAATCAGCTTCTTGTTATTTGTTTTCAAACCAATAACTTCACTTATAACATAATTACTATCCATCCATGCCTGAGTGACAGCTCTGGGGTACTTTATTCCACATTACTTCTGTTAGAATCATCTGGCCCATTTTATTCCTTACATCTTAATCTCAGAATAAATTTCATGCAGAAAAAAAAAAGAAAGAAAAAACAAGAGAACACAGCACTAGAAGGGAGCAAAAAGTGAATGCTGGAGAGAGAGAGAGAGAGAGAGAGAGAGAGAGAGAGAGAGAGAGAGAGATCGCTACTTTTAATCCTTGAAAAATTGTCTGTCAGCTTGTGCCATAAAAGTTGTCTGTGTGTTTACTATGTGCTTTCCAGAGATCCCTGTTTCCGGTTGAGAACCCAGATCCTGTGTTGAGGCTGGACTCCAACAATCTTGGTTTGGCATGGGAAAATTACAGTGCATTCTTGAAAATAGTGCATAGTGGGAAAGGCAAAAACTCATCATATAAAAATAATCATAGCAAAAATATAAAAATTGGAGGGAGCACCACAAGTCAGAACGAATGTGGAAGCAGAGAAGACAAAGGAAGGGTCATGAAAGGCAGGAAGGTCATGAGGATGTTCGATAGGAAAGCACAGCAGCCTGAAGGTACAACACCAGAGAAGTTTTGAGACAGGTGACTGCTGAGCCGTGGTAACAGCCCATATTCCTGTCCCCTCCCTCTCCTTTCGGCCACAAATGGCGCTGGGTAGAGTGAAGCCCCGAGTGTCTGCCCCAGGTACTGCGGCTCTGGGAGGGCCGGGATGCGCGGGAAGTTTGGCCGCACATCCTCCCACAGTCTGATGGGTGGGTGGGGGCTATGTGAAGCTGCAAGGACACCGCCAATGGGTGAGGGAAGGGGCTGTTCCCGGGAAGCCACAGCCGACTCTGAAGTTCCCAGGCTTTGGGCATTGCAGATGCCACAGGATGCTGCAGGAGAGCTGGGAGCAAATGGGGCCGCAGAGCGCAGCTGGTGTTACTGCCGGACCCGATTGGCAGCTTGGGCACCGGCTAGCTGCTTTGGCTTTGGTGGAAGTCTGCTGCAGCTGGAAATGCCGAGATGGCTTCAACAGGAGGGTAGACACAAGGCTCATTAGACGAAGATGGTTCCGTTGTTTCCCACAGCAGATGAAGATGAATAGAGACAGTTCTAAGGAGTTTATTTTCATTGTGAAGAGTGGCATGGGTCTTGTACCCCACTCCCTCAGGGAGGGGCGAGGTTAAAATGGTAACTGGGAAGGGGCGTGGCTAAGTCTCTAGGTGTCTCATTAACATGGGGATGGCTTGGGGCTGCGTGGCCACGCCTCTACCTGTGGTGGGGCTTGAGGGCGTGACCTTTTTTATGTGACCAAATGTCACAGACCTATGGAGAGATGTAGCCACATGTTAGAAGCTGTATTCTAGGAGCTTTGGCAAACGTCTGCCATCCCTTATAGGCTGAAGACAGCCTATTGGGCCTGCAGCATTCAAATCTTAGCTCTAACAGAAAACAGACTGCCAATCACGGCCCGACATGTAAATTCACTTTTACACCCTCCCGCAACCATAGGAGACTTCGAGAACCCTACAGGAGACCACTAACTGGTTCTTACTCAGAACTCATCCTTTAACTAGCTTTGGAAGTTCTTAAATAGTCTGGAGGCTCCACCCTCTGCAGATGTGACGGCCCACGGTTGGGCAGAGGCCTGACACAGCAAGGGCACAGCAGGGGCTGGATGCTTGCTCAGGTTCAGAAGCCAGTGCCTAAGACTGTCTTCCTGGTGAGTTATGCTTCTGCTGCTTGAATAAATGAAAGGATCGGTCCTCTGCCCTTCCCTAGTGTAATTACACAAGGATGACAAGGTTGTAATTTCATGACATGAACCACAGAAAGATCTTGGAAAACAAATAAGCTAAGATGAAAGATGCTCCCTCTCATGCTTTGCTGCCAATAACTGATGGCCTTCGGACAGAACAGCCAAGATGACCACAGCCCTTAACAACTTGGTGTCTAACAAGGTAGACATTATGCAGAAAACCTCCTGACGCAGGACAAAGAACTACCTTTGATCTAATCAATTACATCAGAAGTCTTTTCTCCCTCCTCCCTCATTGGCCCCAGAAATTCAGGGACCTCCCTTTGCCCAGGTAATGCCTGTGTTTCCAGTTTGGAAAAGAAGATCATTGCCTACTGCTCATCTGCCAGGGTGCACAAGGTTGGTTAAATCTGAAAAGAATCTCATCTATAAGAACTGCGTGGGGCATGGGATGAGAGTTAGGGCAGAAGAAAAATTCCCAATGAAGCAGCTCAACAGGTGAGAGCTTTCATTCTCCGGCACTCTTTCCTAAAGCTCCCTCTGTATCAACAATATTTGCAAAGATTCAAATGAGAACAAAGTCAGAGTGGGGCATGTAGTTCAATTGTAGAGTGCTTGCCCCCTGAATGTGTGCGATTCTGGGTTTGATCCTCAACACACGCACACACACACACACACACACATGAAACCAACAGCAAAAGATACTTTTTGTCCACAGTTTTAGGATCTAATGAGGCCTTGCAGCTCGTGTGGGAGACACTAGTCCTTGGAATGTAACGAGTGCAAGGTCCTGGTTTGTAGGACTTGCTGTGAAATGGAAGAGGAAAACTAAAACCAGAACAAGCGTCATTCCATTCAGTATCACCCCTTGAAGCAGATCTGGAGGGAGGGTTCTGGGCTTCTAAATGGAGATGATGGAAGAACATTCCTTCCTTGAAGTTTTCCAGGGAAGCATCAGCTTCCACTCAGTTTTGTCTTCATCCATCCAGGAGAAAGAAATCCACGCGCTTCTAGTAAGAGACTTTTCGAGAGCTACAGGGAGAAGAGGAACGGTTCTTTCTGGATAGAGTCTGAGCCTTGTCTCTTAGTCACACAGACCTTTGGAGAGCTGTGGGAAGAAGGGGACAGTTCTTTCTGCGTAGAATCTGAGTCTCGTCTCTCAGTCACACAGACCTTTCGAGAGCTCTGGGAAGAAGGGGACAGTTCTTTCTGCGTAGAGTCTGAGTCTCGTCTCTCAGTCACACAGACCTTTCGAGAGCTGTGGGAAGAAGGGGACGGTTCTTTCTGCGTAGAGTCTGAGTCTCGTCTCTTAGTCACACATTTGAGGAATCCCTACCCAAGCCTCTCCACCACTTGTGTTGCCCTTGTTTAATTTTTCTAATTTTAAAAATTACATTTATTTACTGGGGAGAGGGCACACCAGTGCACGCACAGGTGGAGATCAGAGGAAACCTGTGTGTATCACTTCCCACCTTCTGCCATGGGGTCCCATCATGACGACTCATTTTACCAAAACTACTTCCAAAATAAATAAATACATAAAAGCTCTGAGGGGTAAATGAGGTGACAGCAAGGAAGCGCCAAGGCGAAAGCACTGACATAGACCACATCAGAGGTCCTTGACTGGTCTTCCTTTGGGTTTTTTTCTTACCCTATTTTCTTCACCATATTTTTTTTTAATAGTTCCAACACCAAACCAGGAGGATTGCCATCAATTCAAAACTACCCTGGGCTACAGTGTCAAAAACCTTAAAAACAAAACAAAACATGGCAGCAACCAGTCCCACATCTCGAAGTCTCTTACTTACCACACCTAAACATGGACTGTTGACAGGATTTTTCATCAGGTTTCCTTCTATTGCATGGCCTTTAAATTTGGATAAACTGGACCTGATTAGGATGCCTTCCACCCCCAAACTGAGTCCAAAGGCACTGGATGTCAAGTCAGTGTTCACAATTCGTAGCACCACCAAGTCTTCCCTGAGATACGCTATGTAGGAGCTGTAGCTGAGGACTCTGGAGTTAGGTGGGTGGACCCAGAAAATTCCAGGATAGCAAACCTCCATCTTCTGGCTCTGGAAAGAGGTTGTGGAAACCAGAGAGGTAGGCAAGAAATACCAACGATGAGATAAAATAAATATTTGTCTATCTACCCAGAGTTGAAGAAAAGTTGAGAAGTTTTTCTTCCCCCTAATAGGAATGTGGAACAGACTGTTCATGGATGATCTGCTTCAGACCACCAGCTCCTGAATGAGGCTTCCCCACTTGAAGACCATCTGAAGACCCTGTAGAAATGGAAACCCCGGGCTTTGTCCCCAGCTGGTGAGCTGGATTTTCTAGGATGCGAGCTCCAAACCCTGCATGTTTGTTTGTTTGTTTGTTTTTTAAATGTTCTTATTTAGGGTCTGGAGAGATGGTTTCTGAGTAGGAGAGCATACATTTCTTGGTTCCAAGCACCCAGATCAGATGGCTCACTGTCATTAACTTCAGCTCTAGGAGACACAGAGTCGTCTTCTGGCTTCCATGAGCACTGCTGTTATTCACAATCTGTTCTACCAACCCACATAGAGAATTATTTTAAAATCTTATACAAAGTCATATTGATGATTACCTATAATCCTAGCACTCCGGGGGCTGAAGCAGGAAGATGGCAAGTCTCCCAGGACTACATAATGAGATCTTGAGTCAAATAACAACAAAGAATCATCTATGCAATAAAAAATACACACCGGACTAAGGGCTTAGTTACCTAATTTTATCTCTCTGGGTATATCCCTAGAAATATTCTATTTGAAAAAAAAAAAATGACCTTACCTTCTTAGAGTCCTAAAGTTCGATCTGATTATCTAGTTATTATTTGATAGCCAACTTTTCTAGAGTCTACCATTCGATTATATATTTTTAATTATAAAGTTTTCTATGAATTCTTTCTGAGGATTTTGTAGTATTTATACAAATTCCTTCCCCAAAATGTAATTTAATATCCGTCGTCTCTATGGAGCTGACCCTACTTAGATTTTACCTTCTCTGTCCTCTTGACATCTTGGCTCATTAGAACATCCATTAGTGGTGTGGCCTGAGACAGCAATGGCTTTGTGGTGATCAAATTTGCTAACACTACAGTATGATACATATTGAGATCAGGGACTGTTTTTATTGATAAAATTAACCAAAAAGTCATGTAAATTATCATTTAAACTAGTTTTATCCTAGTGCAGTCATTCACTCCTATAATCCCCGATATTTGGGAAGCTGAGGCAGGATGATGATAAGTTTGAAGTCACCTTGGCTATATACTCAAATGCAACAAAGCAAATCAAACCATGATTGTTCAATGATCATGGACTCGCCCCCGAGAAGCCTGCTGTACAACTGCTTCAGGCTCAGTTCCTGATAGATTTAAGTACCTAGGACTTAAGCTGAGCGCAGCCAACATTCCAGTGACTATACCCTAGCCTCTCAATTCAGAAATGGCTTGGATTGTTTCCAAACTAAATATATTTAAAGCTAAGATTTGTGCTGGACTGTGGCTTATGAGGAATGTAACTATAATTGAAGTATAATACAGATGAGGCTGCTGAGAAGAGTTAGTGGCTAAAGCACCTGCTGCGTAAGTGTGAGAACATGAGTCTGGATTCCACCACACACATAAAACCTGGGCATGGAAGACAACCCCGAGGAGGATGGAGGCAGGTGGAGGAAGCCCTGGAGCTCGATGACCAGCCTGCTTAGAGCACTTGGTGAGTTTCAAGCCACTGAGATACCCTGTCTCACTAAACATAATATAGGGTGCCTGAGAAGGAATGGCATGCACGAACACGTGCACCCACACACATTTGTGTACACACACACACACACACTCAAGTTCCTTTGATGCAAGATTGTGATAAGTATTCACTATTCTTAACTAATTTGGTATCAGAATGTACTTAAATATTGTCTGATTATCAGCTTTAACTAGTAGAGTTGTTTGAAACATCTCTGCCTTCCGATTTTGAACTCATACTTCTAAAACATGTGACCCTCAGGTTTGGAACAGGAAAAAGGACATTAGCCTCCTTAATGAGCAACCCATAGAGATTGAGAGTCAAGGGTGTACAGAGTGAAAGCCCAGCGTCCCTCTGGAAGTCCAGTGTGCTATGTGCACTATGAGAAACAAACATGACAGGCAGAAGGAAGCCCGTGCCTGCTAAAGACCGCCCCCATTTGTCAGTGGTTTCCCATTATCTTAACTTCATCATTCCCTAGAGTTGTTCGAAAGATTGAATACTAAGACAATTTACAAGCACAGAGCTGTTTTTATCCCATATCCAGGTTTCTTGACCACCTACTTGACATTGTTTTTTGTGCTGTGTGGGAAAGGGAAGCAGGAAAAGGTGGGGACTGGGGAGAGGGAGCTAAGAAAGCCAGGGACATGAAAATATTCTATTAGCCATGATGGAGCAAGTAACTAGAAAACAAGGAAAGGTTACATCCTGCAACTTTGTTATTCTAAAGAGTTTACTAGAATATAACATCTTAAAAATATTAGAACCAAAGGTTTAGTGATAGGTGAATCAAATAGCAAATATATTGGCAGTTACTAGGTCAACAAAGCACTATTGTAATGGGTCTTAGCAAATTTTGCCTTCATAGGGCCCTTCTACCATGATAATATTAAATTAATTAATTAATTAATTAATTAATTTAAAAACTGCTTTTGTTATAACTTTAAAAGCTCAATTTTTTTTCAATTGTGGGCAAGATTTAATACACTTTTTTAGGAGCCCTAAAATTTTACATTTTCCAGGGAGAGTGTTATGGGGAAATACATATTCCACTTGAGAATAGTGGAAACGTACTTCACAAAGTTTAACTTTTTTCTTTTTCTTTTAAGACATTAAGATTCACACAGGTTTCAAAATGTCCAAGGAGCTGTACACACTGTTAGTGTACCTAATGGAGATATTAGCCCTGCATCATTGAGATGGGGACTGCCTCCCAGCTCATGGAGTAAAGGGAGAGACATCTTTCTGAGCCCTTGTCAGCTTCACCTGGTAACAGAAGCAGAAGTCAGATCGGAAGTCAGAGTAAACCTCCTCTTCAACCTTCCTTCTCTTACAGGGCAGACCTTCTAAGTGGTGGAGAGTCTGAAATCCATTTACTAACTAAATTATGGCTGAACATAGGAAGCTGGGTTTATAGCAATGACTGTGACTTCCCAGTGTTCTCTGGTTCCACTTCTGAGTTCTCATCGTATTTGACCAGCACTTTGTTCACACCTCAGAGGAACCTAATGAAAACTGTCATGGACTAAGATGAATGAATATTCTGAGTGACTACATAAGAATTGATGACGGTGGTGAATGCAATGGTCGTTATGCTTTCTTACACTTGATTATTCATTAAAAAGGGAATTCAAGTGTATGACTGTTCAGCCATCCCCCGATCAATATACTTAATATGCCCTTAACAATGTTATTTCTATTCTCAAAAGGAAATAATAATTATAAATGTTTTATAATTTGAAATATATAATATAATATAATTGAAATGCTATAAATTAGTTTTAAAATAATGAAATTAAATTCAGGATTAAATTAAAATAAAAAAGGAAGCATGGCAGAATGGTCAGTGGTCTCTGGCTTTTAGTCTCTTCTGCTGATGATAGTGTAGCAAACGGGAAAACTGATCAAAGAAACTACAAGAAATAGACAAGACCTCTTCTAACGTTGCAGTTATGTAAAAGTAACGCCAAGCTTATCACCTCTAGTCAAAAAATATTTATTTCAGCACTATGCTTTGGCATATCTGTCTAAATGAACAGATTCTTCTGAAAATTTTGGGTCTTAAGACCCAGTTGTTGCCCTATGTCTCTCCTACTTCAGTAGTTCTGTTAGCAGGCATCCCAGAATGGGAAACATGAATTAAGTAATAGAAACATTGTGTTTCCATTTTTTGAAAGGTCTAAACTATGCCCCAACTAACAAAGATCATATTGAAAGAATTAATTACATCAGGCCTGGGGTTGTGGCTCCGTCAGAGTGTTTGCCTAGCATGCATGAAGCCCTGGGTTCAATTCCCACCATTCTATTAGTCAGGCATGGTGGCCACACCTTCAATCTTAATACTCAGGAGATAGAGGAGGGAAGATTGGGAGTAAAATCATCCTTGACTATATAGTGAGTTTGAAACCAGCCGGGAATATGTGAGAACCTATGAGAAGACGAAGGGAGGGGAGGGAGGAGGGACGAAGGGAGGGAAAGGTGGGGAGAGCACATAACCATAGAACACAGAAAAGGGCCAAGGGCATGAACAAAATAAAGCAAAGTCCCAGGACAGAGGCAGAAGAATGCTCATAAAAATAAGGGAGACTGGCAGGGAAAATAGCTCAGTTGGTAAAGATATTGCCTTGGAAGTATGAGGATTCAAGTTCAATTCCTCAGAACCCACATAAACATGGGTGTTGTTGGACAGTGGTGTGCACTCCTTTAATCCCAGTACTTAGGAGGCAGAGGCAGGTAGTTCAAGGCCAGCCTGGTCTACAGAGTGGGTTCCAAGACAGCAAGGGCTACACAGAGAAACTCTTTCCCAACCTTTTGCCCTCTCACCAAAAAGTAAAAGAAAAAGACTGAAGCAAAACAGGGAAAGAAGCAAAAAAGAATGAATGCAAGACAGAAAGACAGAAGCCACACACTAAAAACAGTGGTAGAGCCACAGAGTTAGAAATATGAGCAAGGGCCAGGGGTGGAAACTACTCCCAGCTCAAAATTAAGTATATAAGGTAATTTTAAGGTAGGAGAGATTTTAATTTCATCAGTTTGAGTTTGAAGTATTCTCTCATTCACTCATTATGTTTCTGTGTCTCCATGAGAGCTGAGAGGTAATAAGTCATAGTTGCTGTCTAGTAATAGTTATACATCAAGTGAACATAGTATGTCCTATATACAGGACACATTCTCAGTGTGTTAATGTCTTAATCTTCTCAAGAACTCTGTGATGCCATAATTGTCATTTCACTTTTACTGAAGCATAGAAATGTTTGCTGATTTGATTCAGGCGACTCAGGAATAGCAACAGAGTTCCAGCACTTAACCTCACGTGTCAGTGGCAAATATTCCTCTAGTTTGCAAGGAACAGAAAACACCTCTGTGGACTGACTACCTTGCATTTTAGTCCCTTAGAGACTACACAAAATACCCTGAGGCCAGAAAAGGTCATTGTCAGTGACAAAGTCTGAGCTGAGTGTGTCTGAGCTGCACACTCCCACTGCGAGCTGGAGCTCCACGCAATGCTTTCTGTGAGAACCCCATGGACAGCCGTGCTGGGCTGCTGCAGAATGTCATCTTTAGGGGCAGGAGGTGGCAGCTCTAAGTGGTGAAAGGCGCCTTTCATTATGTTTGCTGTTACTCCTCTAATGGGCACCACCTTTGATCCATCACGCAAATAATGACCTCCTGCTACTTACTAGCATTTCATTTGTCCATAGCCTACATTTTATCTGTCGCCTAAGTCAGAATCCATGCTATCTCCTAAATTTGAAAGAAAGGAAATAAAACAGCAGTTCTCAACCTGTGGGGCACAACCCCTTTGGAGTTGCATATCAGATATCCTGCATATTAGGTATTTACATTATGGTTCATAACAGTAGCAAAATTACAGTTATGAAGCAGCAACAAAAACAGTTCTGTAGTTGGGAGTCACCACAACATGAGGAACTATATTAAAGCGTCATTTAGGAATGTATTAAACTCTATTAAAGGAATGTATAACTGTATTAAAGGGTCACCGCATTTGGCGGTTGAGAACCGCCAAAATAGAATAAATTATTTATGACCTGGGGACAGGAGATGGTATCTAAGGAATCAATTGATTATTCTTTTTTCCTTTTTTAAAAAAGATATTTATGGACGTTCTGGAATCTACCTAACACCATGCCACACAGTGGCACAGGTGGGGTGTAGACACACAAAGGCTTGCCCACAACCACATCACAATGCTTGGGCAAGAGGAGGACACCGAGAGACCTGCCTGCTGCCATGTCATGAGGTGTGGGTAGGTGGGGACACCCAGAGGCCCACCAACCATGTGGCCTGCCCACAGCAGGAGCCGCTACAATGTGCAATTGTGTGGTGGACAGATGGGAGAGAAAGAGAAATGGAGCAGGCCGAGCACTGTAAAGAGAGGCAGAACTGAAGACATGAGGGTGGGGAGGAATAGCCTGTTGTGAGTGGCCTGCCCTGCCACCCAGGGTCATGGTGAAGGCCCAGCCCATGTCTGGGCCCATGGCCATTCAGCAACAGAGGTCTGTGTCAATGTCTGTGGCTCATATTACCACTAAAGACCATGTGGACGTCCCTAGTCTGGTCTGCTGCCTGAGATCATGGTGATGTCCAAGGGCTGTGCAGAGCTGGCCCTGTCCCTTACTTGTTGTGACACTCTGGAGAGCTGGCCCTACCTCTCACTCAGAAGAGCAGGCCCTATACCTCGCCTGGGCAGTGCAGTAGAGCTGGCCATGGTATTGGGGTGGGGAGCTAAGCAGGTCCTGTGGACATGAATGAGGGAGAGCTGGACCCACCACTTGCCTGCTGTAAGGTGGCTTGGGCACAGGGGAGATGCTCTCCCCAACACCACCTGAGGCAGTTGGGAGAGCTGGCCCTGCCCTCACCTGGGCAACACAGTAGAGTTGGCACTAATGAGAAGGCTCTGGTAAACCAGCCCCAAAGGCTTGAGAGCAAAAGAGCTTGACCCTGTCTCTTAGCAACTGCAGCATTGGGTGAGCTAGCCTGGGCAGTGCTGGAGAGCTGGCCCTGGTGGTGCTGGTGTGAGAGAGCTAGCAGGCTGACCAACTCAGCTACCACATAAACCCAGATCCAGGACTTTGAGTTGGGCCACCCCAAAATCTCACCTCATCTATGAACGGCTGGAGCACATGAAGGGGCCAGTCCTGCAGATCCAAAGCTGCAGGATCTCCATGACACAGGGCAACAGCAGGATAGCTGAGAGGAGTCCAGTGAGGATCCAGCACTGAGGGTAGCAGAAGCAGAGGCCTTGAGCCAGACCAAAGACTCAGTGCAAAGAACGTTTCAAGTAAAGATGTGCGGACAAAAGGGTGGACTCTGACACACTGACGCTTCCATGACGAGAAGTTCTATGCTTTCTTTTGTTTTGTTTTGTTTATTTTTGAAAAGTTTCTTTGGGGGGAGGTTGCAAGGCAGAGGGCAGATAGGAAAGAAGAGGGAGGTGAGTGGGACTGGGGTGCCCGATATAAAACTCACAAAGAACCAATAAAAAGGTAGAAGAGGTTTGCTCTGTGGGCACAGAGTTGACAAATACTGCCTTTGTCTATCGTAGTTCATATACTTATTTTATATTTGCGTTAATTAATTCTCAGATTGACAACTGTGTGGACACGGAGTTTGAAAATGCAAAGGCCTTGGCTGGCAGTGTCTTCAAAGCTGGAGCAGTACCGGTCCTGCCAAATGTTTGAATTTAAAGAAAACCCTGAAATTTGTA
>CM052707.1:169150-209139 GCA_028551405.1 Uromys caudimaculatus | reverse complement strand
ACACACACACACACACACACACACACACACACACACACACACACACACACACAACCTTCTCATCTTCATCCCAACAATTCATATGTATTCTGAGTTACAAATAATTCTCCATTGTTTTTAGCCATTAAGAACCTTAGGCTCGTTTGTTACAGGGTCATAACCTCATTGGTATCAGCTAAGACAAATCGTGTTCATTGTAAAATTTCATGTGCGAAGCCCACAGAATGAAAGGGAGCACTTTTGTTTCTGAGGGGGTTGAATACCAGTTTAGTTAGATTGCTCTCCTAATGTAATCCGCTGAGCATCAGTGCCAGACTCAGTGTCTTGTGTGCATTTTCAGGAGAATTTTATTCTCCCACCCAGGGGCAAATGTACTGGCCATCTTCACAGGACCCAGAGCCACCTGGGAAGAATCTTAAGGAGGAATTGTCTGGATCAGGTTGGCCTGTTGGTATATCTGGTGGGTTGCCCTGATGGTTAAGTGATGTAGGAAGCCCCAGCCTCCCCATCCTCTCTTGTATGGTACCATTCTCTGTGCTGAGAGATACCTGGGTGGGGGGAGCCTGAACAGTATAAGGAAGAAGAAAATCTACTACTGAAGAAAGCAGGCAAGGGTGTGTTTGTTTTCTCTCTGCTCTTGACTGCAGCTGTGATGTGACTAGCTGCTTGACTTCCTGCCTTGACTTTCCTGAAATGACGTACCACGACCTAGAATTGTGATTCAAATAAACCCTTTCTTCTCTAAGTTTCTTCTTGTCAGGGTGTTTAGCTCATTGGCAGAAATGAAACTAGAATAAGTAATAAAATACATCTCACACTTCCAAGAGATAAAATGCAAAAATCCAAAGGGATTGTAATGTATATTTGCTGTCACGATCTTCAGGCTTAGTGTTTAGGCAAAGGTTTGTGTGGAAGACCGTTGAACTGTATGTTGGCTGTTGCACCCTAATACAAAATCTCTAACTGATATCCTTATGCAAGTTCTCTGAAGGTCTGGTGTAGGCCTCACCTTTCTTTTGCGGCCACCTGGTGTGATTTCCTCAAACTCCTCTCCCAGCTTGAAGGAAATCTCCTTGTTTTTAAAGATGCTTTTGGTTTTGATGGTGATCAGGTCTCCATCTGTGCTGATGGTCACGGTGGGCTTTGCCAGACATCCCAATTTCCTGCTGGCTCTTCCTACTCCTGAGAGGAAGGTAACAGACAAATAGTTACCTCTGTTGCTGATTTCAAGGACTCCTTCTATTTGCACAATTCTTTCCCAAGGAGAAGGATTCTGCAGTAGACAGGCATCATGCTATACGAATTCAAATATCTATTTTTCTTGTGTTTACTTATTTGTGTGTGGTGTGTGTATGTGTGTTTGGGTTGTTTTCTCTCTATTACACTTTTTAATGTTATATATTTTATTATTTAAAAATGCAAATAAATAAAAACTTTATACACCAAAACTTACCAGACACAAAGTTTTATACAACTCAAAACTACATATTTTATTGCAGCAAAATACTCATAAGACAGATTTACCATTAAATGTGCAATAATTGGCACTATATGCACTATATGCTGTACAGCCAACTCTCTATGGATAGGGTCTTAAACATATGATCAGTTCATTGAATAGTCACCTTTCCTTTCTTCTTATATTTATGTCTTGAAGATTTTATCAGTAAATAAAGATATTTTTTCTGCGTTTGCATCATCTTCTATGTGATGCATATACCAAAGTTAATTTTTTTCTATCGCCATTGAATTATTTGTAGCAACAAAAAGAGAAATAATGCTTCCATGAACTCCTTTGTGCATACAGGTTTTGGTAGTCCGTGGAGGAATGCTTTCAATAGAAGTAGAATTCCATGGGAAACAATATTTACAGTAGAGTCTAGCCGGTGACTGGGGTACTGTAATGCATTTCTCCTGTTTCCTGTTGGTGGTGACTGGGGGTACTGTAATGCATTTCTCCTGTTTCCTGTTGGTGGTGACTTGGGGGTACTGTAATGCATTTCTCCTGTTTCCTGTTGGTGGTGACTGGGGGTACTGTAATGCATTTCTCCTGTTTCCTGTTGGTGGTGACTGGGGGATTACTGTAATGCATTTCTCCTGTTTCCTGTTCGTATATAATCACGTCATATATCAGGTTGGATAATAGCTTCCAAATTATTCATGTCCTAATTCCCAGACCCTGTGGATATTACCTTACCTTCTAAGTTCCCTGCTGAGGGAACTTAGAAGGTGTGCAGCACAGAGATTATAAGGAAATTATCCTGATGGTGAAAGAACCCTCTGTAATCATGCCATGCCCATAAGAGAATGAAGGAATTGGAGAGATCGCTCAGAGGGGAAAGAAAAGCCTTGTGACCTAAATCCAATACCAGAACACATACAACATGGAAGGAAAACACCAAGATTCCACAGAGATGTCCTCTGGCCTCTACACCACACCATGACACATGTACACACACACAAACACACACACACACACACACACACACACACACACACACACACACATGCATCGTGTTCACATAATACAATAATAACTAATAATTAAAGGAAAGAGATATTAGACTATAGAAGGAAAAAAGGCAGAGGGTACATGGCAGCAGGCGCTGTGCTGGGGTCACACTCCAAGGAATGCCAGCATCCATCAGAGGTGAGAAAAGTAAAGTCCCTAAACATCAGAGCCAGTGTCTATAAAAACAGTTACTATTTTAAAGTATGTCTTTTCATGAGTTATTTACTAAAACAGTTTTCTGTTTAATAAATGGTATATATGCATTTAGTTTCAATGGGTCCATGGAGATTATACCAATCTCAATCTAGTTTATACAGAACTGTATTTTGATGGTGAATCAACATTATTTTTCCTATGTGAAAACTTAGAGGGACCAGATAACTCTTACTTCACAAACATGTCATATATCACCAAAGTATCTTTCATGCTGGATATAATATACACCAAAACATGGCTCACGCTGGATACAATGTACACAAACATGTCTCACCCAATTCCTTCATGTAGTTTTCAAAATTCTCACAAGAAACAGATTTCCATGTTCCCTGAAGCTGGTCCACCATTGCATCTCAGTGAAAACTGCTTCATATGGATGTATGAATTGGTGTTCCCTGAAATGGGTTTGCAACATGTTTTTAATACAACTCTGAATACAGAAAACATTAAGATGACTAGGAAGAAATTATCTTATACCACAAGACTCCTGTGCCCAGGACTTCATCTCCCCAGAAGTGATTTGTAAAAAGGCACCAGGCTGGCTGACTGGTGGTTTTATATTCTTTTATATTCTTCTTGATACTTTGAACTAAAAGTCAGAAAGTATGCATACATAGTACCTAACATTTGAAATTTTGTAGTCAGGGGCCAGGCAGTGGTGGCAAATGTTTTTAGTCCCAGCACTGGGAAAGCACAAGCAGGAGGATCTCTGGATTTCAGGACAGCCAGGGTTATTCAGAGAAACCCTGTCTAAAAAACCTTCTCCCCCCAAAAACAAAGTAGTCAGGGTCAGAACCACCATTATGCAAAGCTGAGCAAAGGACGAACAAACACGATAGGAAAGAGACTGGTTTCCAGGCTGAGGTGCAGCTTGCATCAGCTGGTCTTGCTCTGACAGCACCAGACACTTAGTAAGCTCCTTCCTTCAGAGTGGCTTCTCTTCTTTTCAACCTTGACTGTGACACTCTACTATACAAGTACTTGCTCTGGCTCAAAATATGTGACCAGAAGTAGGACGGGAAACACAGCAACTAGAGAGCAGAACTCCAAACAGCAATCTGAAGGACAAACTCATTCTTCTGTGCCACCAGTCTCTGTGGACTTCCCGGCGGGTTCTAAGCAGTGCTTGTTGTCTAATGTTGGTGTAAGAAAAGTACAAAGTTCCTTAAGACAGGAAAGGTGCCACAGCTTCTGTCATTCCCATTAAAATGTTCAGTTTCCAAAACCCTCATCAACTGTGAAGATAACTCACCAGGTCAACTGTTTTTCTAACAATTATTCAACAAACCTAAATGGAGCAACTAGTGTTATATGCCTAAGAAGACCAAGATACTTTATGTGCACTACTGACTAAATATTCCAGCTATCGTGGTAAAGAGACAATAATACTTTGGTTAGTTCTTCTTTCTGAAGCTAGGCAACCTGATACCATGGTTTATTTATGTTAATGTATAAATATTGTAAGTTTATGCTCACTCCATGTAGTAGCCATGAGTAAGAAATGACCTGGTGGCTCTCAAATAGAAGGCATTAAAATTCCCATGAAGAACATGCTGCTACCCACGTTAGGTGCATATTGTCCGTCCACCATAAGAACATAGCTCCTGTGTCTTGTGTGCTGAAACCTTCCTGAACAAGACACCACAGGGGGATGATGTTGCTCTGTGCCTGGTAACTCAGGCTTTCGGAAGACTGGACCATGACACAGTTCAGGCTAACATCTGTCTCTAGCACCTGACTCGTCTATTCCTGAGGCAGTGCCTCACATTCAAGCAGGAGCTAACCCTCACTGGCAAGGTTGTTTTGTTGCTTGGTTGTTCAAGTGATAGATGCTTTCTGGTGTTCATTAACAAGAGTCGAACATCCCGGTTCCATTTTGCACCAGCCATGCCTGTTTGCACAGCTCCAGACCATCCTAGCAGATTCCCAAACAGCCTGTTATTAGTCTACCTGGTACTGCATCCGTATTCCTGTCCCAAGCCACTGCTCCCTCCACATGAAATAAGTGACAGATATACCACTTTGTCCATGGAAACAATTTCCCTCCCTACTTCTTAAGACCCTTACCACTACCAAAGTAATAAACTACATTGGCCATTATAACTCACCCCAACACTGAGCTGGCTAACACATAAAGCATGTTCACACACACCCCCTTTAATTGGCTTATACATGTCTCCATATTTTCCTACGTACCATCTGAGAGCGGGGGCTTCTGGTGTTGTGATAGGTGGCATAGGAGTCAGGGTTACTTGTTTATGAGATTACCTTGTGACTTTTGATGTTACTAAGCTTGATCTCGAATGCACAGTTAACTTATGGTGGACTGCTGCTGGGTCTGCGTGGTGATGAATCTGTGCATCTAAAGAACCCATCTCATAATGGATAGTTCCATTACTTGTTGAGTCTCTAGCTTAGAATTCCATTGTTATTTCACTCCATAACACAGGAAATTTTTTATTAAAAGGCACATAACATATGTCTCTCTTGCTAATGGTGTGATCTTGCCTTAAAACATCAGAAATCTATCTTGTAGTGTCCCATACACACACTGGACAATTCTGTTTTTTTGTTTTTGTTTTTGTTTTTTCTGACACTATAATACAGCATCAGAGGGACTGTCAATCATGGCTAACGTTGTTACTGTATCTCCGACTTTCTGCAGATTGTCTTCCTGAATGCTGCTCCACTCAAAGCAAGAAGACTTTCATCTGCAACAGAGTCTGAGGAATATTCCTTGATTTATAGCAATACCTTGAACCAAAGGTTTCTATAGATATGTTAGTAGTAGAGACAAAATACAGTAATTTGTATTTTGGAGAGATGACCTTAAATGGCTTGACTAAGCTGGACACCTCAGTCTACAAAAGTAGAAGAACCCTCAATAATGACCAATTTTGAAATTTATTTTATTTTTTAACTATGTGTATGTCCATGTGTGGCTAGGTGCACATGAGTGCAGATGCCCTCCAAGGCCAGAGTTGCTGGGTCTGTCTGGAGGGTGAGTAGTTGTGAGCCACGTGGCACAGGTGCTACAAACCAAACTCAGATCCTTTAAGAGAGAAGTATATCTTTTTAACCACTGAGCCGTCTCTGGAGTCTCTGAATTATGTTTTGTTGTTTGTTTTTCTTTGATGAGGGTTTGCTTTTGTTTTTGTTTGATTCAAGGTCTCACTACATAACTCTGATGGTCTGATAATACCAATGTAGATTGGATTGGCCTTGAATGCACAAAAATCCCACTAGGATTCAAGGACACGGTGCCACACCCAGCTCATTACCTATACTCTGAATTGCACATGTCTCACCAATGGCTTCAGCATGTTAGCCTCTCCTTGCTTGTCCCACCTCCCACACACACACCCCAGATGTCTATACACTCCCATCTCACCTGGCTATATCACAGCAGCAGAGGTTAACACAGCCCTGGAACAAAGGTGCAGACACACCATACGCTCCATGGAAATGCAGCTTGTGATTGTCTTTTCCAGCCTTTCTTGGTTAGGGCACAGAACCACTCATCACTGTCTACAACTTTGCTAATCTGTGCTGGGAAATAAATGCCCATCAAGTGCAGCCAGCCACAGTTACAGTATAATCTGAGTTTGCAGCAGCCTATGGTCACCCTCCAGGATGTTTGTGGCAAGCTAGTACAGTGGGTCAAATAAGGTATGTGCTGGACAGTGCTTTCTGTGTTTTAGGCCAGCAACAGAGTAGCATGAATACCTGTCACTTGTCTCCATCACCATTAGCAAATGTGATTTTATTTTTGGTTCTGCTAGGAATGAAGTGTGGGGTCTTAAATACAACAGGCAGCCATGCCACCATTGAGCCACACTCCAAAGCCCCCAAATACAACATTATTGACCTACTATTATTGCCAGGTGAGGAAAATGGATGAGGTTGGGAAGATGCTGGAATGTGCCCCTGTTGAGGGAATTACATTCTTGGCTTTGGGCAGTAAAGGGCTGCCATCTGTTCCCACTTTCCTGCAGAGTCTCTCCATTCCCTTTGTTATCAATGGGCCAAACTCCATGGCAACCCTGGAAGAGCAACTGAAACTTAGTGGCTCTGCAGTCCCTCCCGTTGGTGCATTTCTAATCACCTCATAAATGATGTAGCTTCTGGACTCATGGAACATACTCATTTGATTTTCTACACACACAAACACACACACACACACACACACACACACGCACACGCGCTTGCACACACTTTTTATAGAAAGATATAGACACTATACAGATGTACATTAGAGTTTAAAACTACTACAGAGAAGATGAAAGTCTTACCATGCAAGCGTTTCCAGCTTTTTGGCATACTGAATTTCATGTAATCAATGTGAAGTGCTGTAGAGCTGGGGAAAGCACAACTGCACTTCAGTGCTACAGAACGAAAGAGCCCCACTCTGTGTTTCCTTGCCCAGGGGGACTTGAAGGAGACACACACAATGCCTCCAATGGTATGAAAGAGTTTGAAACTGTGCTAAATCAACCCATGCTTTCCTATGGATCCCTAGCAATGTAGCATGGACCTGTAGAATAGGTATTTTTATTGCCCAATTTTTATTGAATTATTGATTTGTAACATTCATAATACCAAACAATCTTATCAATATAAAACATTTTATTTTTAACTTTTTAACTATATTTGAAACATGAGTTCATTCAACAAAAAGTCACATTTAGATTCTTTTTTTTAAACATTTATGAGAGGGAATTCAGAGCAGAGTATCAGTTTATTATATTTCAGAGGATATAAGACTCCCAAACCATATACATTTTCAGATATAATAAATAACGTCAAAACTGTAGAAGAGGAGGGAGGAGAAAGAATTAGAGAAAAATATCATTTTCTTCCTCTTGCTGGGAGTAGATGTCTATTTAGTAAGACAGAGATCCTATGTAACACCTGTAAGGTGGTATTTGGAAAATTATGATTATTTATTCTACATCAGATTTCTACATTTTCACTGCCCTTTCTATAAAAATGTATGGCTGTTCTTTAAATAATTGGGGGCATATAATTACACCATTTCCCTCTCCCTTTTCTCTTCCCAAACCTCTCATGTACCATCCCTTCCTCTTTATTCGTTCATTGTTTTTGCAAATGTATGTGTGCATGTTCCTAAATCCATAATTCAACCTCCTCAGTCTGTGCGATGCTATCTATATGCGTGACTTTTTCAAGGCTGGCCTGTGGCATAGGATTACCAATTGGCGTGCCATTCCCTAGGGAGGACTTTTCCTTCCTTCAGCATTCCTTAGGTGTTTATAATTTTTTTGAAGGGTTGAGACCTCATGAGCTTTCCCCCATCCATGTTAGCAAGCTTATTCATGTTGTACTTGTTCAGGTCCTGTTTAAACTGCCATGTTGGTGAGACTATATGGGTGTAACTTCTGACATTTCTTAGAGACACGATCTCACAGCAAATCCTTTGGTTCTCCGGCTCCTACAGTCTTCCTTCCTCTTCTACAATGACCTTTGAGCCGTAGGAGAAGTTGTGTAGTTTATTTATCAGCTGGGACTGGACTCCACAACTCTGCATTCCAGTTGCTTATGGGTTTCTGCAGTTATCTGCATCTGTTTGTTGCAAAGAGAAGCTTCCTTGATGAAGAGTGAGGACTACATTTAATCTGTGGCTATAGGGACAAATATTTAGAATGTTGTTAGGGATGGTGCCTCTTACACATTACGTGGCAATTGCAGGTTCTCCTCCAAGATTCATGACTTCACAACGCTGAAGGTTGGCTAGGTTTCCAGTACCAGGCATGATTTTTCTCTGTCTGAATAATCTAACTAGAGAGCTGTTGGTTACTGACAAGGCGTGTATGCCAGTAGTACACCCTTAGGACTGCTTGCTGCTACATGTGATCTGTAGGCATTCTAGCTAGGTAGGACTGCTGGCTACTTCCCTCTTTTGCAAGCTTGCATGGCACCTTCTGTTACCATGAAAGAGTCCTTCGGGAGGATGCTTTCAGGCCAGTTCCAGCTCAAGGGCCTACAGATGATGTATATGGTGTCTACAGAAAACCTTCCACATCTGGAGGAAGCCAGGGGAAATAACAACTCGTAATGTTTGGGGAAACTGTACAACCTAACAGACAACTCAAAGGGGGGCTTCTCAAGCCTGGTATTAGGGTTTTTGTTAAATGACCTATGGGTCTTGTGGGGAGCATTGTTAGCCCAGATTAAGTAGGTATTTTAAGAAGATGTTGGCAAACTGAACCATGTGAAATCCACCCAATGAAATAAACTGTATTGGGTTGTGATTTCCTTCTGTCACAGGCTTTCAGCTAATTCAGGCTGATGCTGGAATTGGCTGCCTGGTGCTGTGTGCCTCCAGGAAATCACATGATTCAGACAAAGCATAGGGACGTGGAGGCTGCCTACTGGGATGAATATAGGACTAGAGGTCTGAGCCTGAGGCCAGAGGCTTGTGATTCAGTCCTGCTGGGTTCCCATGCTTTGCTTTCCAGGGTTCCTGGAGCAGAAGCTGCTGGAACCCAGCTGCTGCCTAAGCCCTCTCCACAGGCCATCACCAAGTGACTCTTCATCCAATTGAGGTGGGACAGCAGTGGCTCTAGGGGTTCCCCAGCATGGCTTGCATTGATGAACATTCCAACTCTCTAATCCACCCATCTTCTTAATCATAATTTAGAGTTAGGCCTAGGAATGTACATTATATTTCTAGAGTTTCTCCCAGATGTGTCTCTTGTCTCTCTTGAGATGACTCAGGCATAGCAATTAAACAACTGCTCTAGACTATCAGGGTGTGAATGTGTCTAAGACTTTTAAGGGTGTGGCCTTGGTGGTGGTGATTACTGTTAATTGTCGACTGACAATGAAGATCACCTGGGAGACAGGTCTCTGGGCATGCCCGTGGAGGAATATCTTTATGTGGTCACTGGTGTGGGAATCTTTGTCTTACCTGGGCAGGGGATCCTGGGGCTGCATGAAATGAGAGAGACAGCTGTACCACAGCAAGCAGGCATCTGTAGCTCTCTGTGCCGTTGTGCTTTGCTCTCATGATGGACTGAAATTAGAACTGTGCGCTAAATGAAACCTCTCTTCCTCAAGTGGCTTTTGTCAGGGTATCTTATCCCACAGTAGGACAAATATTCAGGCACTGGTTTATAGGTCCAACAGCAGCACCTACAAAGACCCTACTATGGCCTGCTAAATCAGAAACTCTGGGGAAAGCGCCCCAAAACCGGTATTCTTAACTAGTTCTCTGGTAATGCTGATGCATGCTGAAGTTTGAGATCCAGTCCCCTATACTTAGACTCATTTACAAGAGAAAACTAGTAACTTTAGAAACTGAGCAGACATCCATCACATTACCATGTGACCCATACCTGGCACCAAGTGACCTGATGCACAGAGGTGCCATGAGAAGTGCTTGGCCTCTGTCTTCCTACTGATTACCCAAACTGAGTCGTAATGTAATAGCTGACACATAAAGAAAGGAGGGAATTTCCACATGAGCCTATGCAAAGTGCCAATGTTGTGACAAAGAAAATCTAAAAAATTGTCACAAAATGGAGGAAACCAAAAAGATGTCATCAAATGGGACCTATTTGCCAGCCAAATGCCCTGCCAATCATGAAAAGGGAGTGGGGGTTGAGAAAGTTTATTCATGAGTTGATAAAATGTGGCTGGGAGCTGTAAGTCTCAAGTCTACCTCTCAAGTAGAGGCCGTGGGGTTTTGGTGGGGTAAGAAGCAGAGTGATATGAGACTTGGAAAGTGTCGGAGGTAAAGGGTGTTAGGAACATGTGCCATTTTTCTTTCTTGGATGAACGTTCAGAGGATAGCAATGTTAACGTTCTCTGAGGATGGAGATTTGAAAGGCCATCTATTAGACACTTGCTCAAGTGAAGGGTCAGTGGCTTTTGACTATTTGAGCTCCCTCCAACTTCCTCAAAAACAGAGAAAACAAACACACGGGCACCCACTAACATAACCAGAACCTCAGCAAAGTTAGTGGAAGGCTTAACTCCATGGTCTCTAAACCATGACAAGACAGAAGCTAGAGGGTGTATTTGTTTTTTTCCGTGGTTTCAATGACTCTATTCAAAGCAAGGTCCTGATGACCTAGAATAGGAAGCTATGTGAATGGAACAACAACCACAATAACAAGGAGGAGGGGGGGAGGGGAAGGAGGAGGAGGAGGAGGGGGGGGAGGAGGAGGAGGAAGAGGGGGAGGGGGGAGGAGGGGGAGGAGGGGGGAGGAGGGGGAGGAGGAGGGGGAGGAGGAAGTTGGGAAAGCCTATACTTACTTGTGTAAGTGCTGTGTGGCCCCCTTCGTCATGAGAAATCCATACTAAAACGTGAAATGTTAGCAAAATGAGCCACTGCAGGAAGGTTACATGGGAGATCTATAATGTGTTTGCAAGTTCCCTCGTAAACCTAAACTCATTCCAATATTTAAAATTCGAAAAGAAAAATGACAAAAATTTAATAATATGGAAGTGTGACTGATAGACAGCAATACTGGTGCCCCCCCAGAAGCTGTTGGCACAGCAGGGGATCAGGACTAACCCCCAGTTTTCTAAGAATGTGTGAGTCATATATGACAGAAAGCAAGAAGTCCGCTCTTTGCTCTGAAGCTGGCATTTAGTACAGCTCAGCCTGTCAGCACTTGAAACGAGTGTCCATTTTGGTTTCTGACCATTACCGACCCCCTCAGTTCACCACATTCTGTACCTCCCTCTGGCTCCTATCCTTGCACAGTATCCCCTCTGAGGCAGCTCCAATTGTGTCTTGTGTTCACAAGACATCTTCTCTAAAATCCTAGAATTGGGGCCGCACACACCTGGAATCCCAACAAAGACAGAAGGACAGAAGGACAGAAGGACAAAATGGTAGACTGCTGCCTAGCAAAACAGAGCCCGAGAGTATATCTCCTGTCCCATGTGTCACGCTTCCTATTCTGTGGCCACGCAACTACAAGAAGCAATCTAAGGGAAGGAAGGGCTTATTAGCTCACAACCTAAGGACGGGTATAATCCATCACGGGGAGGAAGATGTGGCTGCAGGAGCATGAGTCAGCAACAGGAGAGTAGACAGGAAGCAGGGCCAAGCTGATAAACCAGAGGCCTGCTTCCCACAGCCCACTTCCCACAGCAGGCTCCAGCCCCTAAGGATTCCGCCGCCTTCCAAACATCACCACCACCTGGGGACCAAGTGTTCAAACACAAGAGTCTCTGGAAAACTTTTCACATTTACACCATTCAATCATGCAAAACAGAACAGAAAGTGACAAATCTTGCCTTGCCTCTGATCTTTGAGACAGTCTCTGTGTATGAGACGATGCAACTACTCCCTGCCATAGACTTCCCTGGAGCTTTAATTTTTTCAAATCTTATTTTTAATGATGGTTCTTAAATGCTTTAACCTCCCTTGTAGCCCACCACCCACCAGAGGAAGTGGGAAAGAAAGGATGTGGGGGTGGGAGTGGGGAGGGAAGTGGGCCTGCTTAGAAAGGTTACTTGGAGCAACTCCCATCTGTGTTGTCTGGAAATCGGCAGCTGCAGCTCGATCCACTTGCCAACACTTCACAGATACACCAGCAGTCCAGTTCAGTAGAGTCCGGTTAACAACAGTGGTGACAGGAACTAGGAGAGACAGCCTGGCCTCAGCCTTGGCTCAAGTCAGCAGGAAGGACGGCTGTGCCTCTCTCAGGGAAGTGACAGTGAAGATGGGAGACTCACGAGCGTTGCACAGCTAGCTGTATCAGCAAGCCAAGCTCTGCCTCTGTCACTCTGTTGAGGACTATTATACCCTAGTATACCGTTGAGTTCTATGAATAGGTCTTCACCGAGTCCTCTTTACACCCTCCAAACATCACGTGTTCTCCGGACAAATGGAGCTCAACTACGCAACATAAGGCAGAGCAATACCTGTCTGTTGTTAGCAGAGAATCCTTCATCCTGTGTCCTTTCATGTGCTCGCTTTAGCAGAACAACCTCTCTCCTGTGTCTGCTTCAGTGAAACGTTCCTTCATGAGTCTGCCTTCGTCTTTCACCTGTGTCCACTTCAGGAAAACACTCCTTCCCCTGTTTGCTCCAGCACAATTGACTCAAAGAACCCTTACATCTCCACCTCACTCCACTTTACAAATAGCCAGCTGTGATGGCTGGAATGAGAATGGCCTCCAAACAGTCACATTTTGGGATGCTTGATCCACAGTTGGTGAAACAGTTTGGAACACTTTAGGAAGCATGGCCTGGTTGGAAGAGGTTTGTCACTGGCAGTGGGCTTCGAGGTTTCTAAAGCCCACATCATTCTCAATGCCTCTTGCCTGTTCATCAAGATGTAAATGTTCAGCTTCTGCTCAAGAGCCATGCCTGCTTCCCTGCTGCCATGCTCCCTGTGGTGATGGCCATGCTCCCTGTGGTGATGGCCATGCTCCCTGTGGTGATGACCATGCTCCCCATGGTGATGGCCATGCTCCCTGTGGTGATGGCCAGCTCTGAAACTGTGGGGGTTTTTTTTGTTTTGTTTTGTTTTGTTTTTTTTGGTTTTTTGAGACAGGATTTCTCTGTGTAGCCCTGGCTGTCCTGGAACTCACTCTGTAGACCAGGCTGGCCTCAAACTCAAAAATCCGCCTGCTTCTGCCTCCCAAGTGCTGGGATTAAAGGCGTGCGCCACCACTGCCCGGCTTGAAACTGTTGTCTTAATCCTGGTGTCTTATCACAACAACAGAGATGTACTAAGATACCTGTTAGATACTACTGCCTAACGTCTCTGGCATTCAGGGCCACTCAAGTTGCAATGGCTTCTACATTTGAGCCAACAAGCCATGTAGCACAAGTATACCCTACCAGTAATCTAGCCAGTTTGCACTTTCTTTTAATCTTCTCTTTTGAAAAACTCTAATCTTGTTGCTGATAAACTGAAAAAGGATTTTTCTCACATTATGAACAGTGTATATAGAAAATTAACAGCTTTTATGACATTAATTCCTCAAAATATAGAAAAAAGTACAAACAATGTCACAAAGAATAGCAGTAACGAAACACCAAGCTGGATGTGGTGAGGGAGCCTTTAATGCTAGCATCTGAGAGTCTGGGGCAGGAGGATTAGGTGATTATTACCAGCCTGGCTACCTAAACTGGAGAAAGAAGGAAGGAAGGAAGGAAGGAAGGAAGGAAGGAAGGAAGGAAGGAAGGAGGGAGGGAAGGAAGGAAGGAAGGAAGGAAGGAAGGAAGGAAGGAAGGAAGAGAGAAGGGGAAGAAAGAAAATAAAATAGGAAGAGAAAGAAAAGAGAGCAAGAAAGAAGAGAGGAGAGGAGAGGAGAGGAGAGGAGAGGAGAGGAGAGGAGAGGAGAGGAGAGGAGAGGAGAGAACTTGGACTGACAAGATGCTTCAGCAGTTTAGAGCACTGCTCTTCCAGAGGACCCAGGTTCAGTTCCCAGCACCTACATGGTGGCTCACAACTGTCTGCACCTCCCGTTCGGGGACATGACTTCCTCTTCTGACCTTCTCAGGCACCGGCACACATAAGCTATACAGACACACTTGCAGGCATAACACTCATAAGATAATATAAATAAAACTAAAAAATGTATAAGGAAAGAAAAAGGTGGCAACTTTCTTACACACTCTAGAGAGAAAACCATTCATAGGTTTATAGATACTTTGACATTGCCTCTCAGCTAAGAAAGTAAGTTAATAGTTTCACTATCTTACTGAGAGAAACTGTGACGAGGTATCCAGCACTAGAAGGTGCTGTCACAGGAGAGAGCATTTATGCCCAGTTTTGAAATCATCAATGAGTTTATGAACTGAATAATTTTCAGGTGCGGCATTGTATGAGCCATGTGTCCCTCCTGTACCACCACCAACTAAGAAATCAGAAATGAATGATGACATTCCAGGAGCGATTGCCTGTGACCCTTCTTCAGCAGGGCCAGGCGATACAGAGTACGGTCAGAATACACTGTCTCACACTCCATTCACAGTGACAAGTCACAAGGCAGAAAGGCAGTTAGTCCTGGCTGCCGTTCAGATCAGATTGAAGGTGATCAAGACTATTTTGAAATTAATTTAGGATGTTGCAGGTGATTGATCAAGAATTGTCTTTAGAGGATACTTAAATCTAAATATTAACAATCTTGAAAAGAAAAGGGATAAGTTCATTCGTCTTTGTTGTTTTTTTTTTTATGTGTGCTGATAGAAGTCAAATCCAGGGCCTCACACCTTTCAACAAAAGCTTCTACCACTGAACCTTATGTCTAGACCTCATTATTTACTCACGACTATGCAAAATACTCTGATCATAAGTATATAAATAATGGTTGTGGAGAAACTACACTAAATTGTTGGTGGAAATTGTTTTAGATAATGGGGTTTGGGGTAAGCCTGCCTTCTTTCTTCCTTCCTTCTTCCCTCCCTCCCCCTCTCTCTCTTTCTTTCCTTCTTTCCTTCTTTCTTTCTTTCTTTCTTTCTTTCTTTCTTTCTTTCTTTCTTTCTTTCTTTCTTTCTTTCTTTCTACTTTTTAATCATTTCACTGTGTCTGAAAGTACACTGTAGTTACAAAAATTAATTCTGTCTTTGAAATTTTATTCAGTAAGGTTCAGGAAGGACTGACAGGAAGTGAGAGTTTGCAACAGAGGTGGTTTTAAAGTGCCCTTCCAAGAAAATAGAATATGAAAAGAACAATTGGAAGTCAAGTGTATGGTTCATGGTGTGTGTGTATGTGTGTGTGTGCGCGCGCGTGTGCATGTGTGTGTGTATGCATGTGTGTGTGTGCATCTGTGTGTGTGCATCTGTGTGTGTGCCTGTGTGTGTGCGCACGCGCACGTGCATGTGTGTGTGCATCTGTGTGAGTGCATGACTATGATATACATCACAGAAGAAGGGGACATGAATCTGAGAAGTGGCAGGGGAAGGAGATCATGGGAGGACTTGGAGGGGGTAAGGAAGGGTGGGATTACTATATAATACAGTTTACTTGTGTGTGTGATTCTCAAAAAAAAATGGTTCATGAATAAAAAGAAACAAACAAATAAACAGCATTGTAAGAAAGAAAGCAGGCACACAAGTCTGGAGAAACCTGTCAGCACACACAGAGGCAGAAGAACCTAGAAAACAGTCTGAAATGGAAATTTCAGCTTCTTGGGGCTGCTGTGACAAGTCTACCCAGCATGGTGGCTTCTTACATCAGATAGCTTCCACAGTTTGCTACTCTAGAAATCCCAAACTGGTGTCATCAGCGACATTTTTGAGGATTTAAGGGAGAATACTCTGTGGTAGTCTCAATAACAGTCCCCCTATTGGGAAGGAACCTTTTTCCAAATAACAGTACATTCCCAAGTTTCAAAGAGTGGGATATGGACACATATTCAGTGTGGGGTGTGTTCATCCAACTCATCATGGGGACAAGGTGGCCAGGAACTTGTGAGAACTGTCAGAAGCAGACAGGGCCTCACTGTCTGCATCAGACCATGAGAAGTGCACTCTGAAGGTTAACTACAGTAAGGACTGTTGAACATCTGGGATCCACTAACAACCCAGAAGGGGTCCTGAAAAGAGCTTAGATAACCATCCAGAGTACATGAAGCTTATCTTCTTGGTTCAGGCTGGCTCCACTCCTTGGCTGCTGCCGTCCTTGGTGGTCATCCCACTGTCCTGGCCTCTCTAAGATGTCAGAGCCTCAGCAGCACCTGGGCATTCTTCATGTGCCAAGCCTCAGCTCCTCCCACGACCCTTTCAGCCTTAGGCCCTCAATTCTACTGAGGTTATACCTGGCCTCTCCTGGCTTCTCACAGCCAAGCCTCAGCTGCTCTCCATGACCCTTTCATGCCTTCAAAATAAGTGCCACCAAGTCTGGCTGCCATCATAAAATGAACTAGTACACACCTATAGAGAAGGAACTAGTCACAAATGATACCTAGTGTGGGGGTAAACTCATTTTTCTTCAATACAGTGATATTGTATTGATACTGATCACTGTATTGATCAACTACACTCTACGATGGCCCTAACACAAATCAGACCCCATAACTTTTTGTTGTTTGTTTTTGAGACAGGGTTTCTCTGTGTAACAGTCCTGGCTGTCCTGGAACTCACCCTGTAGAACAGGCTGGTCTTGAGCTCAGAGATTCACCAGCCTCTGCCTTCCAAGTGCTGGGGTTAAGTCACCATGCCTGGCTGACTTCGTGATTTTTAATGGCATTTTTCTTTTTAAAGAGGAAAACCATGAACTTGGACGAGCCAGTGTTAAGGGAGATCTGGGAGAAGTTGGAGCATGGGAAAGAATATGATAAAAGTAGACCATGTGAAGCTCTCAGAGAATAAATCATAAATAAGTAAGTAAGTAAATAAATGGTAAATGAATGATGCTCTCATTAAGAATAGAACCACTCTATGACCCAGCTGTACAACCCCAGGGCGCACACTCAAAGCACTCTACGTCCTACTACAGAGGCATCTATGCATCCAGACTCTACTTACACTAGTGAGGGGGTGGAGTCTGTATAGATGTCCATCAGCTAAAGAGCGGATAATGAAAAAGGGGTTCATATACACAACAGAATTACTTTCATCTATAAAAAAAAATGAAATTTGCAGGAAAGTGGATGAAACTGAAAACTACTGAGTAATGTAACCCTGGCATTGAGGGACTTAACCCCAGCATGGAAAGACAAGGGTCATATGCTATCTCACTGGTGGATCCTAACTTTAAGTTTTTAAATTTTTGTGTTTAATTTGACGTGTCTTGTAGAGACTAGGAAGCTAAAAAGATCCCTAAAGGGGAAAGGAGAGGAAGCCTTAAGAAGAGTGGAGAGGATATTAGAACACGTGTGTGTAACAGGAAAGCAGAGGGGGAATACGGAGAGTGGGAAGGCTTAAGTGGGGATGAGGAGATCTGGTGGAGAAGGGGGCTTAGAGGAAGACGGAGGCCCTAGATGGGGATTCGGCAAAACTAAGAATGTACAAGCTACAATATGTGAACTCAGTATTTTGCAAGTTAGTTTTTTTATTTTAAAAAAGGAGATTGGGAGCTGTAGAGATGGCTCGCTGGTTAAGAGCACTGACTGCTCTTCCAGAAGTCCTTAGTTCAATTCCCAGCAACCACATGGTGGCTTATAACCATCTGTAATGGGATCCGATGCCCTCTTCTGGTGTGTCTGAAAGACAGGTATAGTGTACTCATATACATAAAATAAATAAATAAATCTTAAATAAAGAGAGAGAGATTGATTGAAGTACCCTGCATTGGTGCTCGCAGAAACCATAGGTTATAAAGTCAAATCCCTGTTTCTGATGTGGGATATTTCCTCATGAAGAGAAAATAGGGCCAGGGAGGCCCCCTGTGCTGCCAAGCAACACAAGATGTGGAGATCACTTTAGTTTTCCACCAGAACTAGAAGGCAAGACCGTATTGCTAAAAATACCAGACAGTTTCGTCACAGAACATAAAGCAAAGTGAAACACACCAGAAGCTTCCTCCCTGCTGGTTAGCTTTCATCACGACTGAAAGTGCTGTCTAGGCCACCAGGTGAGAAAAGTCATCAGTGAACTGTGTGCTACAACACTGACCTGGCAAGCAAGATGTGCTCACTGGTGCAGTGGTGGCAAGACTGCTGTGAGGATAACACTGCACTTCTGATAACACAACGTTTTCTGATTGTCGAGAGGCCCATTACACAGCGTAGCCATGCCTGGTGCTGTAAAATAGGTCCAAAGAGTTCATGGCTCAGGCGGTCATGGGCTGTAGGGGAGGAGCTTTCTACTGCTGTTTTGCTGAGTGACTATGTTGTCAAACTGCCTTTTAAATACTTGTGTTTGTATCCATACATTACTGCTGCTCTGAGTCTCGGTCAAACAAGCTTGTTTGTATAGTCACATCAGCTAATGCATAGCCAGCCTAAATGTTGAGACACTCGTTCCTAACCAGAACATCTGCATCACACACAAAGCTCAGAGAAGATCACAGGAGAGAAGAGGAAGATGGTGGGAGCTGGGAGACGGAGGAATGGACCGAAGTGCTGCATTCTGAACACAGCACGGCTGGTGCACTCAGGGACTCCAGAGCCCGTGCTTAGCTGAGGAGACTTGCACAAGGTGAGCAGGTCAACATTTCCAACGGGATGGGGGAGAGACCCATGAAGTCCCACGTCCAGTTGAGGAGCTGTTAGCAGTTAATAGCTGTTGATGGTGGCAGGGGGGGGGTGTTATTTCTCTTCAGGACTGAGGCCCGTTCAACTGATAAGTTGCTGGGTTTTCAGTAAAGAACCCCCACACTTGTGCTCATGCAAGCAACCCTAATTCAACTCAGAGGGTAATTTTTGTTTTAAAAAAGTCATGAAAGGAGGAGAAGAATTTTTTGGGAGTGGAAAGAGGGGGATAAGAGAAGGTCACAGGGCAAATGAGCGAAATGCATTGCATATATCTATGAAACTGTCAAAGAATAAGTAGAAACGATGGATAATAAATAAAAGTGGTGCTTCTAAAACCTGTTTGTTTACTTGTAAAGTTACTATTGCAGTAAACACAGCATTAGTTTAACTTCTACCCCATAATAGGAATGATGACCACTGTGTTTGCAGTTTAGAATGTGCTATCTAACCTTGCAGATATATTCAACTTATATTGCAGAGTGCTTAAAACATCTTGAGAAAACCTTTGGAAGTCTCATAGTCCTCCCATGCAGGTTTGCATAGATTCTTGTGCCTTGTTCTTACTACACTCATCCCGTCTGAAGCTTCACAGACTTTGGAAGAATCAGCCAGCCTGCCTAGAACTCTTTCCCCATCAGGAAGTTCAGAAATTACACATAAGTAGTCCATACCCCAACCCTAGTCACTTTCAAAAGCATCGCATGATTCTTGGCACACAATCCTGAGGTTGGCCGATTTACTAATAGGCACCTCCCTATTCCACACAATAGCACAGATTCTATGAAATGAAGTGTCACAGAAATCATGATTCATATCTGGCAGGTTACAGGTACGCACAAGATATCTGTTAGCCAGACATCGTGACATATACCTGTGATCACGCCATTCGGAAAACTAAAGCAGGAAAACCGTGAGCTCCACACTAGTCTGGGCTATATAAAGATTTCTAGGCCAGCCTGAACTACATAAGGAATTCTAGGCCATCCTGGGCTACATAAGGAATTCTAGAACAGCTTGGGCTACATAAGGAGACCCCACCTAACAAGAAAAACATTGTTCAAATTTTCATACATGATCAAACTCTAGATTTGACTTCTCACTTTCCGAAGCCATAATATACTCTGGTCAAGTGATAATGACTAAATGAATCTTATAAAATCCGTATTTATCTTCCTGAACTCTATCCTCTTTAATTTTTGTCTGCAGTATTATACAATGTAAAAATTAAAGGTCTAATTAATTGTTTCACTTCATGTTCCTTTTATTTATTTTAGGAGATCGGGGGCAGGGTTTCACCAGGTGGTCACAGGTAGTCATGTAGCCTAGCATGTGGACTTCTTCCCCATGCAGACAGAGCATCATCAGCATCTTAGCTTCAGCCAATAGAATGCGTTCACCCAACAAGTTCCATCCTACTCCCAAAGGTTTATGTAGTCCCTGTCCACATGGAGTAAAGAGCACAAGCTATTTCACCAAGGATCGTCTGAGACTGTTTTTACCGAGCTGTAACACTTAGGGAAAGTCTCTTCCCCAAAGCACTCATCGTTGGATCTTTGGGCCCAACTACCTGGCCAGGCCCCCATAGCTCCCAAAGGCTTGCCCGGGGGGGCCCTCACCTCCGGAACCTCCTTAGTCCTTTTCTGAGAGCTGCACTACTGTTTTGGCATTCCCAGCTGGACTGGAGTCCTGCGAAGCCCATTTGTTGGACTCTGCTTCACACACACACACACACACACACACACACACACACACACACACCCTGGCCTGTCAAGTGACGACGGACTTTCCAGTGGAGAATCTGGACCATGAACCCCATCCATCCTGGTCCCCTCTGAGCCAGTGCATTCGAACACCCCAGAGGAGTGGTGGAACCCAGAACCACAAACTATGTGACCAACTGTCATAAGGCATAGCAATATTGTTTCGTACTTAAAATGAAATCAATCAAATTCATTGACCCTTGATCATATACCATATGAATTTTAGAAACAAAAAGGTAAAGCAATGGATCGTAACCCCAAGGAACAACAGAATAGTTAATGCTAAGCTATCTGCACTCATTGTAATTGTTTTAGGGGTGGTAATAGAAGATTTCTGTGTCTGCCTCTGCACCAGATTGTGGTGAGGATACACCAGTTCAGCTGCCAGAAACCATGCAAGGGAAAGCTCAAATGTTCACATGTTCACAGGTGGAAAACAGAGGACTGTTAGGACATACTGCTGTCCAGTGCTGTCACATTTAAGGACTCACGGAAGCCTCCAGGACCTGAGACTGAGTCACCATGAATGGAGGATGGGGACCACTGTGCAGACATGTTTCTAGCTCCCACGCTGTTGCTCTGTGTATACCTAGCTCCTTTTCATTCTGACCACCTCAAAGACAACTTTGAAACTAAACTCATTGTAGGGGAGGCAGCAGGGTGTGTGTGTGTTTGTGTGTGTGTGTGTGTGTGTGTGTGTGTGTGTGTGTGTATGAGATTTAAAACAGGGACCAGAAACAGGGAGAGCTGTCAGAATGGAGGTGGGAAGAGCAGGGGAGGGTTTGTGTATGGATAATATTTGAGACAAAATAACTTGTTCTTGAAGAAGAAAGAAACAAAGATGTTCCCTCCCTGTGAAATTGGGGGTACAGAGATGTGGTTAAAGGGAACAGGTCAACTTCCCACTCCTCAGCCTGTAACTTCAGATCTGAATACCTCTGAACACATAACACTCTACAGATAAATGCAAGCCTCACATTTCTCTGAGGAAATAGCTTGACTACAAGATGTCGTCCCAAGCAGGACATGGTGATTTGTACCTGTTAATCCAGTCCTCGGTAAGCAGAGGCCAAGGGGAATGATGGGTACAGGTCAGCACATAGTAAAGACCCTGTGTCTATAAGGCAAGATCCTGTCTCTAAAATAAAATGAAATCTAAAATACCAAAAGCAGAAACCCAAGGCCACCACAACACGTGGTGTATGCCCTAGATTATCCTTCTCAGGCATGAAAAAAAAATGTGTAAAATCAGGTTTTCTGAGTCCTCTGTCTCATTCTTTGAAGACGTCATTTGGGTCTGTAATGAGCTCAGTTTGAAAACTGCATTTGAGGTGGGAAGAGGAGGAGCTGTCTGTGGGCACAGTCACAGCTGTGGGAAAGACTCTTTCAGCAAACACAAATAATGTGTATAGTGCACAGGTTGCGAGATGATATCAAAATAATCCAGACACCAATTCTCACAACACCCAGCAGGTTCAGACCATGTCCACAGTAAGGCAACTGCTTAAGATCCAGCATGTTAACAGCTACAGCACCAGATTTCCTGATGTCATTTTTCACTCAGTATACACCTCTGAGAAAATCCCAAGCACAGAGTCTCCTGCCCTCTGTTCCTTGTGACTGATGTTCCCACCTCTTAGCTGTTGAATGAACTCCTCCATACCATACGGACAGCTGCCTGTCTCCGCATGCCCTCCTTGAGTCATAGAACACCAAGGCTTCCTTTGAAGCAAGACCACAGAGTGCAGCATTTTCCCTCTGGGGAATTGCTTGTTCAAACAGATTTGTGAGTGCTCTTTGGAGAAACTCACTTATTCCTTTTATGTGTGTTTTCTGAATGTGATGGGGAAGAATAAACGGGGGCAATTAGGGCTTTCCAGGTTCCTTAGCAAGACAGAAGGAAAGTAAAGCCGAATATTAGCAATAATGTAGAATTAGAAGTAACTTTTCACTTGCTAAGAGTCCTGTCATGTGTATCAGGTTTTCTTTAGCATCACAAGTATGACAGAGCATGTTATCAAAGTGTGTGTGTATGTGTAACACACACACTCCATAGACAAATATGATGTCACATTCCATAGCTGTACTGGCTGGTTTTGTGTGTCAACTTGACACAAGCTGAAGTTATCACAGAGAAAGGAGTTTCAGTTGAGAAAATGCCTCCATGAGATCCAGCTGTAAGGCATTTTCTCAACTAGCGATCAAGGGGTAAGGGCCGCTTGTGAGTGGTATCATCTGTGGGCTGGTAGTCTTGGGCTCTATAAGAAAGCAGGCTGAGCAAGCCAGGAGAAGCAAGCAAGCCAGTAAGCAGCATTCCTCCATGGCCTCTGCATCAGCTCCTGATCCCTGACCTGCTTGAGTTCCAGTCCTGACTTCCTTTTGTGGTAAACAGCAGCATGGAAGTGTAAGCTGAATAAACCCTTTCCTCCCCAACTTGTTCCTTGGTCATGATGTTTGTGCAGGAATGGAAACCCTGACTAAGACAATAGCTAAATGAAAGGACTATTTGTGTGCATCTTTCTCTCCCCTCCCATTTAGTCCCTGCCTTACACACTGAACTCCGTGTCCCTGATGTCAATGAAAATCAAGCATGCTCTTGCAAGCAGGGCTTAAACCAAGTGAGCTCATCCGACCCATTCCCACTTGTTAATTACTATGTGTTCATTTTAATAGGAGAGGTTACTTTTCTTGTTTAATCCAGCAAGTTCTGGCAGAAACATTTTAAGAAATCTGATTGCAACACTTCCTGCAATTAACAGTTACTGTTGTACCTGTGCCCCAGAGTGGGATAATAGACCCCAAAAGCCAGTGGTTAAGACAGAAACTGTCAGGTTTTACCCATTGCATTCACTCACTACTGTGTCCATTAGTTAATTGTCCATAAATCATGGATTCACTGGAGACATGTTTCAGACATGCTTTAAATCTTGTGCACCTGACTGAAGCCAAAGATTGGAACGGGAAGGTTTTTACTTTTACGATCATCTACTGTGTGGTTTTTTTCCATTTTATATATTATTCAAAACTACCTCCATTAATAAGTTTATTGTTATCCCCAGTTTATAAGTCTGGAAAAAAATGAGATTATTGAAGAAAGTGAAGCTTCCAAGAAGCCATAGAGCACAAAGTAGAGAAATGTTTGATGCGCTCAGATATTTGTGGGTCATCTGCATGCCCAGTACTCACACTTGGAACCTGGGCTACTCCACGGCACAAAAAAAGGCAAAGAGCTTTCCTTTCATTTCTGTCTCTGTGAACACAATCCACAGCCTTGGCAGAGAGCATGCTAGAATCATCTGAAGACCTTCTCAAACACACAAGTGGCCACTATTCACGATGGCAGTTGAATCAGACTGAAAGCAACACCTGAGCATGAGAATCCCTTAGAAGACTCACAGTCATTCCACAAAGCGTGCAGTGAGTGTTTCCCCTCACTAAATTACACTCTGCTCAAGTGCTTTCCTTCCCTGTGTGAGCGTTAGAGAGAATAATTAACGATTAAATGAATGACTTTGCATAAGTCAGATTACTTTTCCTGGACCTCATGTAATCACTTGATGGACCAAGGGAATAAATAGCACTGATTTCCTCCGCCAAGCAAGGAGGAATTCTGGCCATCAGACAACCTTCTGATCTCAGAGGCAGGTTCCCTCGTTGTTGTTGTTGTTGTTGCTGCTGCTGCTGCTGCTGCTGGGTTTTTTTTGTTTGTTTGTTTGGTTGGTTGGTTGGTTGGTTGGTTTGGTTTGGTTTGGTCTTATTTGGGTTTTGTTTTGGTTTTATCTGTTTTTGTTTCATTTTGTTTTGAGTTTCCAGCTTGCTGACTAAATGCTGCAAATTTTAATCTTACACATTCATAATTATGTAAATGAACTCTTCTCCTTAATATAGAGAAATATAAAACACAGAAAGAAATGTTAGGAAGATAACCAAATACACTGAAGGAAGACCAGATGGGAAGGCTAAAGAACTTAGTCTTTACCACTGGGATCCGTAGACATTTTCAGATAAGCCAAAAGGCTTACCCTTGGACACAAGAAGAAGCAGTGTATGCTGGGAGCTCCCCCTATGGTCCTTTTTTTCCTATTAGCTGGTATCCCCTACCCCGAGAAGCAGCTAATGCGGAACATGTAACTAGTTGGAACTGGAAGTGTGCCTAAGTGTGGTTGCTTCACTGTTTTAACGAGATCCACCAAACTATCCTGGGATGAAGACCAAGAAAAGGTGGAATACTGTGCTGAGTAATGGGGCTGTGGATTCCAGACCTTCGTGAAGGCGTCTGCATGTTCTGAGATTGTGTTAGGCTTTAGATCTAATAACCATTAAAACTTGCCCAGGATTTTGGAGTTAAGGATGGGGAAGCCGGGCAGGGCTGGACAGCTGCCTCAGTGGCTGAGAGCTCTCACTGCTCTTGCAGAGGACCAAGGTTTGGTTCCCAGCATCTACAGCATGGCAGTGGTCAAACTGCTGGTAATTCCAAGTCTCCCTCCAGGGACTCTTGAAATACACAT
This sequence comes from Uromys caudimaculatus, assembly GCA_028551405.1. Taxonomy (NCBI): domain Eukaryota; kingdom Metazoa; phylum Chordata; class Mammalia; order Rodentia; family Muridae; genus Uromys; species Uromys caudimaculatus. Next base: position 184,013 of record CM052707.1, on the reverse strand, counting down.
GGTACATACAGCCTCACACAGGCACATACTTATGCAGATGAAAACACTAAATAAGTAATTCTGTAAAACAGAAGGGGAGCAGAGAAAGGGTAATAGGAGAACTACAATAGGAAAGCAGAGGGAAAATATCTGGGGGACTGAAAGGGACCAGCTACAAAGTAGGAAAAGCCAGCAAGGAAGAGGGGAGAAATAAGAATAAAATGTGATGAGTTTGTATGTGTGTGTGTGCACACGTGCGAGTGTGCAAGGATATGTGTGTGAAAACACCATAATGAAACCCGTTACTTTGTATGCTAATCCAAAGGTTAATAAGATGGGGTTATATAAGTAAATAATAACCAATAGTAGTGGTATTTAATAATGATAAAATGGTTGAGACAAAAAACACCAAGAAGCTGAGCATAATGATGTAGTCTAGCAATCCCAGCACAGGAGCCTAAGGCAGGAAGAGTGTATACTAGATATTCTATTTATAAAAAAGATTTAGAAGAGAAGGGGGAGGCTGAGAGAGGAGGAATAGGGACTACAGTTATAACCTACAGTCATAAGTTGGTTTTCAAAGACTCTCTGCTCATACATACTTTCAAAGACTGGCTGAGAAATTGCTCAGAGGTTACCAGAGGAAGAAGAAGCTGCTGGCCACAGATTTGTTTCAAAAGTGGTTTTGCTATGATGTATGTTTATTGCACTGTTTTGTGGTCCTCCTGTTGGTCGCAAATTATGTCTGTCTTCGAGGTGTCCAGCTTGCCTTCCTAACTTGCCAGCAGTCATCTGTCTTTGAGGTGTCCAGCTTGCCTACCTAACTTGCCAGCAGTCTGTTGGTTTTCTTCTGAAAGCTCTTCCTTCTGCTGAGACCCACTTCTGTCATGCACTCACTCAGTCAGTGCTTATTCAGTTCTCTCCTAAGCCCTATACTGTGGGGGATGTTTGGAGTGCGGTGGTGAGCACAAGATACAATCTTGTTCTCATAATTTACGAAATACTCCAACAGAGAAAGGGGATCAAAAGGGGAGAAAGTCCAGAAATTACTGATGGGACCACCTTGGCCTGGCTAACACACTGCAAGTCTTCTGTGTTACTGCAAATTTCTAGAAACTTCATGGGAGTAGAACTTTCATGAGTATAGATTTTATAGAATATTTTTATTAATTCTTCAAGAATTTCATGTGACTTATTTTAATCATATTTGCCCCCAGTCCTCTCCCAACTCCTCCAAGATCCACCCCCTCATACCTTCCTTGACTTTGTCTTTGTTTTTTTTTTTTTTTTTAATGGTTAACCCATCACCTCCCATTTGTGCTGCCCATATACTCTGGGAGTGGGGCCATCTACCAGACCATGGCCAACTTAGCAGGAGCCACAGTCTCAAAGAAAACAGACTCCCTGTCTCTCAGAAGCCACGGTGTTCATAGCTCTTCAGTTTGGAGTGAGGGCTCTTGAATTCCTTTCTACTCCATGCTAGAGTAGGTCTTATGTGCAGGTCTTATGGGGGAGCCCCAGCTGCTGTGGGTTTATGAATATAGTGGTCCTGCCATGCTCAGAAGACCCAGCCGGCCCTCCTTCACCTTTGGCTCCTACAATCTTTCCACCCCTTCTTCTGAGATGGTCTCCTCAACACTGGAGAGACAGGATGATATAGATGTCCCATTTGTGGCAGACCAATGAGTGGGGATTCTTACAGCTAGGAGATATGCAATGTGAAATGGTTCAGAGTTCTACTTCCCCCCAACTTCCTCCCTGCCTCCTCTACTTCCTCCCTGCCTCCTTCTCACTTCCTCCCTGCCCCCTCTAATTCCTCCCTGCCTCCTCACTTCCTCCCTGCCTCTACTTCCTCCCTGCTTCCTCCTCCTCACTTCCTCCCTGCCTCTACTTCCTCCCTGCCTCCTCCTCACTTCCTCCCTGCCTCTACTTCCTCCCTGCTTCCTCCTCCTCACTTCCTCCCTGCCCCCTCCACTTTCTCCCTGACTACTCCTCACTTCCTCCCTGCCCCCTCCACTTTCTCCCTGACTACTCCTCACTTCCTCCCTGCCTTCTCTTTTCTACTTAACAGTACATTTGAATTTGAGATGTGCTTAAGGGCAAGATATGAGTGAAATCAGAGCGCGTGCACTCCTACAAGTGATGTATAGCAAAGGGATAAGAACCACACAAACCCACACCATATCTAACTTCAGCCAGGAAAATGAAGGGAAGACACACACAGAAAGGACAGGGGAAGCTCACACAATCTGGAGACTCCAGGGAGGCACCAAACACAAGTACTTTTACTCCATTTACAGAAAATCATGCAATTGCTCCATCATATTATGATTCTCTCCCCAAGATGCTTCGCAAACCACCTCCATTTCCATCCCCCAAAGAGGCTGATTTTCTGACTTGTGTGGTCTCACTACTTGTGGTTGTGAACAGATTATCCCTCCTTTCTGTGGGATCTGCCACCAAGTAGCTGTGCTGTTTAGCTATGCCATGAGTTTGCCTTAATACGGCTGCAGTGGAGGCGCCCACGGGGATCAGGGAGAGCATAAACACTGATCCTAAGTCCCATTCCAAGAGAGTCCGGCTCATTTGAGGTTTGAAATACCCTGGTGACTTTCATGGGCAGCGGTGACTGAGGACATCAAGCAGGAGTGATTTGGGAAAGACTGGTTTCACATCTGACACCGACCCATAGCTTTTGATGTGTGGAGTTGCATTGCCTGTTTTTGTGAAGGATGTACACTTTGTAAATTGGATTCTGCCAAGAGTAGTCTCAGCTTCCTCTGGATCTGAGACCCTCTACACCATGCATGTGTTATTTACCATGCTGGTTAAGCATATTTTAAGAACATAACTTTTTAAAATGTACTGAGGGGAAGATTCTGGGATGTACAAATAAATATTGAGGTTAGGTTTGGGAAGGACCAAAATCCTGATTCTTCCAGCTCAGTCAGGGGGTTGTAGAGGAAGCATGGTTAGCCCAACAAACAGAACAAGACAAAGCTATATAGTTAACAGTGAGTACAAATTTGGGACTGTAATGTTGAAAGCTTAAGATTTTACCCAAATTCAAGCTTAATAAACTGCAGCTGTGACCCATCAAGGTGCATAGTCTTCAGTGGGATGACCAAAAATCCGAAAGTCAGCATCATCTCATGACATGGAAGGAAAAAGCCACCACCTTGGAAAAACACACTCGCACGCGCGCGCACACACACACACACACACACACACACACACACACGCACACAAGTACCTTCAGTGAAAAAAAATGAGCACTTCGAATTATATAAGCCACAGAATTGATCTGAGAGACATGATCACGAGGGCCTGTGTGGGACAGAGGTCAGGCCAGGCTGTGGCAAGCATCCAGGCTTCAGTGCCTTAGAGAGAAAGCGCAGAATGGAGGGGCTATCCAAAGGAGTGAGGATGGAGAAAGAGTGTGAGGAAACTTGTGTGGAGTTGGCCTCAAGCAGAAGGTTTAAGAAACAGGGAGGGAGCCGGCCAGCTGGAATTTAGAAGAGGTAGTGTAAGTCCTGGGAAAGCACTCTGGAGTGATACAGTGGGATCCACTCATTATCCTAATCAGCTGGGGGTCATCTACCCATTCACACAGGACAATCTGCTATCTACCCCAGGCTAGGAAAAGTTTAAGTTGCAAGTGAAGAGTGTTTTAGTTTCTAAAAGTGGGAAAGCACCAAGTTCCTCAGCAGGGTGCTGGAAAGGAGTGCTTTCTGAAGCTCTGTTTCTTGGAAGATGCTGGAAGGGGAAGACAGAAGCACAGCCACAGGTGCAGACAGGGGGAGTTTCGCAACAACCAGTGACCTGAAGCTTAGAAGCCCAGAACCGATGACTCTGCAAAGGGAACAAGGGACGCGGGTAAGAACGAGGTGTGTTGAAATAGGATGTACAGGAACTTGCCATTCTCTATTAATTATGTAGGTGGTAGAGAAGAACAGGATGAGTCAAGATCATTCCTGAGCTGTAAGCCTGGGGGATTTACACACCGTGAAAACTTGAGAACCTTGTGGGATGCTAAGATCCTGGGGCCCATGTTGCAACACAGAGATAATCAATAACTAATTCTACACGTCTTCCCTGTGGAAGGATCAGGGTGCATCTGTGCATTCACCTGAGTCTGAGTGCGCTTTTCTAACACAGACTTAGAACCAGCAGGACAAGCACTCCCTGAGCACCCCCATAGGGAAAGACGCCCATGGGGAAATGCACTGATACCCCATCCCACAGTACAGTTTGGAGAATTACAAGCTATAGACTGACCTACTATGATTTTATGTATTAGTTTGCTAAAGCTCTGTAACAGAATTCCTCACTCTGGCTAGCTTAAAGAACAGAAAGTCATTTCTTTCTCACAGTTCTGGAGGCCAAAAGTTCAGAGTCAAATTTGGGTTCCCCTGAGACCTGTCTCCTTGGCTTGCAGGTTGAATTTTCTCACTTGTCCTTTCGTGGTCAGGTGGTAAATCCCTGGCATCCTCCCCCCTCTTATAATGATGCCATCATATTGGACTAAAGTCCACAGAATGACCTCTTTAATGGCCTTGTCTATGAATACCATCACACTCTGAGGTCCTGGGCATAGGAATTCAACCTGTGAGTGCTGGGGAAAGATAATCCACTTACTTCATAACACTCAGTGTGTGTTTTCTAGCTGTTCTCTTAAGATAAAACATTGCTAAGAAGCCTAGCAAGATACTTCAGTAGATAAAGGCACTTGCCACCAAGCCTGACTGATCAGAGTTCAATTCTAGAAACATACCTGTGAAAGGAGAAAAGCCACCCCTGCAAGTTGTCCTCTGAGCTCTGTGTGCACGGGTGTGCGCATGCGTGTGTACATAAATACCTGCACGCACACACACAAAATGTAATTTAAAATTCTAAAGGCTACTGAAAGATGGTTTCTCCTTCCAAAAAGAAAAGGAAATTAGTTTATCGTGGATATCCTAGGAAATGCATAGGCAAAAACACAATATGCAACTAAATTTTTATTCTTTAGTTCCACAGTTATTTTTAACTTGTAAGGAAGAGGGAAAGGGCATTTCCTCTCCCCATCTTTGAAGCTCCTCCCTCCACAGTGGCGTGTGGACAGTATCCCTCCAGACATTCATTTCACCTGTGTATCCATGTTCCTGTGACTTCCTTTATAAACCACAATACAGCAGAGAATAAGGCAGTCAGGTCCCCCGACACCACTTTTGTAACGCAGTTTAAAGCTCAGACAAGCAAATGCACCATCACAGTAATATGTGACAAAGACTAGATGAAGTCTGGCTCGCAATGCCAGAGAGGGTCAACACAGCGGCCCTTGCCCAATCTCTGGGATTTATAAAAGGCTTCAGTAAGAACATGACATTTCAATAGCTACTGAGAGAATGAGACAAGCATATTCTGATCAGAAAGTGACTATCACAGTTCCAGGTGTGAGAGAGCGAGCCAGCTCCCTCAGGGCAGTTGGAAGGATTTCAGTACACTGGGGAGTGTCACAAGCGGGCCATCGGGAGGACAAGAAGGCCAGTGCACAGGTGTGCGTTAGAGAGTTCATGTGCTCCTCTGGCATGGGGAGCGGTGAGAGAGACTGAAACTACAGACTGATTTTGATCAGATTTGTACCTCAACATGTTTACTGGGGCTACTGTGGGCAGAGCAGATGAGGCAGAGGAAAAGAAAGATACTTGTTCGCTTGTTGGAAAAGTTAAAGGTAGATGATATTAGAAGTAGGGTCTTGACAATAAGGAGAAGTGAACCAGGTGGCTTCTAGAGCTACAGTCAGACTCCACAAAGCATAGTAGAGTTTTCTACTCTATTTTGTTCCCTGGTGTATCATAATAGCCTTAAATATTGCCTGGCACAGAGTAGAAGACCAATAAATATGAATATCTACTTCTTTTAGGTATCCATCTTATGGAATAGTTAGATAAATGAAGGAGAGAAGGAGAGAGAGAGAGAGAGAGAGATGGCAGAGTGCCATGTGCCACACAACCCTGACTGGTCTCAAACTTACTATATAGCCAAAGATGGCCTTGAGTTTCCAGCACTCCTGCCTCCACCACCATGCCTGGTTTAGAAAGACATTTTTCCCCAAATATTTTAAACTCATGGCTTGTTGCATCTGCAGATGTGGGACATGATATGAGTTGAAAACACTGGCCAGACTTAGGTTCAGGAGGCTTGTGATGCTATTTCCTGAGATAGGAAACAAGAGAGAGAAAAGCACTAGCTTCTACACTGTGCATCATTCTCAAATATCTTAACGGAAATGTAATGAAGTTGTGGAGAACTCATAAGCAATTCTTGGTTTAGGAATCTATGAATCTTTAGTTTCATTTTCACATGGTCCATGTTCAGTGTGATCATGGCTGGGAGCATGTAAGGTCAACAGCATGTCAATAGAAGGGTCTGGAATGTGCCCTGCAAACCTGATACTCACTCTCAACCCCTCCCCCCCCCACTCACTCTGACCTCACATTCATGGCCCATGTGCTTCAGCCCCCAAAGTGCTTGGATCACACACAAATGTCATCACCCTTGACATCACCAATATTTTTTAATATAACTTGATTTAACTAAAACAACATCATATTCTATGGTTAAAATGTGGCTGCTCTATTATTCTTTACCTTAAAACAAATTTTTTATTGTATTGTGTGTCTTAGTTAAGGTTTCTATTGCTGTGACAAGACACCATGGCCAATAAGCAAGTTGGAGAGGAGAAGGTTTATCTGGCTTGCACTTCCATATCACCGTTCATCATCAAAGAAAATCAGGGCAGGAACCGAAACAGGAACCTGGTGGCAGGAGTTTATGCAGAGGCCATGGAGAGGTGCTGCTTACTGACTTGCTCAGTCTTCTTTCTTGTAGAACCCAGAACCATCTGTTAGGGATTGGTTCTAATGCTTTGTCTTAATTTGGCTCTCACAATCACATGGGAATCTGCATGTCTAGATGCTGAGAGTCCCTGTCACCAATTGGTTTTTGATTAATCAAAAAAGAGCCAACAGCCAGTGGTTGGGCAGGGTGAAAGAGGTGGGACTTTTAGGATTCCCAGGCAAGAAATTCTGGGGAGAGAAAGAAGGGATTCTGCCACGAGAGGAGCGTAGGACTCACCATGTCTGAAAGAGAAGAGGGTGAGATGGCTGAAATACAGGTATAAAGGGAAAGTGGCCCCTTCGGAGGGTTGCCCAGAAGGATACAGGACAGCAAAGATAAAATGTAGATTTAGAAAGTGTTACCTCAGGAATACTAGGGGGGAGTGTGTGCTAGCCTTGGGAGATTTGGAAGTGCCCAACCGTCGAGCTAGTGAGGCATATTAAAAATATCACTGTGCATGTGTGTGTGTGTTTCATTCATAAATCCAGAGCTCTTGGGTGAGTGCAGAGCTCTCATGACCTGCCTGGAGCTCAAAGTGGATTCACGGATACAACTATCAGCCCAGGGACTGCTTCACCACAATGGGTTGGGGCCTTCCCCTTCCATAGCTAATTAAGAAAATGTCCTACAGTTGAAAATTATGGAGGCATTTTCAGTTACAATTTCCTCTTTTCAGATAACCCTAGTTTGTGTCAAGTTGACATAGGACTAGCCAGAACAGTGTGTTTAGTATCCATGTGGAGACCAAACAACAATTCTGGGTGTCATTTTTCAGGCATGTTCTACCTTGGTTTTGCAGACAAGGTCTTTCGTTGCACTGCCTTGCCAAATAGGCTGGGCTGGATGGCCCGCAAGCTACAGGGATTTTTCTCCACCCTCCAAATGCCGTAGTTACGTGTATATATGCTAGCACACCCATCCACCTTTTCAATGTGAGTTCTAAGGATTGAATCAGGTCCCCGTGACTGCCAGTAAGCACCTTTACAACTAAGCTATCTCCTTCGCCCTTGAGTCACATTTTAATAGAATTTTTTTCCAAAAAAAAAAAAAAAAAAGAACAATGAGAAAAATTAAAAATAGAGCAATGAGCCAGATTTCTGGCTCATCTTTTTTAAAATAAAGTAAGTTTTGATTGTGGAAATAGTTGCAATGAGAGGGCTGTTGTGGTGTATGCTCATTTAGATGTACATTTAGTTAGCACTGCAGTTAACAAGTTTCCTTCCCTTTCACAGGATTGAATGGAAAGCAGCAGAAATGCTTTGTGGCTTTCTTGTTCTCTTTGCCTTCTCTGCCAGTAAGCTAAGTGAAGGTATGGGAAAGTGCAATTAAATGCTCAGGTATGGAGTAGATTGCGTGTGGCTAGTCACGCCTGTTATCTCAACTGGGAAGCTGAGGTAGGAAGAATGCCATGAGTTAGAAGTCAGCCTGAACGACATAGCCAGCCTGAGCTACATAGCCAGACCCAAGCCATCCTAGGCTACAAAGGAAGATCTTGCCTCAAAAGAAATGAATGAATGAAGAAAGAAAGAAAGAAAGAAAGAAAGAAAGAAAGAAAGAAAGAAAGAAAGAAAGAAAGAAAGAAAGAAACAATTGATTGTTTAATTAAAATAGGTAAATGAACAGATGTGCAGAAAGTGAAGCAAAAGCTAAGATGTTTGAAAAGGAAATTTAGCTTTAAAATATCTGATTAAAGCCAGGTGTGACTGACACCCACCTATAGTCCCAACACTAGGAGACTGAGGCATGAGGATCTTGTACTCAAAGCCACCTTGGGCACCTGGTGACACCTTCCCTCATAAAGCCAAGAGGAAATAAATAATCTTGTTTTTTCAGAACAGTTATAATTAATACAAACATAGAGTCTTAGAATTAGAAAAAAAAAAAAAAAAAAAGAATCCAGGGGGAAAAATAGAACTTTCCTCTCCAGAGCCAGAGATTCCTGAGAAACATCTCAGCACCTGGCCATTGAGCCTTTTCTCAACTTCACTTGGAGATCTCGATACTAAAAATACTGCCTCTAATTTACATATGCACTCAGTCTTTATTGATCACACCACTTCAAGCATAGGGAATTTACTCCTCTTGCAGACAGACACCTCTTCTGTTTAGGAGATTCAGCGGCCTTATTTTTTTTTTTTTTTAACTCCCCTTTATTGGACATTGTTGTGCTTTTCTGATGTGGACAAGATACCATTTGCAAGTATTTTAAGACAGCCAGTATTTATACCTCAAGAATTTGGGTTCTTGTTTGGTTTCCCAGATGGAAGGATATTAAGACTAGAACCTCCTTCCCATCACGTGGTTCCCTCTTCATTTGACTATTCTCACAAGTCTCCTTCTCGTGATTTGACATTCTGAACTAAACAGATCCCCAGACAGAAGTCAAGACACCAGTAAAGAGCTGCTGTAAGGATAGATCTCAGGAGGAGGACTGTAACCCATGGGAAGCTTTAAACCACGGGGGGTGGGGGGGTAGGGGGTGGGGATAAGGTTCTGTCTTTTCTGGGTTGAATATGCTAACTAAAAATAAGATTATAGCTTTTCATTTTGTTTTCTATGGGAAGTCTCTCTTTTTTTTTAATCATCAGGAAGATAGAAAATGATACATTTATTATAAGTAAAAAGTTGTGTCCTAGAATTTTTTAACTTGGTCTTAAAATCCTAATTAGGCTGGAGCAGATGAATACCCTGGGCGCCCTGTGACCTTGGGCCTCCCTGAGCAGGAGGCCTGTGGAGGTGAGGTTAGCACATTGGTAAGAGGAGTCTGAGAAGCCAGTTAGGTCAGGAGCTACAGGAACACAGGATGAGGAGGTTGCACAAGTTTCCCTGTGGGCCAAATGGACACAAGAATTGCACGGGCATTATTATTCTTGGCTAGTAGAGAACTGGTTCCCATGGCAGGCTGCTTTCTACGGTGTCTTGGGTTCTGAAAGGAGGGGAAATGCTAGATTCTTCCCAGAAGAGAGCGGTGGGGGAATAAAAATTCCTGAGCCATAAAGTCCAGGAGGACACAACTCTCCAAGCGCCCACACTGGGAGGAACATGAGGTAGACGGAGTCTTGCACATACCTTGGAGGCTACAGAGAGACTGGAGTCAGTTCTGCCAATTCCCGCTGTAGTAACTTGGTAGTCTGTGCTGTTTCCACTCTGGGAAGTGGCAGCAGGCCGGTGTGTGTGTCTTCCACGCTAAGCTGGGCCTATCTTCTCTCTCTCCCCTCTAGTTGGCCTGTGCCATATGCCTGCTTCAAGTCAAGTCAGCCACAGCCTCAGTGATTGCAAGGTTGAGGTGCCTGGAGCATGTAAGCTAGGAACGTGCTTCCAAATGGAAGAACCTGGGTAGTGTGAGGATGGCTCTGCTGTCCTGACCATTTCATTTCCTGGAACCTTGCACCATCTGCTCAACAAAACACCTATTAATGTGAGAAGCCTCTTCCTCCTTAGAAGGCAAACAAGCAACTATATCTTGTCCCTTTAACATTCTCTTTACAATTTTAACATTTCTTACCCCAAATTATATCCTTCTCAGGCCCCAAATATTTTTAATTAATTTTAAAACCATGCTTTATTTTTATGTATTGCAACACAATTTACATAACAAATAATACTATAATAGAGTGATTTGGTATCATTTTACATGGAAGCAAAGGAGGCATTTTTCAAGTTACAAAGCCCCTCTGCCAGCATCAAATTTTAAAAACACCTTTTCTAAGTCGGTTGATATAATGCATATATTTAGTGACTAGTCATATCTGATTTCTACTGAACTAAAGTTCAATGGAATTAAAAGCAAGCCCAACCTTCTGCCTCAGGAATAGCACATGCTGGATTCTTTAGGAATGCAAAGTTTTTTACTTCAATACACAGAGAGTTGAATTTACATGCTCACCATGTTAAAAAAATAATACTACAAATTGAAATGTAAAAAGTTGATTTTATTAGATATCTCTTGGGACACTTAGCCATTCTTCCCTGGGAAGGAAGTTTACTGTTTCATTTACTGGTTTGTTTCCCGATATGGCCAAGTTCAGTTTTCTTAAGGATCTAGGCCCTGCTTCCTTCCCTCAGCCAAGATGCTAGGAGGATGGATTGTGTGGTTGGATGGAGACGAGGGGAACTCGATAGGATGGACTTTGCCTCGTGCCTGCCATGAGGTTCCTCTCCTTGATTTCTGTACAGTGGGTGTGGGTGGAGGGAGCCTTAAGCAGCCTTTCTTGAGCTGACACGGAGAAGTCCTTCCTGCTGACAGGGCTCGTCCTCTTAGACAGTGCAATGGCTGCTACAGTGCTGCTGAGTTCCAGACATGTAGCATGAGGCCATCCCTGCTCCCTAGACGGGACAAGGAGAAGGGCACTCCTGAAGGCCAACCAGGAGGAGGAATTTCATTCTAGGCGACCCGACAATAGCTGACAAGCAAACTGGGGCCCTGCAGAGTTCCAACAGTTGTTGGAATGCAAAGCTCAGACACTACTATATGGGAAAATAATATGCTCGTGTGTTTTTTCATCCCCCCGTCTTCATTCCTAGCCAGACTGTAGTCTATTTATTCCTCAGTTTGAGAGACTCAACTTCTCATTTCAAGAAAAAAAAATTGTGGAAGATATTTTCCCAGCAAATAGTTCACACCACAACCCCAGCTGTATTTATATATGGTTTAAGCAAGGTCTGCTAGAACAATCAAAGACCGAAAAGGCCCCCGCTGTTCTGTCCCTTGGCTGTTCTCTGCTGCTTCCCTTGTGTCTTACTCGGGTTAGGAACAGGGTTTGGGAAGATACATTCACTTCTACGTTCATAAGCAGATACTGGAGCAAAGCCCCACTCTTTAAATTCTAAGAAGAAAATGAATGATGCCACCCTTACATCCTACCCATGGCATTCAGGAAAGGTGTTACATCTGGGTCATCCCTCTGTCAGCCAAACAAAACACATCCGTGTGGGGGCTGTCTTCTTCAGTCAGAGCTTTTCAAGTTCAAATTGTCCCCGCCTCCCCCTTCCCATCTCTTCCTTGTTCCTCAGAAGCCTCATAGGAGGCCCTGGACTTGGCTTCAAGATTATTATCTCTGTTAGCTGCAACAATGTAACAAAGAATTATTCTCTTCATTTTACAGAAACTCGGACTTAGATTAGGTCAGTTTCCACAGGAGCACCGGCTGGGAAGGGCACGGGGCTACAAGAGCAGGACAATGTGACATTGGAGTCCAGGCTCAACTCCTACCAGTTCCCTGCAACAGTAACCCTCCAGGTCATCTGCATGGCCTGGTGAAGCCAAGTTCCTTTGCAGTGACATTGGCCAAGATAGCAAAAGGGATGGCCACACATCTCATCACAGGGGGCTGCTCACCTCACCGTGCTATGTTAGGGCCCTCTGTCTTTTCTGAAAACACTTTTATCAGACTTTGCAAGCCATTAAGTTTAGTAGAGTTTGACAGACTTTTTTTCTCCCAAGTTCCAATCTATTTTCATTATTTGTCTTTGAGGAATCATAATTGTTCTGAATTCCCAAGCTCTAAAGTAGAGTGATTATTTCTCTTTCTGAACTTTCTCTGAAAGTAATTCAGAGCTAGGTAAATACCCAAATGTTCTGCACTAGCCTAGGCTTGACTTTTGGCGGAGCTACTGACAAAAAGAAAGGATCTGAGGAAATGAATCTTTCCCTTTCCTGGCACTTACTGTAGATAAGATTCTAAAGTGTACTGGTATTTAAAATGCTGATTTAATAAAAAGAGGCTTTGAGTAGCGCCTAAGATGGTTGTCGAGCAGGTTTTTCACCCTGTGGGTTATGGTGAGGCTCTGTAGTGTAGCCAGACTCAAAAGTGGTGAGGTTAATGCAGCTTTAAGCCTGGAGGCACAGGAGCTGGCACCCATAGTAGGAGCCATGTGGCTCCGTCATGTTCTGGAGAGAGCAGGCAATTCGGCTTTCACTTCCTGTTGGTTGAAGAGAAGACTAAAGCCGTGCTGCCACCTCCTATCTGTGTCTTGGCAGAGCAAGGCGGAAGAACAGGGCGGGTTTTTCCTATTTCTAAGCAAGCAGGCCCATACTAGCAGCTCACTCTGAGGGCTGTGTCCACTTGCAGTTTTCTTTATTTGGGAGAACTGGTGTTTAGAGGCAGTCTTGTGTATCCCAGGAGGGTCTCCAACTCTCTGAGCATTCAGGGATAAGCTTGAACTCCCGATCCTCCTGTCTTTACCTTTCAAGTACTGGGCTTACCACCACACTTATTTCAAGGAGTTCTGGAAACTAAATGGGTTCTTTTAACCCTTGAGTTTTAAAACAAATCACAGCCTATTGTTAGTTTCAGAACTATCCAGATTCTCTATGGCTAGTTATATTCTTTTAACTTACCATTACAAACTGTCTTCAAAGAGCCTATCCTATTTTTGGAGGTACAAAGAAACTTCGTTTCAGAGAGGAAAAGCCGCATGGCTGGCATCATACAGACTGCAAGCGTGATGCCAAACTCCGTTTTTCTAAATGCTGCTCTGGTCCTTGCAAATATCAGCAACAACTCAGGGTCACTTCAAGTCATCGCTTTGTATGCAGAGAAACCACTAACAACCCCAAGGCAGTGTGGGTAACATGCACTAGGCTTTATAGAAGGACCCTAACTTAGGGTTTACTCCCTGCTCTCTCCCAACAAGTCCCAAGTCTATTTATAATTTACTTCCTGTTATCACCTAACAATTCCCAAGTCTGTCATGATGGATTTTTAAAAATCTGCTCACTGCTCTGATTTAGGGCAGGGGATGTCTATGTGATGCTAAATATTTGCCCATTTTTGCTTTGTGCTGATTTAGTCAAGGTCTCTGTATGTAGCCCAGGCTGGCCATCAAACCATGATTCCTATATCTGTTTCCCAAGTGCTAGGATTGCCAATGTTTACCAGCTCAGTTAATCTGATGCTGTCTGGTTTGGTTTGGCTTTTTTGAGACAGGATCTCAAGTAGTAACGTGGTGTAATTTTGATTTGACTGCATGGATTCTGCATGTGTTCTTGGCCATTAGCCACTTTGGTACCTTTGGTGTTCATACACATTCTTTCAGAAGTCTGTGGAAATTAAAGTTGATACGTCCTCTGAGATCTCTGAGATGGAGCAGTTTGGGTTTAGTTCTTAGTCCAATTATTTTTAAATTATTTAAAATTATTTTTAAATTTTGTTAAGTCAGAATCACAGTCCTGGATGTTGCAACTGAGGGCTCATCTCAGAGATGCCTTTCTCTCTATTTATTTATTTTTACTAAATTTGTCAATAGTCCCAGGTTAAATTTATTCATGTTATACCAAATATGATTCAGTGAACTAATTAGACTGGGAGCCATCAGACCAAGCAAAGCTCACTCTTTGTATCTGGTTCTGGAACCATACTAAGGGAGTGCTCTGCCTCTAAGCTATATCACTGACACAAAGGTAACCTTGTAAAAAAAAGCATTTTGCAGCTGGTTTGGTTTCAGGGTCATGTGCTCACAGGCTCCTGTGTGTGGGAAGGAACCTTTGCACACGGGACTGTGCTGACAGACGTTCAGCCAGAGTCACGGCTTGGCCCAAGCCCTCTGCTTACTGTCAATCCCATGTAACGTCACTTTACACCCCCTCTGCTGGAGCTCGGCACAAGCAACTCACACAGGCGTGTGTAGGCATAATGTTCTTGTGTACTGTGTGATGATTCAAATGCTGGCTTCTCTCTCCCCTGTATCTGGTTGCAATCCTTGTTCAGAGAATCTCCTTTCTCAAGCTTGTGTGAACACCAGATCTTGAATTGGTCCCTGATGTGTCAATAAAGAGAGCTTAACAGCCAATGACTGAACAGAGGAGAGAATAAGGATGGACTTCCTGCCAGCCAGGGGAGGAGGTGGGAGAGGAAGTAGGGGATTCAGCCACAGAGAGAATACAGGGGGAAACCTCAGCTTGGGCCACAGGGCCCCACAGCTAATCGGTGCCGGGACAAAGATCCCTCTCAGCAGATCACAGGACCCAGCAGAGGGCCAAGGACACGCCCCACAGCTCACC
>CM052707.1:141718-168650 GCA_028551405.1 Uromys caudimaculatus | reverse complement strand
CCCCTCTTACTGACTTACCTGCCCCTCTTACTGACTTACCTGCCCCTCTTACTGACTTACCTGCCCCTCTTACTGACTTACCTGCCCCTCTTACTGACTTACCTGCCCCTCTTACTGACTTACCTGCCCCTCTTACTGATTTACCCTACTGCATGTAACCCTGACAAAGTTTTTGTTCAAAAACATGAAATAGATCCACCTGCTTATTTTAAGCATATTAAAAAGGAAACTAATCAGACCATTTTATCAGTGTGTTTATACAAAAGGCTACACAATGTTACACGTCTCCAGATTACAATCAGCGCGATTAAGAACAGTGTTCTACACCACTACTCAGTTCTTAGAAATCAGAAACTGCTGTAGCAGGTTCACTAGAACGTAACACTACAAGACTTAAAAACTAACAGTTACTGCAAACAATAAAAGAAATAGGGAACGCTTCATGAATTTGCGTGTCATCCTTGTGCAGGGGCCATGCTAACCTTTGTATCATTCCAAATTTAGTGTTTGTGCTGCCGAAGCGAGCACTGGTCTTTAATTTTTAAAAAATGTCATTGTTTTCTACAATTAATAGCTTTATTTTTGTTTTTGTTTTGTTTTGTTCAAGACAGGGTTTCTCTGTGTAGCCCTGGCTGTCCTGGAAGTCACTCTGTAGACCAGGCTGGCCTCAACTCAGAAATCCACTTGCCTCTGCTTCCCGAGTGCTGGGATTAAAGGCGTGCGCCACCACCACCTGGCCAATTAATAGCTTTAAAATGCTCAAAATTGTCAAGCACATAACAAAATAAAAGACTCCAAAGCCATCTTAAAGGAAATGGCTGAGTGCCGACAACCAAGCTGTGTATAGCCAACCAAGCCCAGTATAGCCAACCAAGCCGTGTATAGCCACCCAAGCCCAGTACAGCCAACCAAGCCCAGTATAGCCAACCAAGCCCTGTATAGCCAACCAAGCCGTGTATAGCGGTACAAATGTTGATCTCAGCACTCTGGAGGCCAAAGCAGGGGCCATGAATTCAAGACAAAATACAGAGAAACCATGGGCACTTGTGTTGGGTGTGGTTCTGTTAATGAATACCGAGTGTAGACAGAAGGGGGAGGCCAGGGGTGGTGTCTCCGCCTGCAATGCCACACTTGAAAGGCCAGTCAGGAGGACCAATAGCTCAAGGCCAGCTTGAGCAGAATTAGACCTTGTCTCTAAATCAACCACATGGCAGCAAGCACAACAAAAAGGAGCCAAGGAGCAGGGGAACATAATGTCTATAAGTTATTTTCAAATGATGTACTCAAATTCCTTTAAATTTGTATTTCTTTGTTTACTTATCTTGTTTATTGTTGTTTTTGAGACAGGGTTTCACTAAGTGCTCCAGACTAGAGCTTTCTGTGTTCCTACTTCCCTCTAATGCTAGAGCTACAGTGGGTACCACTGTATCTGTTTTAAACTCCTCCAGTAACAAATATTTAAGGCAGAGATTCATTCCCTCAAAATATATTTTTCAAAAGTACAGGAAAATTCTGTTTTTCCCCTGTATCTAAAAAATAAAGACTGCACAACATCTTTCACAAAGCCAACTTTAAAAAGGACAGGAATGACAAGACCCCAGTCAGCTTCAAAGGGTACCCCACTTTCCCCCAAAGGGCAAACCCACTAACTGCAAAACTGAGTGTAGGCCCAGCTCAACCTAGACTACAGGAATTCTGGTGGTTAGACAAAAGCCAGCACTCCTTAGGAACTTGTAAAATCAGTTTCCATCTGCCAAGGAGTCATTTCCCTTGCCTCTGGCAGAAGAGGCATATGGCTGCATTGACACACACCTGTGGCTAGGTTTCAAAGCCCAGGGTCCCAGAGTACTCATGAGATACACATTTCAAACCAGACTCCTGGCCTTCCCTCCCCTGGATATTCACCCCGCCTTGCTCCTGCTAAGCTCTGTTCTCCAAGTCTCCTATCTCACTATTCACCCTGGCCTCCCAGCCCTGGTCATGCTCAATCTACTTCTCTCCATTTTGGACTTCTCCAGAGGCCCTTGGCTGTTCTTTCTCGTATCAACAGAAACCTTAACTATACAATGGAGAGGTCATGTCAGCACTTCCTTTACTCACCCCCCCCCCAATAAAACATCTTTGATTGGGAGCGTGCTTTACAACTTATATTTTTGTTTCATATCAAATGTAATGAACTAGCAAGACCAGTCAATCTAATTAACTCCACATAACAAGTTTTAGCTTATGACAAAAAGGTGTGGTGAGCAGGATGACAATGTTTAAAATCCCAGAATTCAGCAGGCTCTGGCACAACTGAATCTGATAATATCCTGAGCTACATAGTAAGACCCTGTCTGAAAGGAAGCAAACTGAAACCAAAACCCAAAAAGGTCTATCTCCCTCCTTCTTACAAAACATGCCGTACTTGAGAGCTCGAGTTCTAGAAAGAATGAACTGAGATTGCTCCCAAGTAAGCTCTTGTGCTCTGCCACTCAGAGACCCTTCAAACAGGCACCCCTACAGGGAGACTTCTCCTGACCTCTGGGAGCATCCAGAGTCTCAGTCAGGGAGAGTTTGTTCTTCTAGAAGCAAACCGCAAAGGATTACACAAAATACTACTCCAGCAAGCCATGAAGGCAGGGGCCCAGTTTCTGAACTGGATCTTTATCTGATCCTTCTGGAGGCCGAGCGTGCCTGAGAGCAAAGAAGCTTCACTGCATCAAAAGATCTGGATCTGTTCTCACACTCAGCTGCTTCCGGCTTCCTTCAAACTTTCACACTGAAGAAAGTGAAGGGGCACCTTGCCTTAGATCACAATGCAATGCTTACAAATGATATATTAGTCAAATGTACCATGTTTATTATAAACCTGTTCTTTTCTAGGTCTGTCCAATTTGAATTTACACAAACTGGAGACTTAATGGGAAACACTATGAGACTGTATACACATGAGACTGCATGTGGTTATTCTGTAACTTGGGTTTGTGGTTCAAGTAAGACCCGAGAAGGTGAGAACGTAATGCCCCTGTCTCAGAATGTCGGACACCTGTTCATTAAGTTCTCCCAAATTATGCAACTGGCTCATCATTATTCACTTTGCCTCATGCCTGCTGTCTCATGGTGTTCTGTATGAGCAATTCTGAAATGCCAGTGACAATTCAAACAACTGGCTGAGTACAGCAGCGCTTACCCTTGGGAACACTTTCCTCTGTCAACCACTGGGGGGAAACAAACCCAAACATGATTTTTTCCTTCAGCTAAGAGCAAAATAAAAGGTTAAAGTATAAAGCACTTGAAGCTGTTTTACAGCCATTTTACTGGCCATGGTTAAAGTCCAAACTTTAAACAGCCGACTGTGGCAGCAGCTGTTAAGAAGCACCTTGTCTTGCCTCAAGGACATTATTCCTTGGGCCTCAAGAGCTCCGCCTTCAGGGAGGTTCAGTGGCTAGGTGACAGACCTCTCATTCACCTTACTCATTACTGCAGAGACCACAGATTCACAAATCATTGTTTGTACCACGGTCAAATGTTCTTGGAACGGCTTAACTCCTAAAGGGAAGTTAAATACTAAAGGACGAGAATGATCTGGAAGCCAGGGCTGTAGTCCTATCTCCATCTCCTGTAGCCACTTCATGCGTTTGAACCTCTGACTTCATCCATGAAACAAGCCTGCATTAGACAGGCCTTGGAGCATCATCAAAGTCTACCCCTGATGATTACTTTCAGGAGAAAGAAGGTAGCAACAATTGGCAATAAGAGAAAATCATAAAATCTACCACTATTCATGAGCTCTCACTGTGTAACTCAGGCTGGCTAACCTAGTCTTCGTGCCTCAGCTTGCTCAGTACCTGGAACGAACAACAAGTGTTACAGAGCCTGGCTTCCCCATGGCTCCTCTTGTGTAGCCAGGTTGTCCTTGAACTATTTTCTACAATCGTCCTGTCCAGCTTCCTACAGGCCAAAGTTACAGGCATGCTCTACCACGCCTTGGTTTAGTTTTTAAGGATTATTTTACTGAAACAACCATAATAAAATTCAGAAAAAATGCTACGTATGTAACCAATACCTATAGTAAATTTAGGGACATCAAATCTCTAGCTTTTCCTAAAACCTCCAGGATATGTACTTGCTTAAAAAACAAACAAACAAAACTTGTCAGACAGGGTCTCACTATGTTTTCCAGACTAAAGCCTAGCTTTTGGAATTAAGCAATCCTCCTGCCTCAGCATCCAGCAACATTCCCTTTGGCGTATCCACTCATGCATCCTGTCATTACTGAAGGACTCTGCACTCATGCATCCTGCCATTACTGAAGGACTCTGCACTCATGCATCCTGCCATTACTGAAGGACTCTGCACTCATGCATCCTGCCATTACTGGAGGACTCTGCACTCATGCATCCTGCCATTACTGAAGGACTCTGCAGCTGGAGAGCAGTGTTATGGGTGTAAAACATAACACTAGCACTCAACAGGCTAAGGCAGGAAGATCTCAAGTTCCAGGCCAGTCTATGCCACAGTGACATCCTATCTCCACAAAACAAAATATATATATATATATACATATACATATATACATATATATGTATATGTATATATATATATGGTCAGAACATTATAGAAAGATTTAATAAAAGGAAATCTACTAAAAATATAAGCATTTATAAACACAAAAATTCAAAAACAACTCATGAAATAAACACAGTAACTACAAATAATACAGATAGAAATCACAGCGCAATACAAAATTATTGTATTGTGATAGAGAACAGCATATATCAATATTAATATATATTGATATATAACATATATCAATATATATTAATAATTTTGTCTATTAAGAAACATTTACAAATTGACTTATAAATTGATACTGTATTTTATGTTTTATACGAGAGACACACTTAAAATAAAGCTCGACAAGGTTAGGAATTGTGGCACACATCTCTAAGCCAACCATTGAGGAGGCTGAGGCAGAGGGACACTGAGGCACAGGGGAGGCAAGGCAGCAGTACTGTGAACCTGAGGCCTGCCTGAGATACACAGCAAATCCCTACTATAAAAATCAAAAACAAAACAAAAATCATCTCAAACCAAGATTCCCAAGGTCAACTCTAGCCTCCACACGAGCACAAACATGGACACATCCCCACCCACCCACAGAGAAAAATAAAAATTAATTCCTTTAAAGTTAAATCCTCTGGAAATTTGGGTGAGAATGAGAAGGCCTTACCCATGGATGGGAATGGAGCAAAGCTTTTCCATGTTGGAGAGAATAATCCGTAAAGTCTCTGGCTTTCTGGAGGAGCCCAACTCAGTCACCAAGAGTGATTTGGTAATGTCTGAAAAAAGAAGCCATTTCAAATAAACTACTAGCTCTCAATAACCAAAACTCTACAACAAATTTGACACAATTTGGAATAAAATGGGACATTTAAATTCTTATTCCAAGTTTATCTAAATTTGTTCCAAGCTTTACAAGTGTTAAAATACTTATAAAATAGGTATGGTGCTTGACACAAGCCTGCAATTAAAACCTAACAATAAATCATTTATAAAATAAACAATGAAGGAAATGAACCAAAAATATGCCCTCAAATGAAGCCTTTAAGAGAAAGGTTAGGACTGGGCATAGTGCTGTGCGTCTTTAATCTATGTACTCAGGAGACGGAGGCAGGGGGATCTCTCAGTTCAAGGTCAAGCTGGCCTACATAGCTAGTTCCAGGCAAGAGCTACAGTGAGACCTTGGTTAAAAACAAAACATAGCCAGAAAGGAAGAAAAGAAGGAAAGAAGGGAGGGACGGAGGGAGGGAGGGAGGAAGGGAGGGAGGGAGGGAGGGAGGGAGGGAGGGAGGTTGGTTGGCTAGTTTATAAAAGTCTGCAAAGATCCCCAAATCAAGATTGTTTGCAAGTTTACTCAAAAGCCAATCAACTATCATACTGAAACAATTCGAACACTAATGTCTATTCCACTGTGTGTGTGTGTGTGTGTATGTATGCCTGTCTGTATGTATGCATGTATACGTGTACACACATATACTTCACACTCACCTAAACCAGTTTCATACAGACAAGGTCCACATTCACAGACTCAACTCTTCACTCCTCTCAGATGCACCTCTCCCCCAACCTCCCCAACCCCCCCCAACCCCCCCAAAAAGAAACCTTGTATCTTTACTGAATATGGAGACTTTCCAGTCATTATTTCCCAAAGCCATAGAGTAGAACAATTTATACAGCATCGATCCTACACCTGTAACTAACCTAAAGACAGAGAGAGCAAGGCTATGTGGGCAGGTTATATGCAAATACATCATTTTATATGAGGGCCTGACCCTCATATAGAGACTGAGACACCACTGTGTATCCTTCTTAAGGATTCTCAGGTGGTTTTCTTTTTGGGAGCGTAGACTGCCCTAGAACTTGCTTTGCTCAGGCTGGCCTCAAACTCCTGATCCTTCTGCCTCCACCTTCTGAGTGTTGGGATTCCAGGAAGATGGCACCATGTCCAATTGATCTCAGTTTCAACATGTGGTATTTATGATTCACTGACCAATAATGGGGTGAGTGACGTCACGTCAAATCAAGAAATCCTAAGAAGTATGAGATGGTGTAACTGAAGCACTAAGCCGTGAGCTCTCAGGATCACCACAGCCACACCTACTGGGGTGCACTTGCTCAATGACATCTGCTTTTCTGCCCCAACTACCATGCTAAAAACTGGGGTTAGAAGGGGAGAGGAAGAAATAATACAATCTCGAGTCAGCTAATACTTGCTAACCCAAAGGTCAACATACAAACATGGAGAACGCAAGCACCCTTCACTGACGGTGCCAGCACTAGAAGACAAACCCACCTTCCTGCTTTGAGACCTGAAGCCTCTGACCATTACAAAAGGCACCCTTCCCTTTCCTGCCGGTGTACATCTTGTCTTCCACACAGCTGTACACCACTCCAAACTCCATCTGCAGAGGGAAGCAAATTGCTTTTAGTAAACCTGGGTATTTTCCTATTAATGTATCATTTTATGAATAAAGCAGCAAGAAAATCTAGTATATTAATAAAATATATTCCAACAGATGAACTGTGGGGAAGTATTGCCCAAACACAGGTCATTAGAGCTCCGTCCTTAGCTCCCACTCAAGTCTAGATGAGAGAATGCTGTCCCCCTCCTAGCCCAGATGGACAGGGCTTTTTGTGTTTTCTACAATGAATAGTGTCCCCCTGTGTCAAGATTCTTGCCCAACCATTCGCCCACTGATCCTTCTTGCTACTTGAGTGCAGCAAACTAAGGACTCAAAAGCAGAGAGCACTCGACTGCTAAAGGCTGACTAAGGACCATGTGGTATGCCAAGTGACCAGAACAGCCTGTGACCAAGACTTCATACGTAGTGACTGACGTTTCAAATGGGTGTGTGTTGCTAGGGATTCAACTGAGAGGCTTATATATGCTAGGCAAGCATGCTACCACTTAGCCTTAGGCTTTATTTCAGCAATGTCTTAAGTGTTGTGTTCCTACTGATCAGACATAGCTCCTCGAATACAGCAGCCAAATAGCCAAAGAGCAGGGAATGAACAGAAGGGACCACAGTGATTACAGGTTTCCTATGGGTTCGTACGTGAGGATTCACTTGTGTCTATGTTCCTAACACACGCCGCATTTCCAACCATCCTTCAGCCCGACACACAAAGCCATGCTTAGAAATGTCCCGCTTCATCTGAGGCCTTGTAAAGTCACACTGACTTGTGACATGGCTGTATGTGTCAAGAATATGATGGTGATCTGTCTCCT
This sequence comes from Uromys caudimaculatus, assembly GCA_028551405.1. NCBI lineage: Eukaryota > Metazoa > Chordata > Mammalia > Rodentia > Muridae > Uromys > Uromys caudimaculatus. The sequence goes on along the minus strand of CM052707.1, from coordinate 160,876 downwards.
TCCCTTTACTTTCTCTTTCCAACACTGGCTTCTCAGGAAACAAGCCTTATCTACTGGCAATGTTCGTGAACATGTCCCCAACCTTGTAGCAAATGTTTACAGGTGGCATAAACCAAACACAAAAGATTTACATTTTCTCAGAAAAGGAAAGCAAGGTATCTTATAAACCATACGTTTACGACATACCTCTTTATTTACCACGAAGCCAATCGAAACAGCTACAAAGGGAAACCTTAAAGAGACAAAATCCACAGACTAACCAAGACAGAATTTAATTTCAACAAGTACTTATACAATTGTTTGCAAATCAATTCTCGTAACTCCTGAAGTAAGATGGCATGTGGATAGAAGAGGCTCCATCAACGCACACATACATGCATGCACGCATGCACAACGCACACATACATGCATGCACGCATGCACAACACACACATACATGCATGCACGCATGCACACGATGCCGTTACAGGCCCCTTAACATTAGTCGCAGTTGAACAAAAAGATCCCTTTCATTTTCCTCATCAGCAATAAACATAGGTATCAAAGAGAAAAAACTGTTTGTCTCTACTCTGACATGAAACTTGGAGCTGGATGATAGAAAGATTTTAAACTGTCAGCCACAGTGATTTTAATGGCTTCCAGTTTGTTCACAGACATTCTCACACACAAGAAAATCGGAATTTTTTTAAAAGTTCAGCAAAATAGATTTAAACATAACTGGAATAAGCTTAAGTATTTAACATGGAGTTCTTACTTGTTTTTAATGCAGTGTATCTCAAGCAGCTCTCCATATTTAAAAGACACAGAGCCTTATCACATGTGGATCCTACGCCTTATAGCTTTGTAAACTTCAGTAACTGTGTACGTATCACACACACACACACACACACACACACACACACACACACACACACACACACACACGTTACAAGACCATTGATCCTTACCATGTCAGATCTTATGAAAGTGAACAACTCCGTGAATCCCACCAAGAAATAATTCTATGAAGCAGGTGCCATTAATATGGTCATTTTATAAGGTCTGTTTTCTTTCTTTAGGTTATTACTAGTAGTTTAAGCTAGCGTGAAACTCAATATGCAGCCCAGGCTGGCCTCAAATCCCCCTGCCTCTACCTCCCACATGCTAAGATGCCATAGTTTTTGTGAACATATCTGAGAAGAGGAAATCTCAGTTGAGGAATTGGCTTGTGGGAATGTCTGTGGGGCATTGCCTTAATTACCAATTGAGGTAAGAAAGCCAGCCCACTGTGGGTGGTACCATCCTGGGCAGGTGGGCCTGGGCTATAGAAGAATGGGAGCAGAGTAAGCCAGGGGGAGCAAGCCACTGAGCAGTGCTCCACGGTTTGTCCATCTAGCTCCTGCCCTGATTTCCTGCCTTGGCTTCCCTCAATGGCAAGCTGTAAAGAGTTAAGATGAAATCAGCCCTGCCCTCCCCAGGCTGCTTGTGGTCATTATTTTATCATGGCAACAGAAAGAAAACTAGAACATCTGAATCTTAGGCATTTTTTAACCTTTATTTTCCTTCAGGTGTATGGGTGTAAGTCTGTGCACCATGCCCATGCAGAGTCTGTGGAGATCAGAAGAGGGTGTTGGACCCTCTGGGCCTGTTACAAACGGCTGTGAGAGGCCATCTATATGCTGGCAATGGAACCTGGGTCCTGTGGAAGGGCAGCCAGTGCTCTAACCACTGAGCCGGCTCTCCAGCCCTGGCTGGCCTTAAATATTTTTAAAACCAAGGCTTCAAAAGAGTAGCTTGTCTATCCAACATTACCAAGCCAATAAACAAGCTACAGGATTCAAATCTCAGTGTGCAGATCCTAACACCCACACCTTTTTTAGCACCCCTGTTTCTCTCTGACAGTGAACTCACTGCACACAGAGTATCACATCAGTGAAGTTAGCGAGTTCTTCACTGGTCTAAAGGGCCAATGTTACTCCGACATTTTTGTATAGTCTTCACAGAGAGAAAAGCAACGGTGACCAGGCACATCCCATCACAAGTCCATCCAGTACCGTCTGGTCCCTTCCTCCACACCTTAGAAAGGATCTGCACACTACATCTAACTCTACCACCCATCCCATACAGAGCTTCTCCGGGTAAAGAAGCACAAACAACTTATCCGATTTCCTGAAGTCTGTGTTGCCAGGAACAGAGATTCACCCAGTGAACACACAACAGCAATTACACTAAAATTAAAAGCATACCGATGCACAAAGTTAGTCGTTCCATCAATAGGGTCAATGATCCACGTGGGCTGGTCTGTGAAGACTGTCTTCTCCCCAGCCGCCACAGATTCTTCACCAATGAAGCTGAAAGCAACAAACAGAAACTCCTGACATCTAAATTGGATTCAGGACTTTAAGCATCAGGGTCTACCATGAAGCACAAGCCAAGTCTAGACTATTGTTTTCTTGTATTGTTGCTCTGTTAGAAAGAAAGGAAGGAAGAAGGAGGGAAGGAAGGAAGGAAGGAAGGGAAAAAGAGAGAAAAAAAGAGAGAAAGAGAGAGAGATGATAATAATAATAAACATGGCGAAGCTCTATTTTCCCCTGAGGAAAGGCGTGTAAAATAGTACAGAGTCCTAAATTCTAAATGCAGGATAAAAAATACACATCTGAAAAGGTCATCCTTTAAGGTCATCCTTAAAATGAGAAATTAAGAAAACATGGCGATCTTAAAAGCAAGCACAGGGAGGGTGTTGCTCACGTGCCATAATCCCAGCACTCAGGAGGTACAGGAGGCAAGAATTAGGCTCCCGGCTAGCCTAGGCAAGACTGCTTTAACATCAAACAAACTGAAAGAAATACTAAAAGTCCACACATTCTCTAGATCCTAACAAGATGCAGAGCTCATACATCACTGCCTTGAGTGTCACTGACTTCTAAGCCAAAGAAGACAGCAGGGCTGAATTGTACAGCTTCATTACTGGCCTGGTAGTTTCAAATGTTCACACTGGTTCTCCCTCCTGATCCTAGAAGAGGCCAGCTTCCAAGTAGCACTGAGGATGACACAGAAGTGAGGAACCAGGGAAGCCGCCAGCAGACAGCCCATGGGAGCTGGAGTTGCCAGCAACTACAGATGTAAAGGGGCCCTCAGTCCTACTGGGGCCTTGGTGACCCACTGACCGAAACTCCCAGAGACCTCAGTCAGGGTCATGCAGCCAAGCTACTCCCTACCCTGGCCCAACTGTGAAGCACTATGCCTGTCATTTAGAATTACTTTAGAGGAGCAATGCATAACCGAGAAAAATCAGTAAGTTACTGAGAGTGTGACGTGCCTACCGAAATGACTGTACAGCTGCTACGTTGATTTTAAAAACGTGTCTCGGTTCACTGGTTTTCTTCCTGCCTGTTCTCTTTTTTCTATTTTTTATCGTTGGACATTGAACTGCTTTAAACATATTTGTCCTCTTTTTCCTTTTTTTCTTATGTCTAAGCCTTTTTATTGGAAGAAAGTATGTTCAGTCACAACTTTAAATATTTCTCCAGTGACTAAAAGACTAACAGCAGCCAACAGCACAAGGAGGAAGACATAACAGACCTGTAGCATAAAACTTTCAAAGGATGGCTTTTAATCTCTTCAAGTTCTGGGGACCTGCACCTGCAAACAGTGCTCTACTGCTGACCTGTTTCCAGTCTGCAGTTTCCTGAGACAGGGTCTCACTGTGCAGCCCTGGCTGACTACACGTTCCCATGCCTCTTACCTCCTTCTTCTGAGTGCTAGAAGTAGGGGCCTCTGCCATCTTGCCTGGCCGACAACAATGGCTTTGCCACACCTCCGTCTGATTTAGAGTTTTCTATGGAACTTCCTGAGGCCAGCATTTCTCTCCCATACACACAACTTTGCAATGCAGGAAGTTTAACCAAGTTTTCCAGGGTGCCTTTGGCAGCAATTACTTCCACCATGCAGACAGCCCTCCTGTCAAAGATCCCCTCTTTCCTGACCCTAGAACCACAGGACAGGCAATCAACCTAACTCAGTACCCACAGGCTCCTGCTCAGGATTCGGAATCTTAGGTAGTGAGGTAAAAATATACAAAAGATTAGTCAGAAACAGCCAAGCCATAGGTCACGACCAAGACCACACACACACTATCCAAAGCAATGGCCCAGACCTCACCCACAGGGGTCTTCCTCCCACCATCCTAGCCTGAGTCGCCCATCCCCTCAAACTAAGCTCCTTTTCAAGTTGAAGTCGCCTAACTTACAACTCTGCATTGAGAAATATCTGCTGCATGCATAGACTGATTCCAACAGACTTAATTTTGTCACTATAAAGTAGCAGAAGAAATACCTGTGACATGGGTACTTTTCCTTTATAGAAGACATGAGCATTTTTTCGACTTTTTGGTCAGTAACTGTTACCAAGTCGGCTGGAGAACTTTTAATCATCACATCCATCTCATTTTTTAGAGCTTCACGAATCATCTAAAAAGACATTGTTGGTAAGCAAGTAAAAAAAGATGTCATTTACAACCAAACAAGGAGGTAAATCACAAAAATAACTTCAAGCATTCAACCAGTCTTAACATGTTCTTTCAAAAATGTCTATGAAACAAGACACTTTAGAGCTAGGACCTTCTAGGTAAAATATTATGTCATTTCATATCTTATTTTAGATTCATGACTGTCATCACAAAAGCTTAACTCTACAAACCAAAACATCTAGCTGGAGATGCCACACAGTGCCCGTGATGCTTAAACATTAACACAGGCCTAGGCTCCAGCCCCAGACACACACACACACACACACACACACACACTCAGACACACACACACACTAACACACAGACACACACACACACACACACAGAGACACACACACTCACACACACAGAGACACTCACACAGACACTCACACACACACACACTCACTCACACAGACACACACACACTCACACACACACACACACACTCACACAGACACACACACAGACACACACACACACACACTCACACACACACACACACTCACAGACACACACACTCACACAGACACACACACTCACACAGACACACACACAGACACACAGACACACACTCACACACACACACACACACACAGTGCCCGTAATGCTTAACATTAACGCAGGCCTAGGCTCCAGCCCCAGTCTCTCTCTCTCTCTCACACACACACACACACACACACACACACACACACACACACACTCAGTTTCACTGTACTTAGTGTTTAGTAAAGCAGCACATGTAGACTACTCAGAACGCGCTTTATTGAACAAGACCGCACTGTAATACCCACACACCCCACGCTATGGCACCCAGACTGTAGCTCATACCTCTCCAGCTTGTCTTGCGAGGATTACTGCATAATCCATGCACTCCTGCCAAGGGTCTGCCATTATCTAAACAGGCAACACAGATGAGCACAGAGCAGTTACAAGCTGTGCAGGCATCCACTTAATAGCATCTCAATTAGCAACACTTTGATTTTGATTCAGCCCTTCCCTGGTTTATACTTCAATTTTTCCCACATATAGTCCTAGTAAAAATCATTTTGAAATATTACATATTTCACAAAAAAATCTTTTTGTTACTGGCGTTTTGAGTCAATGTCTCATAGTCCAGGCTGGTCTCAAAGCTAAGGATGACCTTGATCTCCTGACCCCTGCCTGTACTTTCAAGTACTAGGATTATAGGCATGAGCTATTGTACCCAGTTTAACAGAAGCATTATCAAAGCAAACAATGTTCTATGAAGTTGTCTCCCAAAGTGTTCACACAATCTCACATTTTGGGGTGTATCATATTGTGGGGGCGGTGGGGATCCCCCTGAAGCTTAGGTAATAGATGAGATCAAGTCGTAGTCTAAAGGTTAGGTGTAGGAGTGGGTGGGGAATGAGATAAAGAACACTGGGGGCTAGAATAAAGACAAAGGAGCAAAGGCTGTCTGTGTTACCTCAACTCCAGGGAGTCGAGTGCTTTGCAGACAGAATGTAAAAAAAATAAATAAGGTAAAGGTGAAGAATTTAAGGTTCACGGATTAGAAATACTTTACCCCATATTATATGGACAGATTTTATAGAATGTATGCTCAATTCTGATTTGAAAGTTCTCTGCTTTCCCTTACAACATTCTGAGAGAAGAAAACTCTAGGTCTAAAACTACAATTATGAAAGCAAAGATGCCATTTACCTCCTGGGCTTTGGGGAGGGGGAAGCATGATCCATTGACTTGCTGCTATCTACTGACCTCTAGAGACTCACCACAGGCTTGACCATGCACTAATGTGGGTTCCTAGCCCAGGGAAGCATGGAAGCTGTCATGCCCAGAAAAGGTGGCTGTCTTTATAAAGCCACGCTCTGTCTGCTTCCCAGCTGAGGACAAGTTAGTTACACACTGTGCTTCCTCTTTAAGAGCATCTGCAATCTCTACCCTGTGGCACAGGAGAAGCAAAGGGGACGCAGAGCAGATGGACAAGCTGCTGCTGGTTGCTGCTTCGTTTTCCTTTCACTTGATTTAAGGTTGGCTTCCAGCCCTTGACCATCCTGGATCAGTCTTCAGCATGCTGGCTGGGACATATGCCATCATGCCCAAGCACCTTTTTCTGTGATATAAGCATTCAATTAAGTGTATAAAAGGCCACCTTTTGAGTTATAGAATAAACTCCTCACAGCTCTTCAAGAATGGTTTCCAAACTTGGCTATTCTTGTTCTTATTGCATGCTTCCGATCTGTCACAACTGGACATTCTTGGGCTGGGCCAGCTTCCTCACCAGAAACTGTTCAAGCCACTCACACTTGTGATACTTGTTACCTTGTGACAATATGAACAGAACACCTCCCGATTCCCCATGACTGTTTCAAAAGATAGCCATTGCATCTTTAACCCAACACACATTAACCAATAGACACATGCAGAAAAACTGCTGTTGCTATGCAGCATTTGGTCATTTGTATGCATGCTACATCTTCTCAATCAGTTCTAATACCGTCCTTGAGCAAAGGAGGCTGATACATGACAATTTCTGAGGTGCCCTTAAATGTAGAGGTCCAGAAGAGGGAAGAGACAGGGGAAGTCAGCTAGGTAACAGTTCTCTGGGGTTTGTTATTTTTTGTGGGTAGGGTGGGGGCAAGAATGGAGAATTTAAAAGCCGGTGCCTTGAAATCCAAATATAGCGTTAGCTCGAGATCTCGGAGTCACCTTTCAGCCTTGTTGCTGGTAGTTTACAAAATGTGCCCCAAGTCTTGCTCCTTCTCCTAGCTGGTCTATATAAATGGCTCAATAAACCCTTTTATTTCAGAGACCTTGCTTCAACACTTGTTTTCACTAAAGTCATATTCTATCATCCTTCACTTTGGGAACAAAGTCATACAGACTTAAAGCTGTTTCTATCCTTTACAGCCGAGCTACCCACGTCACTGGTCCCCGCTCCTGACGCAGGACATCATCTTGTTCATCCCTAACCCTGTAAATTCGTGAGGCAGGGAACTTGCCGTGTAGAGCCCCGAGGGCTTGGGCAGAGTAGGGCTCATTCTGCGACACAGAACCTCAGAGATCGAGGACCGCCTGGCGAACCCGCTCGGCTGTTTCCGGAGCACTATGGAGAGCACCGCCGGGAGTAGGGCCCGGCAGCCGCCCCGGCCCAGCATGGGGAGAGCTTGTCTGCAGCCCGCCAGAAACCCACGCCTCTGCCACCGAATAACGCTGTGCGGAATGCAGGGACAGAACCGACTCACCTCGCACGAGAGCACCGCGATCGATGCTCAACCGCCGGCGTCCGAGAGCTCGGTTCTTCGGCTCTTCCGGAGGTAACGGGATTGCTCCGACAGGAAGTCCCGCCCCATTAAAACTTATGAGCACGGACGGACGTCTCGAAAGCCCGCCTTCACGTCTTCGCTCAGCCGGGAGCTGATAGCCAGGCCGAATTTGCCTTTGTAAGGGTAGGTCAGGTTGAAAATGGAGTGTTCTGGCATTCTCCTGCATACCCTTAACCTCTTGCAAATCTCCACTTTTGTCTTTATTAGTTCATATTTTCCCATTTCCCTTTCTCCCATTCTGCTCTTCGGTCACAGCTAAATTGGAGTTGTGACTGTCATTGTGCATCTCTCATTTGCTAAACCTGTAAGCCTACAGGAGATTTTTGTTTTTGATAATTGACTGCTAGCACCAACTCTCTTCTCAGTAATTCATTTAGATACATGTTGTTTGTTGTGGACTTGAGTGCTGCAGGCAGTTGCACTCCCCACCTCCAGCCCTCAGTATTGAGGATGAAGCCCAGGGCTTTGTAAATAATATACAAGCACTCTATCATTGAGCTACTTTCCGAGCCATTGATTTTTAACAGTGTCCCATTATGTAGCATAGGTTGGCTTCTGAAGTCTTTGAGCAATCATGCCTTCACTTCTGGATTACAGGCGCCCGCCACCACACCAGACAGCAATTGTGCCCATACATGCTTAAATGTAAGTGTTACAACAGTTACATGAAGATTCCCTTCATTATACAGATAAGAAAACCCAGGCTTGGAGAAGTTAGAGGATTTATCCCAAACTCACGCAACAAGAGCATAGCACCCTGACTCCAAAAATCCATAGACAGAGAATATGGCTCACCATGGCCCACCAGGTTGTTCTGGATGACCAACAAAGGCTAGTTTATGGTTTTTAAAATGTTTCCTCACGTGGTACCATGATAGGTAAGTTACTTTTAAGTGGAAGACTCTGTCCAGATGACCTGCCCACAAGAGGGCCACAATAGTCCTGCATTATTACTTGAGAAGTGATTGGTTCTCAGGAATCACGACGAGAAATTATTAATGTTATGTAACATGTCTCAGAGATGAGTGGCAGGGATGGTGAATCCGATTTGTAGGCCCACGAAGAGCCAAAGGGAGTCTACTCTTCTGAAGACTGCTGACTTAAAACACTATCACATACTCGTGATTGTTTGGTTTTCCACAAAAGGCCTTTAAGAAGTCGGTTTTGGGGTCCTCTATTATCAGTTATTTGAAAATAAATATCTTATCAAATGCATGCTGACAGGCATGAATATGTGACCAAATAGAATTCTCTAGGCATTTAAAGGAAGGTCGTCTTTAAGCATTTTGTGAGTGAAAGTGTCTCCAGTGACATGGCAAAGCAGGACAGATGAGGAAGCAGATACCAGAGGTCTTTACATTAAAGCAATTGCTAGCTTCCTCCATCAGATGAGCAGGTCTCCAGGGGGTTTATCGCAGCCTCTGCTGCTCTTCAGTGCCACAGTCAGGTAACTCGTTCTTTCAGCGCAGTCCGTTCTCCTGCCAAGTGCACAAGGTGTCTGATGATCTGATTTGATTTCAGCAGCACTGACTGCAAGCTGCTGTCACAAAGTACAAAGCCTACTGCTGAGAGTGTGGAGGTTGGTTCTGACGGCGGTAGAGACCCCCACACATGAGAGTGTGGAGGTTGGTTCTGACGGCTGTAGAGACCCCCACACATGAGAGTGTGGAGGTTGGTTCTGACGGCTGTAGAGACCCCCATACATGACAAGAAGAAAACTCTGAGATGACAGAAAAGTGTTAAGCACACACAAGCATGCACATGCACGAGTGTGCACATGTGCGCACACGCACACACACACACAAACATATATACATATACACAGACATATACACTGGGGTGGGAGGGGCTCTGTTCTACTCTCTTAAGCAAATGCTAAAGCCTGTGTGGTCTCTCCCAGAGCCCACCAAATTATTGACTCAGAAGTAGAGTCTATCTCCATGTTATTCAATATGATTTCATGATTGATGGAACATAGGTAGGAATTGCAAACACTGGTCAAAATAGTTAACATTCTCTGTAGTGTTAACAGGTTCCAGGTGATAAAAATATATATTATCACAGAATTGTTATTCTGTGTATAGTAGAATGGACTTATCACTCCTAAGAGCTGCAAGCTTAAAACTAAAAGCAAAATTTAAAACATGGCCCATCAGCACTCTCTGTGTTTATTTGTTTATTGCTTGATTAATTGAGGTAGGCTGTCCTGGAACTTACTTACTAGACTAGGCTAGGTTCAAACTCACAGCAATCCCTCTGCCTGGAATCCCTCTTGTTCTTAAAAGCAAGGAATTTGGATAATTTAATCCTTATTTGATCTAATACATTTTAATGATGCATAAATCTATCCCACAACATACATATCAGGTTAAACTCTATCTGTGGATCTCAGTGTTTTACAGATGTGAAAGCTGACTTGACACATTCTCAGTGCCAAAGCACAGCTAGAAAGGGAGCTTCCTGTCTTTCAACTGGCAGATTATGTTCATTAAGAGGTACCTTGATAGGTCTGTATTGGGTAAATGCGCTTATATTTTGAGCCTCTGGATGGGCAATTCTGTTTAAAGAGTCAAATGTTCAGGGACGCAACCGTTGCTTTTCTGATCAGGAGAGACAGCCACCAGCACACCATCAGGTCTTTTCTAAATCATGGGTTTTGTACAGTGGACTTAGTGACATAAGAAAGAACAGATCTGGTTATCTTCTATAAGCCCAAAACACTACAGGCAAGAACACTGACAGGAAAGTGTTAAGCCATTAGGTTTAGGCTCCAAACATTTGGAGCTGATATTTCAGACCACCAGTATGTATCTGTCAGTGTTGACAGTTTAAACTTGAACAAAGCAATAATAAGAGCTAACTCTGTACTCTGATAAGCAAGCACAGTGGATATATAGTTTATATGATTCCCAGTGCAATCTAATAGAGATAACATCATTATCTCCATCTTTTAAAATAAGGGAACTAGACTGTGGGATAATTATTTTGTCTCCAACAACATAGAACTAGGCAAATAGGGAAAGGCATATCTTTAAGAGTGGGGGTTTGTTTGTTTGTTTTTTAGGCTTAATAATAGCCATATTGTCTTTGGACATGAATTTGGACTTGTCTTAGGCAGTAAAAAATGAATCAAAATTTTCAGTTATACATTTTTGATGATGTAAAAATATATCCCATGAAGCACATATAGAGGTTTTTGGGTTTGTTTTGTTTTGTTTTGTTTTAATGTGTGTATTTAGTTTTGCAGTGTTTTGCAGGACCTCCAACATGCCAGCCAAGCACTCTATTACTGAACTACATGCTCCTGGCCAAAGACTAATCAATTACTTGTTGAAGTATAGTCTTCATTTGGGTCCTAGCTTGTGCTGTAACAACCTGTTTGAATAAGCATTTGGAATGCTAGCATGAGAGAAAAAATAAAAATGGATTTCATGTTTAAAGATGAGTAAGGAGAGTAAAGGAATAAAAACTGCTATAAAACAGCCACGCTGGTCTGCACAAGGTATGATATAAGGATTCACTGCTTATTTCCATTGGTGTTCCTCACTAAGAGATTATAAAATCATCACCAAACTAACACACTGCAAAGATATCTTAATCCTCCTTCTCAGTGTGTAGTGTGGCAGTTACAAGATGCTTAGTATGGGTAATGTATAACACACACACACACACACACACGTGTGCACATATGTAACATATTATACACATCTACATGTTACACACACACACACACACACACACACACACACACACGCACGTGTGCACAGCTTGAAGTGACTTTCATGCACTCGTTATCTCCCACAGCCAGGTCAAGAATTAAGAGTGCTGTACATTTAAACTAGAGTCATTTTCTGTACTAAGGAATGGCCTTCTCTTAGCCTTGTAGACCAGAAGGAGCAGTCACATTTCACAGCCAGAACACATGGCTACCGTAAAAGGAGCTACAGAGGCTTCATACACCCTGGACTGTGAAAAAGAACGCTGAATAATGGCCAGAGCTAAGAAATTATTCAACATCCCACTTTTGTTAGCAACCACTTTGCAAACAGGAAGAGGCAACAGGTAGACTTTAGCAAAGGAATAGCCAAACAAAAAGCCCAGCACGGGAACCAAGAGCCCCAAAAAAACCACCTCTAGGTTAGCCATTCTCAGAAACACCAGTCCCATCCTGAAAGTCAAGTAACGTTAACATCAAACTCTTGAGGCCACACTACTCTCTCCAGACTGCTTTTTCAGGCATTCTGTACTTAACTACGACACCAATCGATATTGGCCTAAGTATGAAAAGAAGAGTAGACACGATCTTTCAGACAGGAACATGAAACACACCTGCTAACCCCAGTAGCCGGCTGTATAGGGACGAGTTGACAGGCATCATGATGAGGGCCAGGGACATTGACATGCAAGTCATCAAAATGGCCAAAGTGACATCCCCTTCCAGAAGGAGAGCAAAGAGAGAGTCCCCACATCCTCCTGGGCATGTGCAAGTCCAAAATCTGAGACAAGAGAAAGCTACAGAATGGTATAAGAAAAAACCGTACAACTGCTCTGAGAAGTACTGGCAAAGGTCTCTTGCACACTGTTTGAAGCACCTGGAACTCAATCTTGCAGCCAGAGGCACATTTATTTAAAAGGGTCATGATAAGACAAGCAAGAAGGTATAGCCACTGCCATGGACTGGTGCCTGGAAGAGGCTGTCCTCCGTCTGTCTGAACACTTTCACTCTGACATTCTTTATCTCTTCAGTGAGTGTTGTTTGCCTACCTTCAGACTCCCAGAGCTGCATGGTCAGATTTGTCTCTCCTGGGAAAGTCTCCAGGGTAACAGTAAAGTCTGGGACGTCAGGAAGGTCTTGGTTACATGCATCACCTGCAGCCCTTTAGGATCCTCTAGCTTCACAAGGAGGTAGCTGGAGAGAGGCCATTTATCTTATAGCTGGACCTTATTATGAGAGTTTCTTCTGTCTTTGTAAACAACAGCACTTCTGTATTTTGTATATTCAGAAAACTGAGAAATGACTTCCTCAATTCTCCTGGGGTCACCAACAAAAGTAGAATTATAAAAAATTTGCCAGACATTTTGAAAGTTTAAACAAACCATATGTGCCAACCCAGTTTTATTAAAAAACAAAAGACCATTCTTCTTACAGATCTTCAGTCACTGAAGGTGTAAATATGAGTTAGTTAACAGTTGGGTTTGGTCGGTCAAGGTCCAGGAGGAAGGACTGTTGTACTTCAAACCAGTATAAAGCTGTCTAGTGAGCAAGCGACACAACCAGTTTAACTTGTAGTTAAGAAAACAAAAATACAGCCTTGCATTTAACAGGTGTCACTTAACACAAGCAAAAACCCAACCTCTTTTCCTGAGTTCCTTATTACCTGAGGATAAACACTTGGAGTTATTATTTTTTGGGTCTCTTTGGTCCTCAGGAAAACAATAAAATAAAAGCAGCCAGGGGGAACAAACCAAACCAAACCAAACCAACCAAGCAACCCCTAAGACAGATACTATAACTTGGGGATCAGTATGACTTCCACCAAGTCAGAGTCAAATGACCTAACTACATGCTGGTGTGACAGGAGAGTGTGTGGTGGGGTGTGAGGGAGCGGGGAGGGGGAGAGGGAGGGGGAAGGATGTAGGGGGAGGGAGCAAGGAAGACAGAAGTAGTGAGCGTTCAAAGACTGGAAGCCCCTTCCTTCTGAGGCTGTCTTGTAACAGAGCATGCAAACAGCCAATAGTAAGTGTCTCCCCTCCCCATTCCTCTCCCCCCACCACATTCTGCACTCTCTCCTGTCACATCAGGCCATTTTGACTCTGATCTGATGGAATAGTCATACTGATCTCCAAGCTTAAAGTGACAAATGTGCCAATCTGCTCTGAACAGGCACCACTAAACCTCTAACCTTTCTCCAGCCTTGGTCCACCTCCACCTTGGGAAACAATTTCTTAACCATCTTTTCCTACCAGCATCCCTGTGTCCATTCCTAGTCCAATTCCTTGTTCAGGGGCACAATCAGAAACTGAAGCAGGTGCCCTTTGTACCCTGATTCACACCTATAACACTGGGCCCCTAAAGTGAGAGCCACAGTGACCCAGGTTAGTCATGTGGCTGCCATCATTAGCTATATTGGCTGACTGTGAGAACACCCTTGTTGCTAACAATTCTAGGGTTCTGGAGCAATTCTACCGGGCAAAGCAAAAACCTTTGGTGTCTGTAAGTAGGAAAATGTCCTGTAGATCGCTAGGTAACTTAAGAACTTAAGGTGGTCAAAGGCATAGCCCGGCTAAGGGGCTGCTGCTGGGCATTTGGAATTTGAGGACAGAAAGGTGCTGGCCTTACGTGAATGGCCCAGTCTTTGTTTGTAGCATGACTCACTGCACAGCTGGGGTCATGGGCAGCAGTGAGACCCAGCTGTGCCTCAGTTTCCACGGATGAGGGAAAGCCGGCCACAGACTCAATTCCCCAAGTGAGAGAATGCCACACAATACAAACTAAAACAAAAAACTGTCTACTGCCACTGCTACAAATGCCTATTCTAGTTCTCTCTCTTCTCTCTCTCTCCCTCTCCCTCCCCCCCCCCCCCGTGTGTCTGTGTGTGTGTCTGTGTGTGTGTGTGCCTGTGTGTTAGAATACAAAGTAATGAGCTTCATCCTGGTATTTTCACAGTTGGATGGATTTTTTAAAGGCTGTGTTTACAGGTTAACTTTTCAAATATGGTAGACTTCAGTGTCATGAATTTATTTCCACATAGGACATTAAGACACATTTACCAACTGTGAGAATAGGGAATAAGACTAATCAGTGACACCAGTTAAATTCCCAAGGAACCTCACCCCCACCCCTTCCTTAGACAGAGTCTGACTCTAAGGCTCTGGCTGTTCTGGATCTTACTTTGTAGATCATGATGGTCCTGAATCCAGAGCTCCACCTGCTTCTGCCCCTAGTGTGCCACCACAGTCTGCCTCCCAAGGAACTTTAAAGTGACAAAACACCTGACCCTGGGAAGGCTAAAGCAGGACCATCACATGGTTAAGGCCAGCCTGGGATACATAATAAATGCTTGTCAAATGAATAAAGAGCCAAGTGAGATATCTCAGTGGGAAAGGGCACTTGTTGCCAAGGTGAACACTTGACTTTGATCCCCAGAACACATAGTAGGAAAGAACCAACTCCCACAAGTTGTCCTCTGACCACACACACATGCTGTGGTGTGTGCCCCACACACCAAAACTAAATAATGTAACTTAAAAAATTAAGCAAGTATATGCTTTTCCTCCCAAGCTCTTTATCTAGAGTTTTTTGTTTGTTTGTTTATTTTTCTCTTTCAGGTTCTCCTAACCCATTGTCTTAGTTAGGGTTTTACTGCTGTGAAGAGACACCACGACCAAGGCACCACTCTTATAAGGACAGCATTTAATTGGGGCTGGCTTACAGGTTCAGAGGTTCAGTCCACTATCATCAAGGTGGGAACACGGCAGCATCCAGGCAGGCATGGTACAGACAGAGCTGAGAGTTCTACATCTTCATCTGAAGGCTGCTAGCAGAAGACTGACTTCCAGGCAGCTAGGATGAGGGTCTTAAAGTCCACATCCACAGTGACACACCTACTCCAACAAGGCCACACCTCCTAATAGTGCCACTCCCTGGTCCAAGCATATACAAACCATCACACCCATCTTCTGAAAACTTCAGGACAAAAACCTAATAAATGTAGCTAGGACAAATCCTATTATCCAGTTTTCTCACGTATTTCCTTGTTCTTTAGACTGCTGCTCATTAGTATCAAGTATTATTTTAACAGTTCATCTACACTCCTCTCCTATGCTTCCCGGTCCCCATGCAGCAGTGAGAACACCAGATAGAATGGGGACAGTGTAACCCTACCATTTCATTAGGCACACTTAATGTGAAAGCTGAGATTGCTGCTTTCAGAGTATTTATTTGGACACGGGGAGTTAGGAGGACTGAGATTCTACCCACACCTTGTTCTCTCTGGATTATGCATGCCTCGGCTGCCAGTCCTTGGTACCAGGGAAGCTCATCCTGGCATCCTCTAGCCCTGTGGGTTCCACAGCCTAGGACCTGACCCAGCTCATGGATGGTGTACCCAGTGCTGTAGGTCCCTCTCTGCATAGCCTTGTCTCTTTCGTCTTTTCACTGAGAGAAGACATTTTTTCAACCTTCCTCGTAGTCAATTCTTGCCAGCCTCACCTGCCATCTTCTCAGTAGGTATTATTTTTCTGGCATATTTAATTTTCATTCAGTTATATGTGCTGGCCACCTACTATGTCCAAAAACTGTAATTAAAGTAAGTACTGGTTGGTATTAAAACTTTCGGTATCTCAAAAAGACCAAATAACAAAAAATCTGGTCTATGGGATTTTAAAAGATTACTTCTAACTCTAGTCTGATAGTTTGCGAAAAAGAGCCATTGGGACACAGCTCTACTGTCTGTTCACTTACAGCCTTACAACTCTGTCTGCTAGTTCCAGGTTCATCTTCTACCTAAGCGTGGCTTTGGGTGCCTACATGGGCAACCAAACACTGATGTTTCAAGCAGGTATGCAGGCAACTATAGAGGATGAATTTAGAGTCTGATATAAGCAAGACATTGCCACTATGGGATGAACATGAAAAGATAGCTGACAAAGCCAAATGAGCATGCTCAGTCCTTTAATTAACCTAATGCTGTGAAAACGGGTACAGAAGGGGGCTGGGGGGAAGATTTCCTTCCATAGTGTATGTAGTCCTTCATCCAGTATAGACAGAAGACATTCACTCTCCTCAGGTGTAGACAGAAAGCATTCCCCAAGAGGACTTATTTCAGTTTATAGATAAAATGCAATAATTGTCTTGCTTTGGTACAGTGAGCCAGACTGTAACAAGTCAGTCTATTCCATCACTCTTCTCATTTTTAATACATTCATAGCAACAAAAAGATGAATCCTACTGGAGATAATTCCTTACCAGAATTATGTTCAGTGCAATTACATGATACCAAGAAAATAACTTGCCCTTCTTAGGTATGTGGTTTTTATCCAAATGCCTGGAAGACTGAACAGGAGGATCTGCAAGATTCTGCAATCCATACGTCATGATTTAGGTAGAGTAAGGCTATGTATTCTGGCCCTATAATATTAGGCTTAATCATAGGACTTGCTTTAAACAATGATGGCAAGTACCACCTGTAAGACCCCAACCAAGGGTCTGCCATCTGCGTCTTCCTCTGCTGTAGAATGGCAAAATCACAAAAAGGTGGGTGTTGTGTGAGCGGGACCTTGGAATGAAGGTAGTACAGAACGTTACACAGCAGCCAGCCAACAGCCGTGACACATCGGCCAGCCAACAGCTGGCATAGGCCTAACAGGAAAGACACTTTTGCTGATATTTCTACAGCCTAACCCAGAAGCAGCTAATAAAAATCCTCTGCCAATAATTACCAACACATAGTTAAACTTTAAAACACAAACCATGGAACTTAGTAGAAAACTTCTGGTATATATTATGACCTAATGGAGATACATTTTAAGACAGCAACTTTGAGAGTTTTAAAAAAGTATCTGTAGTAAAAGGAACTGACTATCTACTTAGAATGATTTCTGCTTTTCAATTCTGGCTTGAAACCTTGAATGACTATTCCAAGTAAGAGTCAACATTTTTTAAAAACTGTTCTTCATCGTTAAGATATTCCAAAATAACATTTCCTCCATTATATAAAGGGCACTCCTCCTTCGTGATCCACCTTTCCAATGTGTGATCCAGAGGCAAGGCTTCTCCTGAAGGGACGTGGCACAGCCTCAGCTTCTGGTGAGAAACAGGGCACACAGAGTAAGGACACACTTGTGAACACATCCCAAAACGTGAAGGAAAAACAGTCACTGGACATTACCTTCGCCGTCAGCTTGTTGTTTTCATTCCGAAGATTGGCTAGAGAAGCTGCGAAGTCCACAACCTTCCCAATGCTCCACCGCAGGCAAAAGAACATGGCTTTGTTTTTCTCTTTGTTCCCCTTTGGTAAGTATACCTGGAAGTATATTCTTTCTGTCTGTGTAAGCAAAAGTTACCATATAGATCAGACATGCAAGGAGGCACTTCTCATTTGGCTAGTGGGACCTTAACTCTTCTTTCGGTCAAAGTAGAATAACTCTATGATGTCAGTTTTAGTGAGAAAAATCCATCATGTAGCCCACCTACCTAACTGCATGTCCCAAAGACTCAAAGCCCTAGCTAGGTTATCTGTGTAACCAAGTGGCACGGCCTTTTTATGTTCAGGAACTGGGTGCAGAGGAACTCTTTCAGTTTTGGGTGCAGAGGAATCCTTTCATTTTTCTGGCATTTTCCAGAGCCTTGCCTGTAGACTTCCCTCATGTTTCTCATCCACTCCTGACTTATGAATGACTTCAACAGGAACAGAGAGAAGCCATGAAGACTGACGGCTCACTGAACAACAGCAGAATCCCTAAACCTGTTCTATTTTGTTCTGTGAGGAAACAGACTTGTTTCAACTGTACTGCTGGGAATCAAGGTCCTGTCCTTGTGAGACAGGCTTCCTGGTACAAAACCACGTTTTTATGTGAAAGACATAAAAGACATATCAGAAGTATCAGGATTTTTGACAACAAAGAAAGTGTAAAACTAAAGTACAAAAAAGCCCCAGAAAGATAGTTTATTAATACAACAGGGTTTCAGAAACAGCTTCTCTAGCATAAGCTGTGCCTTACTTGTCTTCTTCAGTTGTATTTTCTTATTTAATTATCTTTATTAACAAATAAGTGGGAATAGAATATTCCCTGATTCCTAAACACTGCACTAGGGAGGTGTCTTCCCAGGTCAAGTCCTGTACAATAAGAACGCGTTAAGTGAAGTGTCTCTAATGGCAATGTTGGGAAATAATCGAAGTTATCTTAAGAAATAATACAGTCAAAACAATTCCTGTCTGGTCAGAAAGGAATTTAGATTTGCTGAGGGTCAGTAGGATGTATCATAGCTAAAAAGCATTCAAAGGAAGGAATCTGTGTAAACCTAAGCTTTGGTCCCTGTCTGTAACCACCAATCCCTGCTCCAAACGGAAAGCAGTAAGAATAGGCAGGAAGAGAAAGCAGAAAGGTCCAGCCTCTGAGATTCTGTCTAGGATCAAATACAGACTAGGAGGAAGCTGAAGCAGGAGGTTCCTGAGTTTGTAGATTTAAAAACAGCCTTGGAGACCCAGTCTCTAAATAAGTAACAACAACAAAAATTATATATTATGTGTGTGTGTGTGTGTGTGTGTGTGTGTGTGTGTGAGAGAGAGAGAGAGAGAGAGAGAGAGAGAGAGAGAGAGAGAGAGAGAGAGAGAGAGAGAGAGAGAGAGAGAGAGAGAG
>CM052707.1:127589-141618 GCA_028551405.1 Uromys caudimaculatus | reverse complement strand
ACAAGAGGCTGGCATGGGACTTGGACGCCATATCCTATAAGCCACTTTACATTTTATTTTTTCTTAACTAACAATTTTTGGGAGACTAGAATCTATAATCACTGGCTAAGGAGCTCAGTACTGAGCGCTGGCCTAGAAACTGCTCAAACACATCAGTACAGAGAAAGGCAGCACAGCACAGTGAGCTCACCCAGCTCAGTGGCTGTAACTGCAGCAGCCTCAGAGCCTCTGAGCACAGCACACGGTGCCACTCAGCTCGCTCAGCTGATGCTCTGGGGGAGTGGGCTACAAGGAAGAGAGGGACTGGGAAGTCAGAGCAGAGAAAAGTAATCGATCCCCTGTAGGGGTAGCTCCTGTTCCCCAACTGGTTCTTGATAGATCAGTAAAGATGCTAGTGGCCAATAGCTGGGCGGAAGAGGCAGGACTTCCGGGTTCCCACACGCAGATTAGTAGACACAGGAGGGGAAAGAAGATTGGCCATGCTTCAGAGGGAGAGCGAGCCACCAGCCACATGATATCTCGGATGGAGTGGCAATGGGCCTGCAGTATCGGGGGGGTTAGAAATGCAACCAAGCTGAGGGCAGATTTAGGGCGCTGAGCAAGGAGAAGGTAACTGGGCAACTAAGCTGAGGGCAGATTTAAAGGTGTTGAGCTGAGAGTGAAGGTAAAGGCACGTTAGCCACTGGAGGCTTAGAAGCATATTAAAATTAAGCTTGTGTGTGTGTGTGTGTGTGTGTTTCATCCGTGGATCCAAGGGAATCAGGGTGGTGGCTGACAGCACGATCTGCCCAGAGCTTAATGCAGGGAAGTAGAAACTAAGCTACAAACCCCTCAAAGCCAAGATGAGCCTGTAGACTCAATACACCTAGAATTTAAAATGAAGCAGAGAACAAGACATAGTGGTTGGGATGCACAGTGAGATACATTATGTAACCCCAAAAAGGAACACGTTATAAAACAAGTAGAAATTAAACAAGATGTAAATATCCAAGAAGAAATACAAAAGCTAACAATATGGCTTCTAAAGATAAAAACTCAAACCAGATTGATTTCTATCATCCTCAATGAAAAAGGCTTAGTTAATGATGGTGGATTTGAGGGTCATCTAGAGAGCAGCGTGAAGCGGAACAGAGAGGAACTACAGACGCCTGGGGCAGCCTGGGCTACACAAGAACCTATCTCAGAAAAAAGAAAACCATCAAACACCACAATGGCCACGAGAGGAAACGGGATCAGCATTCATCAATAGGAAGATGGCAAAGTCACACACTCCATGGAACACTTTAAATGCTGTGTCAGCAGTGCGGGCACACTTGGGGGCCGTTCTATTAAGCAATGCGACATAAATTTAGAGAGATGATGACATAATCTATCTGAAACCCATTTTACTTCATTTATAGCCCTCACCACTAGACATTTATAAATATATGTATATGTATGCACACACACAGAACATATTATGCTGCTTAGTTTTTTGCTGACTTTACACAAACTAGAGACACCTGGAAAAAAGCCTCAACTGAGGAACTGCCTCGATCAGACTGGGCTGTTGGCATGTCTGTATGGCGTTTTCTAGATTGCTAACTGATGGAGAAGGACCCAGCCTCATATGGGTGTGCCATTTCTAAGCAGGATGTTCTGAGCTGTATAAGAAAGCAGGCTGAGCAAGGCAGGTGCAGCAAGCCAATAAGCAATGTTCCTCCACGGTTCCAGCCTGAGTTCATGCACTGACTTCCCTCAATGTAATGTGGAAGCTGAAATAAACTCTTTCCTCCCCAAGTTGGTTTTGGTCAGTGTTTTGTCACAGCAACAGAGAAGCAAACTGGGACACATACAAATGGCTTAAAACTTAATTAATGGATCTGTAGTAAGGCATGTAACTAGGTGTGCTTGTATATTCTGAGTTTTTCCAGGCTGCCTGGCGCTCACTCTGTAGCTCCACTAACCTTGAACTCCTGATCTCTCCCTCAGTCTCCTGAATGTCATATTCTAAAGACACTATCTAGAGAAGCTCCACTCCCTAAACACAAGCTCCTTCACAGGAGAAACCTTGTTAAAAACAATGCACTGAATAATCTGAGATTCTTTAGAAAAATCAAGTAGGCTACAGTCGTGCAACAGAAAAATAAATATTCTGAATGAGCTAGACCATACAAAAAATATTAAAACCTGATGCAAAGTGGGGAAAATAGTAAAGAAGGATATTCATGGTCCATCGCCATCTCTATAAAGTGGGGAAGTGCAGGGGGTGTAGTGTTTACAGACATGTCAGCACGTGGTCTTTCGCAATGATGCATGTAAGAGTAAAGCTGTATTCAGTTACAGAGAGGAAGAGAGAGACGACCTCAGGGACAGGTAACACACTGCTCTGCTCACCTGTGGCAGGGACTTATCCCCGTCCGCGTGCATCTTCAGCTTCATCAGCGCCACCTTTGCAGCTGTGCCGCCGCCTTTTGCCCCTTTCCGTCCCTTGCTTGCTGCCCCTCCTGTCTTGGCATCTAAGGAAGAAGCACAACCATGTCATATAAGGCACTTTCCCGCCACAAATTCCACATTTTGTTTGTTGTTTCTTTCCTTTCTTCCCTCCTTCCTTCCTTCCTTTTCCTTTTTTTCCTTTCACTTGTTTTGAGACAAGCTCTCCCTATGTTACATTGGTACTGAGACCCACCTGCCTCTGGTGGGATTAAAGAAGTACACCACCGCCAGGCAGGGGTGACGCGCACCTTTAATCCCAGCACTTGGGAGGCAGAGGCAGGTGGATTTCTGAGTTCGAGGCCAGCCTGGTCTACAGAGTGAGTTCCAGGACAGCCAGGGCTACACAGAGAAACCCTGTCTTGAAAAAAAAACAAAAAAGAAGTACACCACCATGCCCAGCTTAGCCACTGTGGCCTTCAGCATACACAAATTACATGGTAGAGCTCTATTAAGTATACTTACATTGTTGATGGTCAGTCTAAACAACTTCTACCTCAGAAGGTCCTCAGGCATATGTTTCTTTCTGGCCTAACCTATTTAATCTAAAGCAACCACTGACCCTTTTATATAACACTTTGGGTTTAAACAAGGGCACTACCCTTAATACGGAATAAAACATCCTACTAAACTAATACATTGCCAGAGAAGCAGAGCTGTGGCCGGGCTCTGCCCTGGGGTTACCTGGTATGATCAGCAGCGCTCACAGAGCAGCTTAGGTAGGATGCACTCTGCAGACAAAGCAGTCCGCCACGCCGGCCTCATCAACACACCTACCACAACCGTTAGCACTCACTCAGCACCACATCTAAGCTGCCCAACAACTGAGACTATCCATGGGAACCTTACCATTTCCTGATTTTCACTGGTCAGGAAGGCTTGATATAAAATACTTTAACAAGAATTCATCAAAATGCAAGTTCTTGGGACTGGAGGGATGGCTCAGCTGTTAAGAGCACTGACTGCTTTTCCAGAGGACCTGGGTTCAACTCCTAGCACTCACATGGCTCATGGCTGTATGTAACTGCAGTCCCAGGACATCTGACACCCTCTCTGGCCTCCAAGGGCACCAGGCATGCAAGTGGTGCACAGACATACAGGCAGGCAAAACACCATTCACAGAATTTAAAGATAAATAAATAGTAACATTTTAGAACAGAATGCAAGTTCTTACACTGGGGCCGTGAGCAACGCCTCCATAAGTGGGGATGAGATGGAAGGAGTTGGGGAGTGGCAGATGTGCTCCAGGAAGCAGAGCAGCCGTGGAAGCTTGTGGGACTCACCAACAATGTCACGGACAAGTTTCTGCGTGGCAGCCATTCGAGGCTTTGGGGTCTCCAGCTTTTCACACTCATGATCCGACTGATGACGGTGTCTACAAGTATCAGAGAGCTGGCTCTGGTTCATGAATTATACACAGCTAAACGGATACACAAAACGTGCATGGTTCAGTGATTACCTTAGGCAGAAGTTCTTCTCACAGTAAGGGCAGATCACTGCCACAAGCTCTACTTCAGTACAGTCCTTGAACGAGCAAGAGTAAGGTTTGTGTTCATCTATCTTCAGTCTCTCCTTGATTACATTCACCTAAAACCACAAGAGGGGGAAATGGCACTAGAGTTCCCATTTAAAACACGAAAGCCAGTGATAGAAGGCAGCATCCATATTGTTTCAGTTCAAATTTATTATATTAACTTTTCTTGGGACTGTGAAAGGCAGCTTGGTCCCCAGTTGAGCTAAGGCCCTGGTGACCCTGAAGGGATGGTAGGCACTTCGCCTGATTCCCAGGTACCAGGTCCCTGTCACTAGCTGCAGCCCTCCATAGATTTGTGGCCATCAGTCATATAAGGGCAATGTCCCAAGCCCATCCACATGTAGAGGATGTTACCTGTGGGCATGTAGGCTCGAGACAGATCTCCATTTTAATGAGGGACCTAAAGGCCTGGAGGGCTTAGCCAATAAGCTTTCCTTCCCAGACACTCCTCCCTGCAAAAGGTATTTAACCTCAGGCCCGCCCTGAGAAGTGGTGTATGGTTTTACACATCCACTTTCCGCCATGGCAATAAATGCCTTAAAACCATGGACTGCCTCTTTTCACTGGGATCTGCCGTGGGGAGCCCTGGAGAAGGCCTTCACTTACAGAGCCGCCATCTAATTTCCTGTAGGAGGCCTCTCTGTGCTCCCAGCCATGGCCACGACCAAGCTCAAGCCCACCTGCCGTCAAGCCGGAGCTCCCCCAACCACCGACTGAGGCCTTCCTCAGCTCCCAGCCGCAGGTCCTGGGACCCCCACGTCAGCTCCGGCTGTCCCATGCCCGCACCCTGTGCTTCCCCACCCCGAGAGGTGTCCTGGGGCCGCCTTATGGCCTGACAGCGTGGGCTAAGCGCTGTCAATTTCCCACGTCCTGCCCCTGTGGAGCAGTGGGCTGTGACAGGCAGCCTGGTTCCTGGTCGAACCCCGGTGACCCAGTGGGGGGAACCCTGCAAGGGACGGTAGGCGTTTTGCCACGCTCCTGGGCCCCTGGCTCCTGTCAAGTAGCTACAACCCCCACAGGCCCCTATAGAGAAGTCTGTGGCCATCAGTCACATAGGAGAAGCACACCAAGCCCTCCCACATGCAAATAAGGTATCCCCAAGCTCTCAGACCAAGCCAATGGGAAGTACCTGCTTCCAGACCCTGACCCACCCCAAACTGTATATAAGAAATCCTATCCAGGAGGAATAGAGGTGTGAGAACTACTCTGTCCTTTGAGAGCTTCTATCATAAGAGCTGTAACACTGCTGCTTGGGAAGAGGTCTGCTCTCCTGAAACTTCCCACACTCATGGCTGGCTAGTCGGCCTATCGTGGGATCAGCCAGGCCCGACTCAGCGCATGGTGGCGGGTGCAGCAACAACTGTGGAGACTGAGGTGGAGGTGACTTCCATCCCTGCTCACACTCTCCCCCTTTGCCTGAACCCTCGCACCTCGCTGGGCCACAGATCCCTGTGGAAAGCCTCCAGCACATAGGCCCACATAACCCTACAGTTCCAGTTCAAATTTATTACATTAACTTTTCTAATGTGTCCTAATTATGTCTTAAGTTAAAGTAAAATGACTATTCTCCCTCCCTCTCTTTCTCTCTCCCTCCCTCCCTCCCTCCCCACCCTGTGTCCTTACTTTGTAATACTCCAGGGGCTCTGAATTCTCACTGTTTCTATTCTGCCTCTTGAGAGCTGGGATGATGAGGATGTACCACTGTGCCTGGTTTAGTGCCTGAAGTTTTACTCTCTGGTTTGTAACTGTGGCACACAGAGATACCCCTATAGGACTATGTCCAGATAGTCAACTCATCAACCCTCCAATGCGGAGCAGTGCCTACTTCTTATGCCAGTTTTAGGAAATAAAGAACTATTTAGGAAACAAAGTCCTTACAAATCACATATGTATCATGAAGCAAGTCTTCAAAATCAAAAACTATTTCTCATGCTATATGGAATATTTTATTATCACAAAATGTTACATCAGAACACAGGGTTTGTTTTTTTTTGTTGTTGTTGTTTTGTTTTGGAAGGGGAAAAAAAAACCATATTATCCATATTATTGAACATAGAGTAAGTAGACTCTTAGAGTTAAGTAAATCTAAGAAAATGATGCTTAAAATCTGTAACCACAGGAAAATCCTTCACATAATGGCAGGAACATCTATTATAATTCAAAACCTAAATTTTCTTCCAAATTTGCAGTAATGACTTAAAGGCAGAATTACATTTTGTTTTGTTGGACTAAGGATTTGCCCATGGTGCTGACGGGTCTGAAAACTTTATTGCCACAGAATCCTATCCCCAGACACCAGTGAAAACGAGCTGAACACTGATGGGAACAGTGAGCTGGAAGGCCAGTGAGACGTCAGCACTGAGGCCAACGTGTGTCATAAACGTTAGCATGGTGAGGAATGCCAGGAACAGAAGTTAGGTGGATAAAAATGTAAATACCAAGGAGAGCAAATTTTCTTCAAAATAAAAAAAACATGCAGTAAAAGATTCTGAACGTCATACCTAGTGTATCAAGTATCTTTAAACTTAATCAAATTCTAAAACAAAGTACATGAACACAAATACATAAATTATGTCAGAGAAGAGAAAATAAACATACCTCAGGACAACCATGAGAGTCCTTGCTTCTATGTTCAAGGCTTAAATAATTACAAAGAAGTTCATTTAAATGCAATCAGTTAATACATTTAATGACAACTGAAGTAACTCAGGCTGTTTTAACTTCTCACATCCTTAAGGCACATCATGCACGACACTAGCGACTTTCATGTAAGAACGAGCTGAAGCCACAGAACGAAGGGGCATCTACAGTTCCAAACAGTGTTCACCTGCAATTCAGTATAAGCAATGCACTGTTCTAGCTATGCTTCCTTGGGGTGCTTTAAAGTGCATGCAAACGAGGGGGTCTCACAGTTTCTTCTGAAAGCAATCAGTTAACAAAGGGATGCAAAGTCAAGGCATGACTTCCCAGACCCTTGGGTGGAACCCAGGTCACATTCCTAAGTGCTGTGTTCAAACAACAAGCACTATCCATTTTAAGAACATTATAGGTTGGACATTTTACATGTTAACGAAAATACAGAGAATAATCATGGCAGGATTTTTTAAAGCCATATTCTTTAAATTATGGGTATTATTCTCTCACTATAATTATGATATATAATCTTAAAATCCACATTTATGAATGCATCTCTGGAAGCAATGCTTAAAGACAGACATGTGTAGGCGATTAGAGACTGTGACTAGTCAGTCTGCCTTTTTCACAGGTGATTACAACGCTGAGTATTAACTGTCAGTGACTAAAGTTACAACTCTCTTTAAATCATTATAATTTTCAGAATTAACTCCATATTGACAAACATCAAAATTCTTTTCAAATCCTACATAAAAATATAACTTACCAAAATATTCCTGAACAACCATCACACACAAATGGGAGAAAATCTAAAATTGGAGGAAAATATGGTAGGTATGGTCAGTATCTGATCTTGATTTAGTTTTCTTAAGCAAAAAATCTGCTGAACAACTCTAAGACAATTTTTCTTTCTAACGCCCCTGTGTATCAAGTTACTATGTAATCCTTATTAGCATTCTGTCTAAATTCCACCCCACAGTTACCTGGCAACAGTCAGGTATGCTCCGCCCCACAGTTGCCTAGCAACAGCCAGGTGGGCCTGGCCCACTATAAAAGGGGCTGCTTGCTCCTCCTCTCTCTCTTGCTCTTGCTTCTTTTTCTTGCTTCTCTTATCTCTTACCTCTCTCCATTTCCTAACCCCCCTCTTTCCACGTGGTCATGGCAGGCCTCTACTTCTCTACTCTCTCCCTCTCTCTGCCTTTCTCTGCCTCTACTACCGTCTTAACTCCCCTCCCCATGCCCTGAATAAACTCTATTCTATACTATACCGTGGTGTGGCTGGTCCCTCAGTGGGGAAGGGATGCCTTGGCATGGGCCCGCTCAGGCACACCCTTCCCCCACACCTCATCATACCTCCATAGAACGAACACACACACACACACACATATATATATATATATACACACACACACACACACATATATATACACACACACATATATATGTATATATACATATATATGTATGTATGTATAAACATATCAATCCTTGTTAAACAAAAACTACCAAATCTTCAACTCTAAAAAAGTGGCTAAATCAATGGGAGGTAGCTGTCACTCAGTAACTTTGTTTGTTTTTTTTTTAAAGTATTTTTTCTGTTGTTTTGTTTCTAAGATTTATTAGGTGTTGCAGAAAGTCTGCGTTTTGCATCAAAATTCTGGGGGTTTTTTTTTGTTTTGTTTTTGTTTTTTTGGTTTTTCGAGACAGGGTTTCTCTGTGTAGCCCTGGCTGTCCTGGAACTCACTCTGTAGACCAGGCTGGCCTCGAACTCAGAAATCCACCTGCCTCTGCCTCCCAAGTGCTGGGATTAAAGGCGTGCGTCATCACTGCCCGGCAAAATTCTGGGTTTTAATTCTGATTCCATTTAACATCAATCTAACAATAGTAGATTATCTAACAATGAAGTCATGGATATACATGTGGTATGTGCTGTGTATGTTTCTCTCTCTCACAGACATATGTGCATGTGTATCAACCCCACTTACATCTATGCTTCTTTATTAGTTATTTCATCCTAGTGCTGTCTATATACATATACTTTGGAAAGTTTACACAAGTATCAATTCTCAGTTATAGGAACTAATTATTAAAAACAATCAATCACTTTTTATGTGTGTTTATTTTCTGTTTGACACAGGTCTCGTGTGGCTGAAGCCTCTAAACTCCTGATCCCCTGGTCTCCCTTTTCAGACTCTAGAGTGTTGGAAATACAGTGTGAGCCCTCATAACTGACTCAATCACTTTCTAAACTGACTTCAATCTATCTCATACATAAATTCCAGCAAGTAGCCACCTGAAGCCAGATAAGCCCAGTCACACTACCTTCACAGTGAAAACCAGAAGGTACTGCTCAGTCCTTTACAGAAAACTCTGACAGTCTAGAAAAGATGTCACCCTATAGAGTATCTTAATCCAAAATGCAGAGGTTGTATGTAAACAAAAGGGACCCCCTAGGTAATGCTTGCAGACTAAGGGCCGTGAATAATGTTTCCCTCGAGTGAGAAGAGCCTAGTGAACTATCACTAGTTACTAAATAAAGCATAATATTGTGAGCTTCAATTTCATACCAAGAAATTAGATATGTGTGTCAATGTGTAAACTGAAACACATAATCTGCAGAACTTTTATATTTTTTTAAATTTATTTTTATTATTAGTGTGTATGTGTGTTCTTATACTCTGACAGACGCATGGAGGTCAGAGGATAACTTTTTAGAAATCAGTTCTATCTTCCCACTGTGATTTTGAGGCATGGTCTGTCTTACTGCTAGCTAGTGCCCTCTGAATGAGCTTCCTGCCCTACTGCTCCTGTCTATGAGACACACACCGAGGCTTGGATTACAGACTTTGTCACTGGCCATTATTTCAATGGGAGAAATTGGGCATGTTTGCTATTTTGAGACTTAAAGGGTTCAAGCAAATATTATATGCCATCCAAGGAAGCCCATGAGGAAGAGCTTTGATCAAAATAATGTCCTAACATCAGATATCCCCACTTAACTCTGATCCTTTTCTGCTAGTCCAAGACATAGGCCTCATCTTAGTAACACTACAGATGTGTGACACTGGAAAGGATGAGCTATCTTACAGATGGTAGGTCTTTTTAGACATAGTAGTAAATCAGCCTGACAAGATGTATATAACTTAACAGTCAAATCCAAACAGCTAAACTTCATCTGCTGAATGTTCATTTCAGTGAATGTCCTGTCTTGTCTTGCTCACTGCAGGCATCACTTACTGCAGGAATCCAGGCCAAACCTAAGAGCTGGATTCAAGAACTTGCTAGGAACTGACTGAAGCTGCAGCAGGATGAAACCCTCTGTAAGTATTTGGAGTGCAATCCAGTAGGCAAAGAGAACTTGCCGGCTACAGGAGTCTAACACCCTGAACCTTGATGCATACCACCAAGGTCTATGTTTATGACAAGGTCTACGTTCAATGGAGGGAGCATCACCATAGTATTTATTAAACCTTCCTAAAATGCGATTTACTAATCTTCCACTAACAACGTAAGTGAATATTAGAAACCCCAAGACTTCTAAAAACCCGCGAAGACACAGTTAAAAACTGATGCTGTTCAACTCATTCGTCTGACAAAAATAAAAAAATAAAAAAAAATTATGAAGAAAACGCCGGGAACGTGGATGTGCCACGGTAACAGTGGTAGGGAGTCCTGATCCACGCCGCTTCGCCGACCAAGGCGATTTGGATACCCCGAGGAATCCGCAAGGTGTGCTTTCAGGAGCTGAGTGGAAACCAAGGGGGCCACAAGTTTCGCCCCTAAACTGAGAATAGCAACAAAAACACCACCACCATCAACCTGGAAGGCCGCTCGCGCCCGCGTCCTCCCTCACCCGCCGCCACCGCCCCGGCCGTCAGAACCCGGCCCAGGTGTCCCGCGGACTAAAATGGGGCTTCCAGCGTCACCTCGCTGCCGGCAGTGCTGCACCTGGCAGTGCTGCCCGATGTCCAATTCCGCCATCTTTTCACCGCCGCACGGGCTAGGGGCGGGGCAGCGCTACCTACGTCAACCCCTGCAGGCAGGATCCGGAGGCGGAGCGCCTGGTGGGGTGGGCAGGGCCTGTGGCGGGACGAGGCGGGGGTTTAGGGGGCGGGACCCACGGTGGTAGGGCGGGACTCCCGGTGGGGTAAGGCGAGCAGGCGGGGCGGGGCCCACAGAAGAGGCGGGGCCTGGGTGAGGACCCGAAGTGAAGATGCAAGTGAGCTTCTAGGAGGTTCCAGCGCTCTCTAGACTGAGAAGAGACTTAGTGGAACTCAATTCCTGTAGCTGAGGTTCTTGCGCTCAAGATTGAGAAAAACTCAGCTCCCTTTTGAAAACTGCACCCGCTGTTCTCTGCACTGAGTCTCCAAAATTGAGAACGCCCTCACGAAGATTTCTTGTTTTTCTTAAGTGAGTAATCCCAGGAGCCAACACAGACCTGGCGTGAATGTTGTAAGAATCAAGTGACATATCTAGACGCTGGTTACTATTGTCTTGATGACTTAGTTTGAAGTGAATGCCCTCACAGTGAAAGTGTTAGGCTTTTGTTTTTTATTGTAAAGGTTTTTCTTTTCTTATTTGTTACAATTCTAGTAGGAAAAAAAAATACATGTAACTAAAGTGCACAAGGATCCTCTGTTTGGAGAGCGCATACTCACTCATTTCACACTGCCAAGGCAAGTTCCTGGGACACAGGATGAAGGGAGCTGTTGATACCTGACAAGCCTCTTCATGGGAACTAAGGGGAGAGGCCTTGCCTTGTAGGTGGGGTAGGAAGGGATGTAATTCTACGGACAAGACACCTGACACCGTGCAGAGTGGATGAGTGACAATCAACTGCACTCATGACAACAGGAACCTGAATAGTCTCCCATGTGACTTAAGAGTCCCCAAATATTCTTCTGGAGAATAAAGTAGATATGATTGCCACAGAGCAGACTTTTTCAGTGCATTCTGGGTATTAGGACATAGGCCCTTATGCTTGGGTTAGCAAACACTTTTCTCACAGTTACCTCCCCAGCCCTTGCGATTTCTTGAATCTAAGGTTCGGCAACTTACCTAAAGTTTTATTAATGTTGGTGGAGTCCAGCAACAGCAGAGTTTCTAGAATTTTACTGTGATTGAATTTTCTAAATAGGTGGCAAATGTATACCTCACCAATGCAATCAGTCATTGGTTTTTTGCAGCTCTTGGAGATCCCATAACAGCCAACATTAGCTATTCCTATCTCTTAGTCTTGTTTTCTGATATTTAGATATTATTTACAGAAATCTATTTCTCCATATATTTGTGTTCAATCCCTTTGTTAAATATGTCCTCATAGATGAAATTCCAATGGTTTCTGAATCAGAAACTCCTCTACCTCCATACTTAGTCTTGACAACATTTTTTGAAACATGAGTTCTCCATTTCTAGCAGTCTGTTATGAGTACGTGCTCTGTATAATTTGACAATAAAACTTAAGTGCAAAATTAAAAAAAAAAAAACCCAAAACTGTACCATCCCCTCCCTAACAACGCAGCCTACTGCACTAGAAAGCTCCAATTCACTTCCAACCCTGCCCTTTCTTGTGTGTGTTATGGAAATAGCCCCTAACCACCATAGGGTCTTCCTTAGAAACATTCTTCATTCTCTATTTATTCTCTGGATTATTTTTTCCAGTAAAAAGTCATTTCCTTGCCCAAAATATCCCTTCAGTTCCTCGTTAGGCACAACGTTCCTTACGTTTTTCAGATGTCCCCTTGCCTCTTCTACCCTATCTCCTGCTTCACGACGTCCACCTCATGCCCAGTAGACTGTGGGGCTCTTCAACGTGTCTACACATTGCGGGTGCCATTTTCTTTTTCCTAGAATGTTCTCTATGTCAAGGATTCCCATGCTTGTCAGTAAGTATGGCTGCCACCCTCCTCCTGGGTCCGGTTATAGGGCTGGGGATGGCGGTAAGCAGCTGTGTATTGGCTAGACGTTGGTCCTTATCACGCACATGCTTCTGTCACCCCTTCATCTTGCAAGGCTGGTGGGAGGTGCAGGTATAGTTCGGTCCCTCAGGACATCAGCCATCTCCTTAAGCAGCACCCACTATGTAAGTTTCTTATTAGCTCTGGCCAGATTCTATTATAATTTACTTGACTCCACCCCAACCCCTACTTTGGAGTCTATTATCTACATAATAATATCTGTCCTTGGGACGATTCAGCAAGCAATCTGAACATCTCCTACATTTGAGGTATTATTCTACATTTGATGCAGAATTAAATACAACATACACCACAACTACATTGAACTCATGATCTCTATGATGGGATGTCTTTGGCATTCAACATTTTTTAAATGTTGGCCCAGCCTACCTTTTCCTTGGTGTCTCCTGAAGGCCTCAGCACTCTGCAGCAGGTCACCTGGCCCTTTGCATAGCCATTTTCTTTGCTTGGCGTGCTCATCCTGCTGTGGCTAGTCCATTTCTACCTCCCAGCTGTCACTAATCTTTTGTTTAGGAAATCTTTTTTCTTAACCATATTCAGTTGTCTCGCTCTTATGTGCATATGTGTCTTTCCCAAAGCATTTGTCCCAGGCTTGATTTTTCACTTTTAATAAGTAGTTACTGGTTTGTTATGTTCCCCTCTAATTACAGACTTTCTCTTGTGCGCCTCCCCGAGTGTTTGGCACAGGTTCCTGTACCTATCCTCCCTTCCTTTGTGTGCCTGCCTTGTCCCCTTTGCTTTGGAACACATCTTCACAAACCTCCTTCAAATGTGTTCACTTCATTATCGATTCTATAGCTATTTACAGTTTATTATGGTTATTTTTATGACTTTCTCATCATTTACTAGGTAAATGTACACAGTATACATTTGTTCTCTATCTGTGACATTTACATTTTTTTTTTTTATTCCTGATGAGGGTAGAGCCATTGCTCTCAGGTTTTAGAATGGAAAAAACCATCACAACCTAACCACCTGTCACTTTGTGCTGAAGGGACTGTAAATAGAGAAGAGACATAGAAAAATATTCTGAATTGTTATTAACAGTTCAAATTCAGAAAACAAAAACAAAATAAAACAACATTCAGCAGCAGCAGAAAATATGAATGATTCACGATATAGTCATCTTTACCACAGTGAAAATTAGCTAGCCACAGCCACATGCAAGAACTTTCATGACACAAAATTGTAACAATGAATGGAAAGATAAAAGCCAAAGAATGTGTATTATGTCATTCCATTTATATGTCATCAAAAAGGTCTCACCTCATTGGTTAAGCACTGGTACCTAGTCTTATCCCAATGAAGAAAGATCAAGAAAGCAGATCCTGGGTGCCACAAAAAGAATATCTGTGGTGGTGAGGAGGGGTGAATAACCTACCTGAGGAGGGGGGTGGGAGGGTGGATAGCA
>CM052707.1:79403-127089 GCA_028551405.1 Uromys caudimaculatus | reverse complement strand
GGGTGGATAGCATACCTGAGGAGGGAGGTGAGGGAGGGTGGATAGCATACCTGAGGAGGGAGGTGAGGGAGGGTGGATAGCACACCTGAGGAGGGAGGTGAGGGAGGGTGGACAGCATACCTGAGGAGGGAGGGGCCTTCTGATGCCCTATTCTGGCTTCTTTGATGTTCTCTGTATAATTCTTTATTAACCTGTCTGTAAAATGTGTTTATATACTTTTCTATACATTTATTAGGGTTTGCAATAAAAATGTTTATTTAAAGGTCATATGCTCTAAGATCAACAATTAATAAATGGGACCTTATGAAACTAAAAATTTTCGGTAAGGTAAAGAACACCATCAATAGGACAAAGCAGCAACCTACAGAATAAGAAAAGATTTTCACCAACTCCACATCTGACAGAAAACTAATATACAAAATATATAAAGAACTTGTAAGACTCTGGGGAGCCTTGACTTACCGGAGACCCCCTTAGTGAACACCATAGAGTCAGGGATCGATGTAAAAAGCAAGAGGAATTTATTGTTCCAGCATGCTGGGGTCGCCCTGCACACCAAGGAGAGAGAACAACCACGTGCAGCCCGTTCAGCGAGTTTTTATACAGTTTTTAGAGCAGCAGCCATTAGGCACAATGTGATTGGCAGAACAGTGTGACTTTTAAACTGATTTTCTTTAGGTAATGAGGTAGTAGGGGCTTAATCAGCCCCTCCCTTCCAGTCTACGTGCTCTCTAACCTGTTTCTTCCAGAAGGGGAGGGGTGCCCATGTGTTCGGGGCCCTGGCGGAATTTTCCAAAGTTCCTGAACTGACTTCTTCAAACTCAAGGAGCTAGACAACAACAAACCCAATAATCCAATAAAAATGGGGGTACCTGTCTAAAGAGAGAAAATTCTCAATAGAGGAATCTCAAATCGCTAAGAAATACTTAAAGTTAAAGAAATGTTCAAAATCCTTAGCCATCAGGGAAATGCAAATCAAAACCACTTTGAGATTTCATAATCCACTGGTCAGAATGGCTAAGATTAATACCTCAAGTGACAGCTTATGGTGGTAAGGATGTGTAGCAAGGGGAACACTCCTCCATTTCTGGTGGGAGTGCAAAATTATACAAGACCTTGGAAATCAGTCTGGTGGTTTGTCAGAAAATGGAATCAATCAACCTGAAGACTACTCTATGTGTACTGCTCTTGGGCATATACCCAAAGGAGACTCCATCCTTCAGAAAATGGAATCAATCAATCTAAAGACTGCTCTATGTGTACTGCTCTTGGGCATATACCCAAAGGAGACTCCGTCCTGCCACAAATATAACCTCAACTACGTTCACTGCAGCTTTATTCATAATAGCTAGAATTTAGAAACAATATAGATGTCCCTCAACTGAAGAATGAATAAAGAAAATGTGGTACATTTACACAATAGAGTATTACTCAGCTCTTTAAAAAAAGCGACATGAAAATTACAGGCAAATGGATGGAACTAGAAAACATCAGTCTAAGCAAGTTAACCTGGACCTCAAAAGACAAACATGGTATGTATTCACTTGTAACTGCATATTAGCATGCACTTATGTAAATAATATGCATGCTATGACTTCCCACTTCAGGCATGCTATCCCCCTTCCTCACCACCACAGACCCAGAAAGGCCAAATAACAAGATGGGCTCTGGGGACACATGGATCTCCCTTGGAAGGTGAAATAGAGTACATTTTTCAGGTGGACTGAGGGTGGGTGGGAAATAGAACAGGAGGAATGGAGGTGGGAAGAAGAGAGTACAGGAAGAGATGACTGGAATTGGGAAGCTTTTGCAGGGTACAATGTGGAGACCTTGTGCAGTAGAAACTCCCAGGATTCTATGAGGGTGTCTTAGTCAGGGTTTCTCTTGCTATGACAAAAACACCATAACCAAAAAGCACATTGGGGAGGAAAGGGTTAATTCAGTTTCCACTCCTAGAGTATAGTCCATCATTGGAGGAAGTCAGGATAGGAACTGCAGCACGGCTGGAACCCGGAGGCAGGAGCTGATGCAGAGACCACGGAGGCGTGCTGCTTACTGATTTGCTTCACATTGCTCATTTTGCTTTCTCATAGAAGCAGAAGCCACCAGTCCAGGGATGGCACCATGCACCACGGGCTGGACCCACTCCCATTGATCACTAATTGAGAAAATGTCTTACAGCTGGATCTCATGGAGGCATTTCCTAAACTGAGGCTCCTTCATCTCTGATGGCTCTAGTTTGTGTTAAGTTGACATAAAACCAGCCAGTTCAAACGGTGACACTAGTGAAGATTCCTAGTAATGGAGGGTATGGAACTGGAACTGGCCATTTTCTGTAACTAAGCAACTTCCAGCGATGGGACTCTGACACCAACCCTGCCATAAAACCTTTAACCTCCAACCTACCCAGCCTGCAAGATGCATGGGGGCAATGGCATAGAACTTGTGGGAATGGCCATCTATGATTGAACTACTTTGAGGATCCACCAAAGAGAGCCCATACTGGATACTGCCTGGATGATCAGGAACCAGAGAACCAGACACCTAGGATAGAGAAAAAATATATCAATAAAATTAATCCTACACTGCTGCACTGAGAGATTGGTGCCTTCCCTGCAGCTGATGAGAGCAGATGTAGAGACCCACAGCCAAATATTAGGCACAGAAAGAGCTCCAATTGGAGATGTCCATCAGGTTCCTTCCTGCAGAGATAAGGGAATCACACAGAAAGGGGGGAGAAAGGAGCCAGATCAGTCAAGGACACCAGGAGAACACAGCCTACAGAATCAGCTAAGCAGGGCTCACAGACACTCACAGAGACTGCAATGACAATCATGGAGCACGCATGGGTCTGCAACAGGTCCTCTACATATATGTTATAGTGGTGTTTCTTCCTGGTCTTGTGGGATCCTGTACAGTGGGAGTGGGGATGGTATCTCTGACATTTTTGCCTGTTCTTGGAACCCTTTCCCTCCTACTGGCTTGTCTCATCCAGTCCTGATATGGGGGTTTGTGCCTAATTTTATTGTGACTTGTTATGCTGTGTTCAGTTGATAGCTCTGAAAATCCTGATCTTTTCTGGAGTGGATCTGGGGGAGAGGTGAGGAGGGGAAAGGGCGCTGGGAGGTGTGGACGGAGTAGAAACTGTGGCCAGGATGATGGTATGAGAGAAGAAAAAATAAAAAGAAAAGTACAAGCCATATGCTAGAGAACAGAAAATTATGTTCTTGTAAAACTTTATTTATTTGTACGTATAGGAGTGCTCTGCTGCATGCACACATGCATGCCAGGAGAGAGAGAATCAGATCCCGTTACAGACGGTTGTGAATCACCATGTGGGTGCTGGGAATTGAACTCAGGACTTCTGGAAGAACAGCAAGTGCTCTTAACCACTGGGCCATCTCTCCAACCCAGAAAATTATTTTATAATTGAATGCTTGACATATTTGGACAGGATATTACACATGGCTTCCCTTAGTGCTACAAGGTTTTTAAAACTCACCCAGCATGTTTTGTTTTTTTCTTATTGATATCCTGCTTTAGTTTTTAATTGGTTGAAATAGAATTTAACTCCAGCTTGAACTGCAAATTTAAAGATGTGCAGAAGAACATGAGCTTGGAATGAGGTGATGGAATGGTCCTGAAGTGCACTCACTGCTCTTCCAGAGGACCCATGGTCAGCACCCAGCACAAACATCAAGTGGTTCACAACCACCAGGAACTTCAGCTGCAGGGCATCTGATGCCTGCCTCAGGCCTTCTCAGACACCCCAATACATGTGCACATAACCCATATTTGTTACATACACATACATGTAATTAAAATTTTTACGAGAGAACATAAACTTAGATCCAAAACTGATAATAGCTTGATGATATTCAACTTTAAGTTCTGTGAAGATGCCCAAACTATTATTGTCACATGAAAAATTCAATAGTGTTTAATTTTTTAATTCCAGATTATAATAGTGTTGTGTCATAACTTTACTTAGGATTATGTGCCAAGTGGCTAATATGACAAGAGTTATTAGGGTTAAAGACAGCTCTGGAGGCCCTAACAATCTAGTCTTAAATCCTGACTCTTGATTCAACAATTAAGGAGACAAGTGACAATGAGAAGCAGAGAAATGAGATTTATTCAGCCTTCCCACACTGGGAAGAGGAATGATAAAGAAATCCAAGATAGTTAATTTTGGGGTACCTGGATGAGGCTGACTTTTGGGAAGAGGGCAAGAGTTATGCCCATGCAAACAACCCAGCTTAAGGTGTGTTCTCACCCATAATGACCCCACCATTGTCCTGGTTCCTGGTCTCTCTTATAATGTCAGAACTCTGTGAAATTTCTTCCTGGGAGACAAGTTTGTCCTCCAGCCTCTGGAAAGGGTTCAGCCTTTCCCCTGTCCCAGCATAAAATCCTAGGGAAATTCCAGTTGTTTGGGGTCATTATTTTAATAGTATGATAGCCAGAGGGAGAGGTACAAGTGGTTTGCTGTAGAATACATTTGTTCTTGCTAGGATAGTTGGAGTAAAGCTTCAGAAAATAACTGTCAAAACTAGGTGGCTTAGGACTATGAGTGAATCACCCAGGAGACTGAGGCAGGAGGACTAGCCTGAGCATGAGGCCCTGTGCCTAAAAAAGATAACAAAACAAAACAAAATCAACAATAGCAACAAAATCCCCTTTACTGTTCATTGAACAAGCAAGTCGTCATTGGCACACAGTTACCTGGTAAGCTGTTGTAATCTTAATGAGCAATAATACAAAATACAAATTCCAAGAACAAGGAATGTTGGCACCAGGAACCAGCATCGCCTCTGAATCTAGCGATGACCGTGATGTCACCCATAGGCAACAGGGACCCTCACATCTGCAGCCATGGCAATCGCCATTCGTTCCCAGAGTCCATCTGGTTTACCTGCCACGTTTACCTGCGAGCGGTTACGTCACAGCCTAAATAAAAGGCAGACTGTCTTGACCTTCCCTCTCTCTCTTTTCTCTCTTTTCTCTTTTCTCCCTTCATCTCTGTTGCTCCCTTTAGCCCCCTTCCCCCACAATAAACCTCTCTCATGTGGAACTGCATTGGCCTGGTGTGGTCTGTTCAGATGTGAGCCGTGATTCTATCACAACAAGGAACACGAAGTTATTTGTTTTACTCTGCTTGCCTGTTGCCAAAAATAACTGCAACATTTTGCTTAGTTTGCATTTCAAGTGTGAAAGAGGAAAATTGGGTCATAATAAAGAAAGGTGCATGATGCTGAAGACACTCCAATTATTATTATATAAAATTCAAGATGTTAATGTCTAGAGCTTGAGCAATGGAGAGGAAGATGGTCTGATAGAGAGGAAGGCCTGTCATCACAGCCTGCCCTCCTCATTATCAGGGCTGTGTGTGTGCGCGTGTGTGAGCATGTGTGACCCTACATGGTGTTTGTATAAGGGCACATGTGTGACCCTGCATGGTGTGTGTGTGTGTGTGTGTGTGTGTGTGCACATGTGTGGCTCTATATGGTATGTGTGTGTGTACATGGTGTGTATGCACATGATGTGTGTGTACATGTGTGACCCTGCATGGTGTGTGTGTGCACATGTGTGACTCTGTATGGTGTGTGTGTGTGCACATGTGTGATTCTGGATGGTGTGTGTATGTGTGTGTACATGCTGTGTATGCACATGGTGTGTGTGTGCACATGTGTGACCCTGCATGGTGTGTGTGTGCACATGGTGTGTATGCACATGGTATGTGTGCACATGTGTGACCCCGCATGGTGTGTATATGTGCACATGTGTGACTATGGTGTGTGTGTGTTTTGAAAAACATCTTTTAATCAAGAGTTTTTCATCAGCCAATAGGTTTGTAACATTTTCTTAATTACTCTTAGAGAGATAATTTTAGTAGTCCTTACAAGCATAATGAAATTATTTGAAATGGCACCTTAAATACATTTTGGCATGGGTTGAATCTTCAAGTAAATTAGTCTAATTAACTATGGAGATTTTTTTTGATGATGCAGTAACAGCTACTATTAGCATCACTCCTTGAAATTCTTACCAATCAAACAAGAATGGAATCTTTTAAACTATGATTTATTTTCTAGCAAGGATATTTTGAACAAGGGCAAGTGTTTACCTCTTCCTCTAGTGCTATGTGCAGTGTGCATTGCAAGGTTTCCTTTCTCCAAGTAAACATGGGCCACCATTTTGTTAGAACTTCTGCGCATGCATCACAGGAGTATCTCTCCTGTGTTATCAGAGTAGTGATGCCGATTGTTGGATTTAGTAAATGATTTCCATATTTTATCAGTTATTTATCAGAGACAGCCCTCTCTACCCATTCATTTCTTCAACAAGTATTGATAGAGTATCTACAGTGTGCTGAGAGCTCTGCTTTCCAAACTGGGAAGATACTGGGGAACAAAATAAATACTAAGGTCTGTTCTTTTGGGAAACATTCTAGAGCAAAGGGAATGGAAAAGAAAGAGGCTCTAGAGCAATGCAGCACACAGTCGGTGGGGGGAAACGGTGTGGAGCAGCACAGGGAAGGGGTGGAGCCCGTGGGCGTTAGACTTGAGAAGCTAGGTAGCAACTTTAAGTGGGAGGGGTGGTGAGTAAGTGAATAAGATGTGGGGAACCAGTAGGGGCAGATCTGCTGGGAGGAGGCATGTATGTGTCCTGCATTTCAGCCAGAGCTAGGGGAATGAGGCCATGAGGCCGAAGAGGAGAGGCCCGGGAGTGGTAGAGTATAATTACCCTGGCAGGAATGAAGATAGTCTAAAGAGATGTTTGTGCCCCTCCCTGTGGCTTATCAGGCTATCAAAACAACTGTCCTTCCATGGAAAGTTGGAATTTTCCCAAGAATCTCATGCTGGGAGAAGCAAAAGGCCAAAGGCTGATGCCAACCAGAGGAGGAACTTGTCTTCCAGAAAGAGATTCCATACAGTCCAGGCAAGTTGTCAAACCCCCTTCCAGGGGAGACTGCAGCAGAGATGATGCTGAGTAAGACCTCCATCTGACTGTGACTACTCTGCTATACACATTTCTTGACTTCTACCTAAATCTGAACTTCCGATTAGGACCCAAGAAGAATTTGGGAGTATTAGTAGACCTCTTTGCTCCTCCTCTTCCCAATGTGAGTACACTGAGTATATCTCTCTCCTCTTTTAGCTTTTCCTATTACTTGAGGATTGGTGGGCAAGCCCAAGACCCTGGCACTGACTCTAAAACTCCCATAGCACAGGGAACACTGTGACTAACAGGGGTTGGTATCGCTGTTGGTCTGGCCTTGAAGACTAGTTGAAGACTCTGGCTTTAGATAAGGTAGGACGTTACTCTGTTTCTGTGTAGGAGGACTATACCAGGATCACATGCTTACAGGGTGTTCTGGTATTAGTCTACTGACACGCTGTTGGTAAGAGGTGACTATATTTCCAAGCACGGTATAGGCCATTTAGGTGGGGACAGGTGGTCAGGTTTATAGTCAAATCTAAGAACCTTTGGATTTCTATAACATCTTTGTAAGCTGTTCTAGTCACCGGCACAATATGCTTTCATTTTGAATTAAGGCAATCAAACTTTTAGTTTTACAAAAGTGTTACTTTTCATTATGATTACCTTTCTGCTCATTGCTATGTTTGAGTGTTACATGCCATGCATAT
This sequence comes from Uromys caudimaculatus, assembly GCA_028551405.1. NCBI lineage: Eukaryota > Metazoa > Chordata > Mammalia > Rodentia > Muridae > Uromys > Uromys caudimaculatus. The sequence continues at coordinate 119,437 of CM052707.1, read as the reverse complement.
TTGGTTCTGAGAAACAAGAAATTCTGATGGATAGAATGTGTACATGCTTGTTGAGTGGCTTAATGGGTAACTATTTGAGGCTGCTCTGCAGTGTGTTTAAAGGGTGATTCTTCTTTGCTGCTTTAGAGAGCTCATTTGACATTCTAAAAATGGATGCAATTTCAAAGGGTAGCCAAAATGTAGCAATTAGCTTTACATCTAGGTCTCTTTAACAGATCTATAAATTTCCAATTTCCTTTGCCATTTAACCACGGCAAATCATCTTGAACAAGATCATTCTTTTGAACAACAGGCTACTTATTAGCTGAGATCAATTGAGATTAGAAAATGAAAAATACTCCAGATGCTGAGAACTCTTTATGAAACCACATTTGTAAGATAAGTATTGAATGAAGATCAATGTGTTATTTTCAGCTTCTAAATCATTGATTTATAAATTTCTTTTCTCTATCTCACTGCTGGATTAAACACTAATGTATGTGTGGATGGTTTACTTGCTGGAAAGCATTGTTTCTCTCCCACTGAACTTATATATTAATGGAAGGGAATGAGTTAATTTAAACGTGCTTTGCTTTGCATACTACATGCAGTTTTGAAAGTGCTACACATTACACTGGATGAAATAGGTTTTTGTCGGATTATAGATCATCGACTAGATTCTTTATTTTAATTATCCATTGATTTTTACTTTTTTTGCATAGTATAGACCCCATGTGATCTGAACTCTGTGTGCCCTCAGAGGAAATCTTACCATTCTTTCCTATGGACTTTCTTCAAACTCGAATACAATATTTGGACATTTTGTGTACAATGTTATTGTATTATAATTCTCTCTAATAACCTTTCATATTGTAGCACAATATACTACTTTATAAATTGTCTGTCATGCCTTGACAAGAATGTAGGCTGCAAAAAATGCATTGAGGATAGAAAATCCACTTAAAGTTTTATAGAGCCATGATTTAAGTGATTAAGAGCACTCTTGCTTGTCTAAGTTAGGGCTATAATTACATGATGAAAAACAATGACTATCTTAGTTAGGGTTACTATTGCTGTGACCATTGAAACTCTTATAAAAGAAACATTTAATTCAGGCTAACTTTACAGTTCCCAGGTTTAGTCCATTACCATCATGGCAGCAAGCATAGTGACTTGCAGGCAGGCAGACATGGTGTGCAGGGAGGTTAGTCGAGAATTCTAAATCCAAATCTGAAGAGAGAGAAAGAGAGAGAGAGTGAGAGAGAGAGAGAGAGAGAGAGAGAGAGAGAGAGAGAGAGAAGAAGAAGAAGAAGAAGAAGAAGAAGAAGAAGAAGAAGGAGGAAGAGGAGGAGGAGAAGGAGGAGGAGGAGGAGGAGGAAGAAGAAGAAGGAAGAAGGAAGAAGAAGGAGAGGAGAGGAGAGGAGAGGAGAGGAGAGGAGAGGAGAGGAGAGGAGAGGAGAGGAGAGGAGAGGAGAGGAGAGGAGAGGAGAGACTGGGTCTGTCTAAACATTTGAAACTTCAAAGTCCACCCCCCACCCCCAGTGACACACTTCCTCCAACAAGGCTACACCTACTCCAAGGCCACACCTCCTATTTCCTGTCAAGTAGCCCTACTCCTTAATGACTAAACTTTCAAATCTATGAGCCAGTTGGGGGTCATTTTTATTCAAACCACCACAATGACCAAAAGCAACTTGGAGAGAACAGGATTTGACTTACATACCCTGAGCCATTGTTAATTGAGGGAAATCAAAGTAGAAACTCAAATAGGGTAGCATAATGGAGACAGGAGCTGATGCAGAGGCCATGGAGGGGTGCTGCTTACTGGCTTGCTCCTCATGACTTGCTCAGCTTGCTTTCATATAGAACCCAGGACCACCAGCCCAAAGATGCTACTCCCTACAATGGACTGGGCTCACCATCAATCAATTATTAAAAAAAATGACCTACAAGCCTGTCTACAGCCCAGTCTTATGGAGGGAAGCATTTCTTGAACTGAGGTTCCCTCCTCTCAGATGACTGTACTCCGTGTCAAGTTGACATAAGACTGGGCAGCACACAGTTCTATCCTGAGGACCAGAGCTAGGACCCCAGCATTCTTATTGAGTGTTTTCCACACACCTTTACGCCAGCTCCAAAGGATCTGACTCTCTTCTGGCCTCTGAGGACACGCTTGAGTGTGCACAAGTGCAGACACACTCAAAGATAATAACAATACAAATTAATCTTTTAGAAATCCACTCAAGGAAAACAGCGACTAAATGGATGAAGGAGTTTCCCTTCCTGGGCACTAATTTCCCTGTGCAAACTTTGTGACTTCTTTTCATTTTTCAAATAACAGCTTGGTTCTCACTTTCCCCTCAGGCTCTTCTTCTTTGTTATGACAAGATCTGTTTTCTCTATATTACTTGTCTTTATAATCCCCAGATTTCTCCTCGGAAGTTGTTAGAACTTTCCTTTGTCAAGTCTATTCTCTTACCTCCTGGGTTCCCTCTAAGCTGTAAGCTCTGTGAAAGCAGAAAACATTTCTATTGTTCTTAATCGTATCCTCTAAGATCTCTACCACAGTGGAGGAATATAGAGATGGTCTGTGTGATTTGATAGCTGAATGTGGATGGGAGCTGGTTACACAGTTCATTACTCTTTTGGTTTCCATGTTCTGATTATTCAATGTTCTCTTAGCACCAACACCAAACAAAATGTATAGTTGGTAAGCCACCAGACAATGACTTAATATATTAGATACATTTCTATTTAGGCATACGTGATTTAATAATGTTTATAGGATCCATTACCTTTTTAATTAAAAAAAGCTTAGAGACTTTCATATGTGAGTACTATATTTACATTATTTCCTGCCCTAAATTCTTTCCTTGAGTCTCCAATTCCTTCTCAAGTTCTTGACTCACCTATCTGTCTATCTATCTATCATCTATCTATCTATCTATCTATCTATCTATCTATCTATCTATCTATGTATCCACATATATATACACACACATATACATGCATATACATGCACATGCATGCATATACACAGACACATATATACATATAGACACACACACACACACACACACACACACACACACACACACACACACACACACATTCGGTGAGCCCAATTAGGGTTGCTTGTATGTATATGTGTTTAGAGCCAACCCATTGAGATTGGACAATCCTCACTAGGGATGAAGTGCGACAGGCTATTAAAAGCTGATAAGAGAAGGATGAGTCTTTTCCATGGGGGAGCCCCCATCAGATCTATTGCTTTCAAGGTCATAACAACTTCCCCTTCATTTCATGTTATTTAATTAAATATTTAATGAGTTTCTGTTCTTGGTGGGGAAGTTGTTATAAACAATGTTGTATAAACAATAAAAAGAATGAAATCTTACTGTGTAGCCCAGGCTAGCTTGCTTGGACTACAGGAGCACACCACCAGACCTGACCGGGAAGATCAAAGAAGAAAGATTTAAGGCTGAAGCATCTCTTCAGGCACTCTGATTGCCTGTGTGAATTTGGCCTAGCTACTGAATGAGTCTGAGGTACTTCATCTGTTGGGACAAATAAGCTATTTTCATCCTGAAAAGAGTAATCATGAGGCAGCTTCACAAAGACAGCCTTGTGTACTTATGAATGAGCTAGCAGGATTTTTAAAAAGATGTTTGCAATAAGCATGTAGAAATAGCTACTTTGTCAAGTCTATCTACACATGGTTGATAACATATACAGTATCTGTGACACACAGAGAGTGTCCAACAGATTACAACGGTTACTACCAACTTTAAAAAGTAAGTTCCTGCTGGACTTCCCGGCATTGTAGATACAGAACACACCCAATGAAGGGGAGGTCAAGTGTCCAGCAGTTCAAACAGCTGCATGACGAAACGTGATCATGCACGTGTAAGGAGCGGCTAGAGTATTCGCCATTACAAGATGGCGCTGACCTCCGCTGTCGCCCTAAGGAAACTTGTGGATAGCGCGGGAAAACCCCCGAAGCGCATTATGGGTGTACATGACTAATCACCACCCACTCCCGGGGCGCGCCAACCAATGGAGGACACGCTGCCTCGGGGCTATATAACAGCGCCATTCTGGGGCCCCGGGGTCTTTCCTCTTTTCATCATGCAATAAACGCATTGCTGCAGAAGGATCCGTGTGTCCGCGTGGGTTCTTGCTGGCGAGACCAAACAGCGCGCCGGACATGCACGTATGTAAGTAAGGAAGTAAACATGTTCTAGGAGCTTTCAGATAGTTAGCAAAAATACTGGTTACATTGGATACTTAACAAATTAGAGCAAATTGTATGTTATTAACCATATGCTATAGATGGCCGGTAAGATGTGAATAGTCTGCGGCTATTATGGCGTGTGTGTGTGTGTTCGTGTGCATGTGTGTATGTTACTAGTAATCTCAATGTTAAATTTTCAGCAAAAATTTCAGCTAGACACAGCAATGTTGGATACAAATGGATTAATTGGCCATGATGGCATGCAGAATGCTTTACTGGTCTTAGGTATCAAGGTGAGTTTGTCATTGATGGATGCTGTCTCTAGCAGTAGTTTGCTTATGATCACAAATAGATTCTGATGATGTCGCTCAAATACTGCAGTGTGGCATATTAGGCGAATCCTTGGAGAACAGAGCATAGACTAAATGCCATAGGCTACTTCTTGGCAATGCACTTCAAACAGGTTTCTAGCATCTGATGTAGTCTAGCATCTGACCAAAGGCTTTGCTTGCTCCTCCAAGAGGTGGGGCAGATAAAACCACCACGGAGGAAAGGTGAGTTATTTTCTCCAGGGTATTTTCTACTTTCTGTTACTTGGATAACCATGTAAAGGTGTTTGACAAAGATCCAAACACAAGAGTAGCCCCATTTAAGATTCAGACACACAGCAGTCACACTGTACATTTGGTATTCCTAATTACAGAAACGAATATGGCCATCAAGTACATACAGAAGTCCTTTAAGAAAAGAGGTGGTCACCATCTTCCACCTACTTGAAGTCTTGTAAAGATCACTAAGCACGCATCAGCTTGCTGGACTGTATACATGCAGAGGCCAGCCTAGTCAGCGCAGTCTCTGCTGTGCCACGCCTTCATAGTCGGAGAGGTCAGTGTCCTGGATAGGACACACACTCAGAGGAACGTGACAGAATATTCTTGTTCATAAGAAAAGAGACTGGAGACAGGACACTGTGAACTCCCTCACACTCTCAAAAAAGCACTTTGCATATCCAGGTGGGCCACCTGCACTCAAGTCTTTCTGGCTTGGCCAGACACCCTTGGAATGTGATGGATTTGTTTTTCTCTGAGCCACTTTCTCAGCAGTGGCTCCTGGATGTGTCCCTAGTGCAGATAAAGCAGTCTCTCGCTCCAGGACAACTTTTCTCGGTTCCCTGACTCCCAGAGGGCGGTGGCGCCGGCTGCCCTGCCCCCTCCCGGGTGGCTATTCGAGGGCGGGGCCGAGCCGGGCCAGGAAATGCCCGGGAGTGGGTGTCACCTGCCGAAACAACTTGTTGATTCCCAGGATCATTGTCCGCTCCGAGTGTGGCTCACCTGTTTTCAGAGCGCTGGGACGCTCGCCCCCCACTGCCCAGCCATGAGCAAGTTAGGCAAGTTCTTCAAAGGGACCCGCTCCTCCCGAACCCGCACAGCTCCAAGCGCCCAGGAGGCCCTAGCTCGCCTCCGGGAGACCGAGGAGATGCTGGCCAAGAAGCAGGAGTACCTGGAGAACAGAATCCAGAGGGAGCTCGCCCTAGCTAAGAAGCACGGCTCCCAGAACAAGCGAGGTAGGCTGCGCCCCAGGCCAAGCGGCTCTCACCCACTCCAGGCCCTTCCCTGGGGACAATCTTCATCTAGGAGTCTGCGTCCCTCCAGGACTGCTGGCTTGCCTTTCTAGGAATCGACCTGACCTCCAGGGCCTGGTGATCGGAATGAGTTAAACTAGGCACTTACCAGGCTAGCAATATGTTTAGCGCCAAAGATTCTAGTAATCGAGATAAGCAGCATTTTTAATGTAATATTTAAATGACCCAAATCAATCCATGATGAGCCTGGAATCAAAACTTATATTAGTGACCATTTTTCTCTTGTCTTGAACTCCTGTCTTGGATTTTAATGATACTTTCTCTGTTAAAGTTCTTTTTTTTATGTGATATTTTGCTAATCAATTTTGTGTATTATTTTTGAGTTTTAAGAATATTGCATTCAAAGAAAGCCTAACTTGTGAATGTGTTTTTTGGCAACCATTTGGGCCCACCCTTGGCTCACCACTTCCTAGCCCAGCTCTGTTGACTCCATTACACACCAATTTTCTCCTGTATGTTTTTGTTCAAGTTACACATACAGTTTATGTGAAGCGTATTCTATGATGTTCTGGTTTATCTTGTTCCTTGGCTATTGAAAACTTCAGCTGCCTATTGTGTGGTTGCAGTCTTAAAAAGCAGAATCAAGACATTAAATATTAAGTTTCTTATCTGGCTTTAGGTACACAAAAAGGACTTTGAGTCTTGGTGAAGCCTGTCACACCTTGAACCTTTTGCTCTTTGTCAGAGTTCATTGGTTTGTGCGGCACAGTGCTCGCTCTGTAAGGATAGGTCTCAACAGCACACAGTGGGTGCTGTGTGCACGCAAACCCAGGGAGGAGATGAAGTGGCTAGCTCAACACCAGGGGGGTGGACGATCCCCCTCCCCCCTGCGCACCGGAAGTGGCAATGGCTTTGCTTCCTGACAGACTCAGTATTTGTGACCCTGTATCTGGCTTCTTTACCATAAAGAGCTCGTGGAAGGAACCTTTCTCCTCGTGCCCATCCTCTTTTGCCCGTCTCTCCTTTTCATTTTTCATGGTCTTGTGGGTATCGAGGGTAGAACCCAGTGCCCCACGCATGCCAGGCAGATGCCACACCCTCAGTCCATGTTAGTCACAGTAAGCCCTGGGAAGAATTAGCTCATCCCAATGACACTCATTTGTTCAGCCCGGGAAGCAGTGATGTCTTAGGGAGGTGACCTTGGCTCCGTGCATCTTCTTATAAAAGTAGGTCTGGATATACACGCTCTTGTTACCATGACAAAAAGACCACGTTTCGTTCTTCTCTGCTATTGCCTGTGACTTTAACCACAATACAACATCGCTTAGAGTTAAGGACTGGTTTCTATTTTTATTCCATGTTGAAAATATTTTGGGAACATACTCAGTGACATTTTCTAAACAGAAACCATGCCGTTATAGCTGGCCAAAAGTCAGTGTTTGTGCTGTGACTCCACTCTGAAGGCTTGCTGAGTGTCTGTCATAGCAGACACCTGGTTGTTTGTTATGAACTGTGTGTTCCTTTGCTTCCAGTGGTAACTCAGTAAATGTCTATTTAATAATATGAGAATTTGAACATCCACTTCTAGGAATTTGTAAAAATGTAGATTTGCTTTCAGAGAGTAAAATGTAACATAATATGGGTTATATTTGTTTCCAGTGGCGGTGCCTTAAGGTGTATCACAAGCTTACATGATAAACAAAGGCAAAACATTTGACAAGAATCTGAGTACCAACCCAGCTTCCTTAAATTGGGGGAAGTTACATATGTACTGTGAGCAAGCAGTAATTGGAGAAAAAATTGATTCATCATCATTTAGATATGTGAGTTCAATGTTGTTAGCCCGGGCCTGGGCTCCAGTGGCCCTGGGAATAAGCAGAGGCTGACTTGCATGAGACCATCTTTAATATAAGCTATGAAATGAATTTATTCACAGGCCTATGCATTAGAAGCACCATCAATAGCATTGTGTTTCCCAAATAAATCAGATAATTCCAGAGACACACAGCCATTCCCTTCCATTTGCCACTAAGAATACTTTCAGATATATAGGAAATAAAGACCCAAAATACTGAGTACTACAAGGACCCCGTGCTACATAACTACTGATGTGTTTATAAAAATATATAGAGATATATGTTATATGGGGTTATGGGGAGGTAGGTGTGGGGGAAGGGTGTGCTTCAAGGGGCCCATGCCAAGATATCCCTTCCCCCAGAGGGACCAGACACACTCGAAGGTATAGTATAGAATAGAGTTTAGGACCAGTCACACACGAAGGTATAGTATAGAATAGAGTTTATTTAGGGCATGGGGAGGGGAGTTAAGAGGGTAGTAGAGGCAGAGAAAGGCAAAGAGAGGGAGAGAGCAGAGAAGTAGAGGGGTGGAGGCCGGCCATGACCACGTGGAGAGAGGGGGGAAGGGAATGGGGAGAGGTAAGAGATAAGAGATGTAAGAGAGGGGCAAGAGAAAAAGAGAGACGAGGGGCAAGTAGCCCCTTTTATAGTGGGCCAGGCCCACCTGGCTGTTGCCAGGCAACTGTGGGGCGGAGCATACCTGGCTGTTGCCAGGTAACTGTGGGGTAGAGTTTAGACAGAATGCTAACATTCCCCCATTTTGGTTTAATTTAAAAGAAAAATTAGAAAGAGGCAATGGCAAAGCAGGAATAGGGTCGTCATAATATCTGACTGCTGCATGCTGGCATTGGGGGCGACTTGTCTCTGGGGAACCTAAAAGAATGGGGGTGGGGGATGTTTGTCCAGTCATAGGAGAGTTGGCAGTTTCCTAGCTGTCCAGGGTCTGTGGAGCAGTCTGAGGGTAGGTCAGAAGGAACAGGTCCAGTAGAAGGGTCTGTGTCTGAGAGGAGACTGGAGCATCTGAAGGTTGCTTCTCTGGAGCTGTCCTGGGTGAAGTAATCACCTGGACTTGACAAGATATTGAACACACATTATTATAGGTAGAGGAATAGATTAAGTACATTTGGGAGAAAGAAAAATTTTTTTAAGATGTACATTTTAAACCCAGAGGAATCCCACCCTTTGGAATAGGTAGTAAGTGGGGAACCTTGGGCAGATGTACTTATCTGGATGGAGCCTATTGGGTCCCTGAGAGGCAGATATGAGTGGATTTTCTGTAGCTTATAAGTTTATAAAAGAGATAACAACATGAGTTAACAACATGAACAGTCTTTAAGATGAACCTTTTGTGGAGAGAAGGGACAAGATTAAAAAGTTGAAAAAGTTGGATCATATAGTGGAATGTTTTATTAGAGTCAGGCAAATTATAGGAACTTAGATAACATTAGGGCAGTGGTACAGCAAGGAGAGGAAGGTAAGGAGATAACAGATTACATCTGTGAAAGCTTAGCTGTCAATGTTGCCAGAAGTCTGAGAAATAAACAGTAATCTAGCAATTATATTATTTAAAAAATGACAGAGTCCACTAGTCAACAGTTCCCTGGTCTCTGTGGCAACTCAGGCAGAGTCAGTCTGGCTTTCAAGTGCAGAAGATGCAGGACTTTTTCTCTGTGGAATGGATACACGTGCCATGGGAAGTAAGCTTACCTTGGTTTAGTAGTCAAGCCCCTTGACCCAAAGTATCCGGTTTTGTCCACTGCGTTTTCAGTGATTGTCATATCACAATCTAGGCAGAATCCTGCAGCTGTGTCCACATCTTCTGAGACCATCGACCATCCTGAGCCAACTGTTAAGACTTTGGGAATTCTGTCTGCTATCAACTTAATAATTAACAAACTTCTGACAGGAGTGAGAACTGTATACATTGGTTATAACTGAATAGAATTTAATAGCAGTTGCAAAGGGACATATGGCTAGGACCAGAATAAGGAAGCAGGCAGCAGTGGCATGGAAAGAGAGGGAGAGAGGGAGAAAGTCCCTTGTGTGTGCTGGAAGGTGGAAACGCCATCAGGGATCAGGGACTGGTGGAGCAGAAGCCAGCCGAGGGAGCTGGGCAAGACAGACGCAGAGCAGATAGTGAGGGCGGGGAAGGCAGCAGAGTCCCTGGCAGGGGGTGGAGACAGAACCAGTTTGAGGCAAGGCCAAAGCTGTGTTTCTCTCAGCTGTGAGCTTTGGTGGGGCGGTAAGTAGTCAAAAGCGCATGGGAAAGCAAGTCTAAGGGAGGGGACCTCAGGCAGGACACAAGGGGCAGAGCCAGACCCACCTTTCCCTCTGAGAACTGAGCAGAGCCAAGGAGTAGAGGGGAGAAGGGCAGCAAGTGGGGTGTCCCAGCAGGGAGCACTAATTAGACTTGCTTCTCTGGCTAACTAGTTGAACCAGTGGTTTCAGCGAGTGGCAAATGAGACCTGGAGAGGGAATTCTGTACTATGGGTCCTCTTCGAGAAAGTGCCAGTTTAGCGAGATGGAGAGAGATTGCTTTAGACCAAGACATCCCATTAAATAGGGACAAAGGCAGCGAAGACCGACCCCCCCCCCCCGACGAGACACATGGGGGGTGGGGAGCCAGAGGAGGTGCTCCTGAGAGCAGTTGTCCAGGCCTGGCCTGGAATTCACAATGGTGGCGAGAAAGCAAAAGGAAAGAGGAATGTCTCACCCAAGGGAATAAGTCCTAAAACGAGGGTCAGTGAAAGACTGTCTCCCATCCTCAAGGACAAAACAGGGTAGCTCTGAACTTAAGAGCTAGCTCTCCCTGGGGACCATTTGGATGGTCATTTACTCAGGCTGGCAAAGGAGTAGCTCCGAGTTCAAGAACTCTTCCTTGAGTCCATGTGGACGGTTACTCTGCCCAGTGGGGGATGGGGGCTTACCGGTTCTTTTGAGCTAGCGAGCGTGGATCTCTCATGGTGGCTGAGGTGGGATGCAAACCTGAAGAGTTTCTAATCCAAGTCACATGGCACCAATGATGTGTTTATAAAAATATATAAGCTATATGTTATATGGGTGTATGGGGAGGAAGGTGTGGGGGAAGGGTGTGCCTCAGTAGGCATCCCAGGCATCCCTTCCCCCTGAGGGACCAGACACACTCGAAAGTATAGTATAGAAATAGAGTTTATTTAGGGCATGGGGAGGGGAGTTAAGAGGGTAGTAGAGGCAGAGAAAGGCAAAGAGAGGGAGAGAGTAGAGAAGTAGAGAGGTGGAGGCTGGTCATGACCACGTGGAGAGAGGGGGGAAGGGAATGGGGAGAGGTAAGGGATAAGAGATGTAAGAGAGAGGCAAGAGGGAGAGGCAAGAGAGAGAGGAGGGGCAAGCAGCCCCTTTTATAGTGGGCCAAGCCCACTTGGCTGTTGCCAGGCAACTATGGGGCGGAGCATACCTGGCTGTTGCCCGGTAACTGTGGGGTGGAGTTTAGACAGAATGCTAACAACTACAGTGCTAGATTAGCTGTAATTTACTCTGTAATCTGAGAGACACAATGTATTCTCAGTTGAAGCTTTGCTTCTATGGATGACTACCTAATGTGTTAAGCATCCTAGCTGAATGGCCAGGTAGTATCATACCAGAAACCACAGGTTCTTCAGTGATGAATGTCTCCACAACAGAAACATAGACAGCATTTTGAATACCTGAAGGGAGTTTTAAGGGAGTGAAATGGGCAACTTTTATTTTTTATTTATCTTTTTAAGAAAAGACCTGGAATTCTCTGACAGTGAAGGCAATAAATAAACCCAAGTGCTGAACTACAACGGCAAATGATTTGTATCATAAGAACCATACGAACTTCCTTAAGAAACTAATTCAGGATGTAATAAGGTCCCACAGGAAGCTCCTGAAATGTCTCTTCTGGAGTAAACAAAGGGCGTGGGAAGTAGATACTGCTCACTCAGGTTTCTGAATGACAACATAAAGAGAGAGAATAGGAGGGAAACAATCCCTTCAATTTATCAGCTCTTTGAATATCAAATCCTAAGTTATTAAGTTTAATGAATATCACTGTAGTTCAGGCTGACCAGGCTGGCCTTGAACTCAAAGAGGTCTCATGCCCCTGCACTACAAGTTCTGAGATTACCACTCCTGGCTACTATGTATGTATGTATGTGTGTGTATGTCTGTCTGTATGTCTGTATGTATGTATGTATGTATGTTTGTATGTATGTGTATTGGGGTGTGTGAGTTCCAAAACAAGGTTTCTCTGTGTAATAGTCCTGGCTGTCCTGGAATTTGCTTTGTAGACCAGGCTGGCCTTGAACTCACAGAGATCCACGTGCCTCTGCCTCTTGAGTGCTTGGACTAAAGGTGTGTGCCCCAGTTAGTTTTTAAATAAGTGAAATACATGATGAATTATAAATACTCTAAATATGTGGATTGAGTACAATGGTTTAGGGGTACTTTTCAGTCCTCCAGATTTGAACAGGTGATGGGAATCTTTTGGACCCTTAAGTAAATATCAACATGATACCTGTTTGATCTCATATCAGGTCACTGGTTGAGGGGGATTCTGATGGAAAGTCCCTTCCATAGGGCATATTCCAGAGACTGTCACTGCCTGCTTCAGTATTTTAAGCATGGTGTACTGGAGCACCCAAAAGGACAGAGTTAGGGCTTCACTGGTCTTGTAAATCAGATAAGTTGCTTTGCCAACTTACTACTGGATATTTGTTTAGCCACATACATGCTGATCCACTTTCCTCTGAAAATTGGTTGAATTATAACTAGCAGTAAGGAAATGCACAAGAGGCTAACTCTGACCTCTGACCTCAGATTTCTCTAGAGGCTATTGCTGTGTCCTAGCAAGAGTGTGGAATGCACACAACCAAAGTGCCTCTGCAGTGCCTGTGGTGTCACAATGTCAAGGAGCTGATGGTCCCAAAGAGGAAAGAGCTAGAGCAAGAAACAGCTGGAGCAAGATTTACAATTTAATTAAAACCTTCAGGAGGCCTGAGATGTCTAAGTGCAGTTTATTCAGATTACTAGAACTCTTGCTTTATACCTAGTGATCTGTTTTGGGCAAAGGCAGACTTATTATACGTCACTTAATTTTTCCCCTACTTCTTTGCCGTGTTTCTGAGAGCAGTGTATGGTCCTGCCTGTTTACTGAGGTCACCTGGACACCAGTCCCTACCCCAGAGATTCTGATCTGACTGCTTGGAACTGGACTCAAGTATCGGGTTTTCAAAAAAAGGGCTTCTAGTTGCTCTGCCCTGGGTGGGAAATCTAAGTCCATTGTAATTTTCTACCATTAATGAGGTTGAAAATCTAGGTCTCTCCCTCTTCCCGGATGCTTTTCCTATCCTAGGACCCAAGAGCAGTGACTATTCCTAAGCTTCTTTGAGATAGGGTAAGCACCCAAACTCCTGATGCCACAGGCTGGTGGCCGCAGAAACTGACTTGTGTGGTATCTTAGCACACTTCAAAACTGCTGACATTGCTTTGGCCTGATCTTGTAGAGGTGTCTGTTTTTATCTTTTCTTGAGGTGTTTTTTTATGTTATCCCAGATAGATGGCTGGGATGCAGTATTGCAGTCTAACTGCTGTAATTTGACACAGAGTACTGGGTGCTATCGTTCCGAGCCTGGGCGTTAGAGCAGTCAGCCCTGCTTTGATTTGTAGTTCTCCCTGTCACTCTGCAGCTCTGTTGTTCTCAGACCAGTCAGTTGGCCTGTCTAGTGACTTCTCATGTGGCAGTGAGGGCACAGATGCTCAGAGCCATGTAGATGGGTGACATCACTGTGAAAAGCGTTCACTGGAATATAAATATCAGCCCAGTGTCTGTAACAATTTTTTTGAAGTTAAAATTAGCTCAGATTTTTTCTTCCAGAATAGCATTAAGTAAATCTCCATCTCCTTTCATATATTTGAGGACAGCAGTCACTTTCTCCAATCCCCCTTTTCCTCAACTTCCCCAATTCTGTTCCCTTGAATACTTTCCTTGGGCTGAGGCTGGCTGACTATACTGGGCCTAGAGAAAGGCTGGTGAACTGCCTGGGACCCCGTTCTTTGCAGCAGGAGCTTCAAGTGAGAAGATGTGGATCCAGTTGGACGTTATCTGTAGACCGTAGGCATTGAGCATGTTGATAGACAAGACCGGGTAAGCAAATTTAGGAAAAGAAATCCCTCTTCAGTGGCATCACACACACGTGATTCTAGTGAAACATGGTGCCCAAACCATTTGCTCTTCTCCTCAGGGGTCTGTTTGGGGAAGTGAGTTTATAAGACAGAGTCCTCAGTTTTACTTGGGAGCCTGGGTTGTGAATGGACAGGAGTGAATTTTGTTTTGGAGTCTGGATGCAAACATGATTATTGCCAAGGCTGTGTGTGTGAATAGTTGAGGTGTGCACTAACACACAGGGATCGCATCCCTATGGAGTGGGACTTTGTTCACAGCCTATTCTTATCTCGGTGGGAGGAGCCCTCTGTGCTTTTGACTTAACATTTTAGTATCATTGCCTTTAACGACTTCTTCCACCTCAGACAAGGGGAACCAAAAGGACTTTGGTGTAAAGAGAGCCGCCTAAGAGTCAGCTGGTTGAATGCCAGCGCAACTCAGGTAAAGTGAGAGCCATGAATTGCAGGAGCACAGAGGAAGCCCCTGGGAGAGGTAGCTTACCTGATGACCTCCTTTCTGAAGACAGAGTGGGCGGGTGACACTTGGGCCATGGCATTGGAAGTTTTTCTGGATTTTATTAAAATGCTCACTCCCAGGAAGCCCCTGGAGATTCTAATTTAGGAGCTGCTTGGTAGATGGCACACTCTGAATTTGGAACATACCTAGTGATGTGATCCCCACTAAACTTCAGAACCTATGACTTGTTATTTAGTGAGCCACTAAACTGGAGGGATTGACTGCTGTTGTTTTCTTCTCATTATTAATATTAATTGTTCAAACTAAAAGGTTTCACTATGGCATTTCTGTATACATACACACATCCACATACACCCATATATACACATCGCTGTGGAGTCGCTATCCTCTTCGAGTCCCTCAACCCTTCCCTCAACTCTTTCACAAGACTCTCTGAGCTCCATTTAGTGTTTAGTTGTGGGTCTCTGCATCTGTTTCCGTTGGCTGCTGGCTGGCGCCTCTCGGAGGACAGTTATGCTAGGCTCCTGTCTGCAAGCATAGCAGAATATCATTAATAGTGTCAGGGATTGGTTCTTGCCCATGAGATGGGCCTTAGTTTGGGCCAGTCCTTGGCTGCCCATTCTTCAGATGGAATCATTTAATCAGGGGCTTGCTTACAGTTCAGAGGGTAGTATGGTGAGGCGCATGGTGGCAGGTAGGCAGGCTTGCCACTCACCAGTACCTGAGGCCTTCATCCTCATCCATAGACAAGACACAGAGGGAGTAAGACCTGGGCCTGGTGAGGGCTTTTGAAACCTGAAAGCTACTCCCAGTAAGAAACCTCCTTTAATCTTTCCTCAACAGTTCCACCAACTAGGAAACCAAACATCCAAATATATGAGCCTATGGGGGCCATTTATTTCTTTCTTGTAGTCCTAAGTACATGTCAATCCACTTATAAGGGATAAGATTACATAGATATTTAAAATAACATAATATTGGGAATTTTTAGAAATCATATTCCTGAGATATTTGCCTTGGTAAAGTTAGCTGGTTCTATACATTTAGCAGAAGATGGGTTTTTGTTTGTTTGTTTTTTGTTTTAGTTTTGTTTGTTTGTTTGTTTCTCTTTTTCTGATTATTATTTGGTAGAAGTTCTAGCAAACCCACAATTGGTTGTAAAGTTTGAGGCAGGAGAGGAAAGGGGAAAAGCAAACGTAATGCAGAAATAAGCCATTTCCTGATTGGCTTCTCTTGCACACAGACTTTGGTTGCTTCCCTCAGACAGCTGATATGGATAGGGAGTTACTTGAAGAAACTGTTTAGGATGCATTCTGAAACCAAAAGGTCATTGTTTACAGTGACAGGAGCTGAACCTCTGCGCACTGACTGTCAATCACTGCTCCGCACCTTTCCAGGCATTTCTGACTTGAAGGCATTGCCACTGAGCGTCTGGGAGATGGATGGGTGCTTTAGGAAGGGAGAAGCTCTTGTTTCCACAGCTCTGTGGAACCTCCCTCAATCTAGCCTGCTATTGACTTAAAATACCAACATAGTTAATCACTATCCAGGAAAGAAAACACTGAAGCGAGCGTTCAACAGTAGTGATCTTTAAAATTATAGCAGGCAAAAGGAAGTTGGTCTCTGTTAGAGCTGAGAGTCTTGCATTAGAAGTTAAAGTCTTGATTTAAAAAATTAAAATTTAATATTGACCATAGATAAAATAAGGCTTACGTATTTTTACCAGACTTGGATAGGAATTTAAGATAGTAAACTTATTATGATCATTGTAACGTATTTTTATTTTACATGTATGGGTAGTTTGCTTGTGTACTATGTGTCTTTTGTCTGCAGAGGCCATTTATATCTGGAGTTACAGATAGCTGTGTGTCACTGTGAGTGCTGGGAATTGAACCCTGGCCTCCTCGAAGAACAGCCAAGTTTCTTAACCAGTGAACCATCTCTCCAGCCCCCGCTGATGACATTATAATCAAGTACTTGATGACGTGTTTGATTTTAAAACTCTAATTTCTCATACTTTTTACAATTACAATAGGGAACCATATTAGATATGTATAAAATAATTATATGAAACAAGTTATATATGCCAAGCAATCACCTCTGTAAGCATCTTTCCCTGTGAAGTCAAGCACGGTTGCTAATCCTGAGACCTTCTATTCACTAGTTTCATACCCACATAATTTCCCTACATTTTAAGCCATAACATCCATAAAATTGACTAATTTGTGAGGTTATAAATAACACTGTTAGCAAATAAAAATAAACACTTCAGTTACTTATGTATACTGCCTGAAGTCAAACAATTAATGGACTTTCTTACAAAGAATATCAAGTAAATTCTAATGAATATATTTGTATGTTGCTCTAATAACTGAGTACTTTACCTGCTTGGTAATTGGCCTCTGAAGAAATTAATTATAAGGAATGAGAATTTTACTGGGTGTTTGAAGTTCATCTTTTGTGCTTGTGTTGTCGAGAGCTAGAGGTCAGTAGCACTTTTCTGAATCATGGACTCCCCTCTTAGATGTATCTCCTCTAATGTTCTCTCCCATGATCCTCTAGTGCTAAAGTGATCAAGAATGAGGGCAGAAGCTTCATTTTTATCAGAAAATGATTTCAATTGTCTTGGTCCATTTGTGCTCCCCGCTCTTCTCTCCCTGAAGAGGAAGAATGCACTACTCAACCTGGCTTTCTAGTTGTTTATACTGTGATATTAATCAATATTATCAACCTTGTGAATTTTCGAACATGAGATTTGGGTTGGAGTTAGTGGCTGGCTTACAGAATAGACCACTTCCAAGGGACCCTGCCTCAGAATACTGGTTATTATCTATTTTTCCAGGTTCGTTCTCTTTTCCCTACCCTCCCAGTACATAATACCACACATCACTGTTGTGCTCTAGCTATCTTTTTTTTTAAGCTTGCTGTTTACACTCTTTATGACATTTACTACTGGAGAGACCTCTGAAAATATGGAGGTTATACACAGGAAACAGCTGGTGTGATTTGCTGCTATTCAAGGTAGATAGTTCCTGGTGTCCCGTATATCCAAGCCAGAAAGTTCACATTGGTCTGCGATTTGTGCTGGGCAGAAGTCACACATTTTATTGATCTGCATGTTGAATGTATTGTATGTGGATAGGTACTCTATTGATCTGCATGTTGAATGTATGTGTACAGGGCTTTGAAATACTGTGTGCCCACTATACCTTGTAGATCTCTCTTATTTTTCTCCTCTGTATCTTCTCTAACCACTAGAGAGCAAATGTAATTTATACATGTTAGTATCTATGGGCCCAGTGCACATTACATAGTAGTAATAAATGCCACCATGTCCCCTGTTTTTCCATAGGGCCTTCAAAGTACTTCACAAACCCTGTCTCACTGAGCCTGTCTCACATCCAAAGTAAGTGCTTATGATTTACGGAATGAGGAAAATGTGATTAAGTGCCCATTTCATGTCTTGCCTTTCTGAGCTTGTCACCTTATTTCTTTGTCCTTCCGAGCCTATCAGTGCCAGGCATGTGGTATACACTCAGCGTGCACTTTAGAAACTGAAATGGATGTACACGTTTTTTGAAAGCCTAAAAGTCCAGAGAAATTCATAATGGGAGGACTCTGAGCAGAAGCCTCAGAGTTTTATATTGTTTCCTCAGCTATTTTGAATATAACCTTGACCTTTATCGGAGCTGCTTAAACTGTATTGTGTGACCTTTAAAGCCATGTCCCTCACTCATGGAGACATGGCCTAGTGGATAATTTGCATATGTATAAGAACAGGATTCTTAACGTCCCCAATTAAACGTCATGAGACTTTCCCGTACAAACAGAAGATGACACAAGTGCTTATGCATGACATCTGTCTCTTGAGCACACTCATAACTTGGCTGAGCTTTTGGAATTTCATTATTTAGTTCTTCTCGAGAGTTCATCAGCCACTCCTGGTCAAAAGACAGGCAACCATATCCTTGCATAGAGTTCACAAAAAGGTTAACTTGTGTTGGCTGCATTTGCTGGCTCCTCCAACGTTCTTATGGTTCAACAATAGCACCATTTACACACCTAGGATGGAGGGAATAGATTAGCCTTTAAAGTCAAGTTGTCTCACTTATAAACCGTCAAGTGGCAATTCTTTGTGCTGTCTTGAATTATGTGACATTGATTGAGGAAAACCTTCCTTCTTTGGCAACGTGGGAGACTGGAATTATAAAGGTCTGTTTTAATTTTGGATTGTGTGGCTAATTCTTACATTTCAGCCTTACTGAGTGGTTGAAATGTCCCAGCAGGAGTCCTGGTAGCAGTGCACTTTACAAGGCACTGTTCTGCAGCTGGAGCTGAGGGTATATTGTTGTTAAGGGAGGAGACAAGCCTCTGGCTGCTTCTTACCCAGAAGACACTACAATTGAGGCCTTTGTTGTAGAAAGAATGTTGTCCAGTTCTCACCAGCTGCTCAACAGCACATGCGGGAGGTTGGAAGATTGAATTACACCTGCAAAGTGAGTTAAATTACACGGTTCTGAAAGTGTTCCCTGCCAAGCCAGATTAATGCTTGCTTTGTAGCACCAGTTTGCTCTTGAAAAAACAAAGGACAGCTGTTTCTCAAATCATGGAACCAGCATCAGGCCACTCCAGTTGCATCAGTGGCACCATCGCTTCATGTAAAAGCATCTCATGGAGAGATCTAGTTCTTGGCTTTTAGGAACTGACAGCCCTTGTCTTAATACCTGGGAGAAATGTTAAGGTGACAGGAAAAAGCCACAGTGATTTTCAAGTGTCGTGGGCATGGATTCAATCAGGCAGAAGCTGTTGGGTTTATTCACATGGCATTAAGATAAACAATTCAAGTTTCTATTCTGGACACACATCTAGATGCCTTGCTTCTTTGGAACACATGGCTGTGTGGCCTCAGTGGATGGAGCCAGCTGGGCTACTTTGCTAAGACAGAGCTATACTCGCACATCACTGGGTCCCAGCTCTTCTTCTTGGTGTTCTGAGGTGGAGGCTTGTACCCAGTGCCATTTCTTGCCACTGTGGCACTATTATTATTATTATTATTATTGTTATTATTATCATCACCATCATTCTTGCCATTATTATCATTATATCATCTTTTTACTCTCTCACAGGAGAGAAAACAAAGCTGGCCTTTTCAATGACTCTCTCTGCTTCACCGATTTTCATTCCCGTTTGACTTCTGAGTTTGGGACTCTGGCTTAGGCCAGTTTGTAGTTTTCAGAATCAGGACTTATAGTAAGGAGATGAGATTCCAACTCTAGAGGAATTTTTCACATTTCTCCCAAGTGTTTTGAAAGCAAGAAGCCATATATTGGCTTTTACAATGTGTCTGCCTCTATGTTGGAATGTGAAGCAGAGAGGAGTCAGGTGAGCCAGCTACCTGCATCAGTCTGTTGCCTAGTGTTAGAAACACAGAAGAAATCTTGCCTCAACAAGATGCAAGATGAGAACTGACTCTCGAAAGCTGTGTTCTGACCTACACACACACACAGAGTGTGCACTTTCCAAATAAAATAAAATTATGTCTGATAAATAGCACGTGCAAGGCTGGCTGTTGTAACTTGTAACTCCATCTCTGGGATTCTGACTACATGTGAAGGAGATGAGCATTATGATCAAAATCTTAATGTTCAGACACCACAGCAGACATTTTCCATACTTACTAGCTGGATGTATTTCTTCATGAACTCCACAGTTTACAGGAAACCGGAGATCAGAAAGCATGAGTTCCAGAGCACAGGGTTCTGCTTTCCTCTGGGTGTGGCTCTTCATCATCTGGGAGAGGAAACCAGCAAGAAGAGAGAAGGTCACACTACATCTAGGTCAGTACACACCCAAGTTATTACGTGGTTGAGGTAGGATTAAGTCAGAGGCACCGATCACAAAGCTTCTCTTGTACCAAATTGTGTTTCCTGATTTTCACGAGTAATCTGTATAATCTGTAGATTTTTAAAATAATAAACATGTCATAATTATTAATGGGAACTTAAACATTTCATTAAAAAATGAAGGACACCTTTATGACTATACATGCTGCTGAGTTTTCAAGAAGTGTAAGCCCTGAAGCAGCCCTATAAGACAGGGGCAACATACCGGCTTTCTACTTCGAGAGCGTTGGATAGAGATGTACATATGAAGTTTAGTTTCTCAGGACACTCTACTGTTTGTTGTGCCTATGGAAATATGGAGATGTTTTATAATATTGTGCTCGTGTTGGAAGTTATCCTGAAAGCAATGGGTAGTTTATTAATGATAATTACAAATAAGATGTACAAACTTATTATTGGGAATGTTATATAGATAACTATTATTTAGTTAAGGAGTATATAAGCTGGTCTCATAATGTATCATTAATTCCTGTAATTCCATAGTCTCATTTAATGTAAATCTCTAGAATCCCATACTGAACTTTGAAATGAGGGAATGACTTTCCCAAGAGCAGGTATTTGCTAAGTCACAGAAAACTCACACTCCAGACTTGAGGGCCATATGTTTTTCATGGGATTGTGTTCTTATACAGACCCAGAAAGTTATGGCATTTTTCAATTAATAGTTTTTCCTTGCACCTCCTGTAAAGCTAATACTATTGCTTTCTCTTGGTATTCTTTGCTGATTAAATCAAAGAATTTTAAATCTCATAAATTACTTAACCCCAGTCTGGCTGTCTTAGTCATTTTTCTATTGCTGCGATGAGACACCATGACCAAAGCAACTCTTATGAAATAAAGCATTTGATGGGGCTGGCTTACAGTTCCAGAGGCTTACTCCATGGTGGAGAGCTTGGCAATACACAGGCAGACGTGGTACTGGAGAAGTAGCTGAGATTCTACACACCAATCCTAAGGCAGAGAGAAAGAAACCAGGCCTGTCGTGGGCTTCTGCAACCTCAAAGCCAGCCCCCAGTGACACACTTCCTCCAACAAGGCCACGCCTCCTAATCCTTCTGATCCTTCTCAAACAGTTCCACTCTGTGATGACTAAGTATCCAAATATTCAAGCTCATAGGGCCATTCTTAATCAAACTACCACACTGAAATAATATAGAGTTCTTAGTTTTGGTTGCATCTTTTGTTAATTATGTGCCAGCAGCTGGGGCGGGTGCCTAGGAAATAGGATCACAAAGAGCTCTATCTCTTTTCACAGGCGAGGTGGAGTGGAACAGACCAGTGTCATAGACTAATAGTAGTTTTGAATACATGCACTGAGTGATAAGAAGAGGGTCATCTGACCATTCTTGCTGTACACTGAGTCTCTCTCCCAGACTGGCCATTAATGTGCTCAGTCCTATTTAAGTATGATACTATAAATAGTACTTTAGACTGATTAATTAAAAAAAAAAGTATTAGATATTCTCTAAAGGACAGGTTACATAAGTAAGACCTGTTCTGCAATTAAAAATGCATATACTGTTTATCAAGCGCTTCAACCGTGAAAGTTGCACCCTCAAAAGGGAAAGAGATAGCAGGCCCTAAGTAGGCCCCACCCTCCAGCTGTGCAGAAGAGCAGGGAGGAACCTGAGCATTTGCAAAGAAATTGAAAAGGTCATGAGTGCAGAGGAAAGCCTTTGACCCCAAGTGCAGGAATCCCCAGCTGTGTATTATGCCCTACCATGGTAGGAAAGCATGTTCCTTCCTCATGGGAGCATGGTCTTCTCTTGGAGCTATTTTATATCATAACAACACACAACATACTATTCTCTTACCTTTAATCAACAAATATGAACCTGTAGACGACAATATTAATTTTGAGAGAAGGCAGCTGTATGAACGAAAAGTATCATAATAAGCAAAGCAAGCGATGGGCCCCGGGAGAAAGAGAATGTTGGGAATAAAAGATTATAAAAACCAACGTTATGTTTGTGTGTAGGAAGCTTGAAGAGGCTGTTGCATCTACAAGGCAAGAGAACATGCTGCCATCACAGTCAGCAACTAGAAGACTAGGAAACGTTCTTAGAAATTAAAAATCCAGTGAAAGTGTGGTGGTATGTACTAATTCCAACATAGAATCGGAAAGATCGGAAGTTCAGGGCCAGCCTGGGCCACACAAGACCCTATCTCAGAAAGTCGAAATAGCTTTCTTTCTGATTTGGATCCAGCAGAAAATCTCCTGCAAAGAAGCACGCTGAGATAAAAAAGGAGGTGTTATGTTATCAAGGAGGTAGCGATGCCAACATGCACCATGAATATTCATAAGCATATCCATGAGTAGCCTTCAAGGTGTGTATCTCTCAGGCTCTCAGAAATCTGCAACATTGCCACAAAGGAACGGAGGGCTTCAGAAGTGCACATTGATACCTGGCTCAACAGAGCTGTCAAAGCCAGAGACATAAGGAACGTGCCATGTTATATCTGTGGTTGTTTGTCAGATAATTTAATGAGGATGAGAGTTCACCAAGCAAATTATATACATTGGTAACTTGTGTCCCTATAACCATGTTAAAAAATCTATAGACATTCATTGTGGATGAGAACTGGCTGCTGAGCATAACTTATAAAACTGGAATGCAAACCAGTTCCACAACAAATAAAAGATTTGAAAAAAAAATCAGCAGACATGAATATAGCTGAAGATAAGCTAAGGATTTAGAAAATAAAGTCAAGAAGGGATCCTAGAACTTCTATCAAAAAAAATACAGGATGTTAATTAGATTTAAGGATAGAGCCAAAAAGCCAATATTGAGAATTATAGGGATTTCAAGAGAGAGAAACCAACCAACCAACCAACAGAAAAACAAACAAGAAAATGTTCACTAAGGGGGCAAAGGTGTAGCTAATTAAATAAAAGCAAGAAAAGGTTTCAGAAGAGAGTACATAGAAACAATGGAGAAACTAACGAAGAAAATAATAGAAAGCCATTTTCTTGAGCTGAAGAAGTCCAGATTCTACGATACAAAAGTATCCAGCTGCCATAGCAAGAAGAGGCGCCGTGTCTGCACATCTGCACTGGATGGTCTTGCAGAACTTCCTGTACAAGAGGAAGAACCGGATGGTACAGCGCTGACCCCAGTATCTTAAGGCCTGAAACTCCTTGTGCTACAATGAGCAGATTCACCCCAAGACTGTGGAAGTGGAGCCTGTGGCTGATCTCAAAGAAGGTCGTGGTGGCCTTGAGACAGAGATCAGGCCAGGGACAGCCAGCCTCTTCCTACGTAAGGACCACCATCAACTAGAACACCTATGCCCCTCTCAGCAGCACCAGGCACCATGAAAAAGTACCACTCTGATCTGTGTGTGCCGTCTGCAGTCAGTGCCATCCTCACAGCCTGTGGTAAGGTGGAGGAGGTGGACCTATGCTCACTAAGATGCCTGAGCCCCACACCCCAGAAACAAGAATGAATTCTGACGTTCTCAGCCTTGGGTGTGGGTAGTTTGGAGGATTCTGTGTTTGGGGGACTACTCAGTGGATGGCTAGAAAAAAAAGTAATGCCTACAGTTCGTTAAAAAAGGAAGGTAAAGCCTATTCATGCACTGGTGAACTCTCATAACTGGTAGATAAAAACAAAATATTAACTATGTTCAGAAGAGTACTAGAAAAGCACATTACCTACCTACAAAGAGACTAGTTTTTGTCCAGTTTTGTTTTTAAGTGAATGGCTGAAATGTTACTGCCCAAAGACTGGAAATATTAAAATTTTGAAATAATTTTAGTGAAGGAGTATGTAAAAATTTAAATTAGCATTTAACTTTTAAATAAAGGGAAGGCATTTTTAGACCTGTACACATTCAGAGAATTCATATCTCCTCTATATATGTATATATGTAGGTGTGTGTGTATGAGAGAGAGAGGGAGAGAGAGAGAGAGGAGAAAGAGAGAAAGAGGGAGAATACCTTCCTGAATGAAAAGACTCATTCCAGAGAAACATTTTAAATCTAAGATAGAGAACAATGTGTGATACAGGCAGCAATAGAAAGAAAATAAGCCAGTAAACACTATATTTAATGTCAGTGACTGAAAATGAGAGGCTTAATAGTGTGGTAACAGGAGTCTTAAAATTGAAATGATACTAATAATTTATTTGAATAAAAAGATCTTGTGTAGACCAGGCTTTCTTGAAACTGGCTATATGCCTTAGGCTTTCCTCAAATTTGTGACTATCCTACCTCTGCTCCTGAACTGATGGGTTTATAGAAGTAAGATTTCTGATTGTTAATCAGATATTTTAGACTGTGATGACAAGAGAATCTAATTTCCAAACAATAACATATAAATTAATTTGCAACAGGGTTATAAAACACAAATAGAGGAATAAATGTAAGTACGAGCATCCGCATCAGAGGAATAAATGTATTATGTACAACTAATCAAAGTACAGAAATGAACAAGGGTATTTATCATCCCACACAAAGGGAAAAGAGGCTGATGAGTCGAATAAGCAGAAAATGTATAAACTATCATATTATGTAACAAATTGGTTATTATAGTAAATGAGACTAAAATATGCATTAAAATAGTGACAACTGAGTAAGGTGTCAACTATATGCTGTCTGTAACAGGTATTCTATTTTTGAACCAGGAATGATCTTGCAATCCTGAAATCCTAGGACTCTAGAATTTGTGACAAGATATTAATGAGTTTGAGGCCAGCCTGGGCTACAAAATGAGACTCTGTCTCATGGGCAACCAAGCAAACTAGCAAACCGTATTTGAACAGAGATTCACATAAACACACTCAGGCAGATTATGATAAAAAGAAGGCCTACATGCTAATTAAGCATGACGTAAAGTGGAATCTAGGGCAGGAGGGATAACATGGAACTGTGCATTTTTAAAATATGGGTTCTCAAAAAGGTTTTGTGGTTTATTAACCTTTCAAAAAATTCCAATCATTACAAATAAAGCCATTGAAAATCTTTCCTGTCTGGCCAGCACAGATGCTGGCTTCTGCAGTCCTGAGTGTCTTCGTTTGGTTTGTATATTCCTTTTACTGTTTGATTGACTCTTCCCATCTCACACTATGCCACAGTTTGCCTGTTTGCATTTGGGTTAATTTTAATTTGCACCATCTGAGGAATCACAAAACATGCTAAAGCCACTAATCTCGTTGCTACCAAGGTGTACTCTGAATTCAGATACAAATATGGCATCAGTTGAGGGTGTGTGATCTTGTATCATAGATGTCTGCTTTAGATTCTGTTGCCTCCTTGGGGTGGGAGGATTTCAGAAAGTAAGCGTTTGTTTTCTCTCAGGTCCCTGGTTCAGGCAGTTATGATGGTGCTGCTCCTCAGGCAGCTAGGGGGGAGGGAAAGCGCCACATCAATCACTAGTGAAAACCACCAAAAGGTCAAGGCTGTGAGAGTCTCTGCACCACTGGGATACATAACTGAATCCATTGGATCTACAAAAGCAGATTGACCACAGCAGACTTAGGAGTTTTCCCCCAGCCATTTGCAGTGATAACTTACCCTCTTCCTTCTCAATGCACAGACTATTTCACTTCTTTTGCCAAATCTGTTTAGTTATCATTTATCTGTATATTAGGTATTGCACATATTGTAGCATATGTCTACTGTTCTCTTCTTGCATTTTCCCCAAATGCCTTGCCAAACTGGGTGTTTTGAGCCTGTTTGGAGGGTATCTTACAGGGCGTCACAGTCAAAAGGATCTTGTTTCTCTGAAGGCAGCGAGCGTTCCCTTCTCCTACCACTGCGCTGCCTAGCTCCTGAACAGCGCTGCAACTGCACTGATTTCATGCACACTCATGTTCGATGCAACCCTAGGGCTGTTTCGGTTCAAATCAAGGTGTTCAGCTCAGGACTGTAGGCTCCAGCCTCTGGAAGCTGCCTGCCTATAAGCAAATCACTTTACTTCTTTGGGTCATGGTAAATTTGCCTTTAAGAAAACAAGGCTAGATTTGACAGCCATTAAGTTCCTTTCCTCTTGTAAAGATTGATTGTCTTTTTATTATATGGCTTTTCTTAATATTTTTAACCGATGCTTTCTCCCAAATCCAGCACTGGCACAAATATTTCTGTGGCATATTTTGTGAATATGAAAGTTGACTTCCCAGCCTTTTACACTTGGAAGAAAGAATCTCAGGGTGTTTGAGAGAGAATAGTGGTGTAGAGACTGACTCGGTGACAGATGTTCCCTGTAAGTGTCACTTATGGGTTGTTTAATGTGCTTTTCGTCTGCAGGTTTCAGCAGTTCTGTGACTGTGATCATGCTTGGTCTGAGACTCTTAAGTAAGTGTAGCTGTTTCTTCTGATACAAACCTTGGTTTCTTCCTGATTTAGCTGCCTTACAGGCACTGAGAAGAAAGAAGAGGTTTGAGAAGCAGCTCACTCAGATTGATGGCACCCTTTCCACCATTGAGTTCCAGCGGGAAGCGCTAGAGAACTCACACACCAACACTGAGGTCCTACGGAACATGGGCTTCGCAGCCAAGGCCATGAAAGCAGTTCATGAAAACATGTGAGTGACCCGTGTCCCTAACGCTGAGAAGAGTCTTTGAAATTGTATGGTGATTTTGGTAGGACCGGGTCACCGTCCAATGTATTGAATGGAATGCGCTCTCAGGTGTAGTTTCAAATTTACAGTGACAAAATTAAAAAAAAAATACTGTGGAAAAAGAAAAAACATATATAATCATGCTTTCAATATTTCTCAGTTCATTTATGAAATTCAACTGTGATTCTATAATTTTATCAATGCTAACATCATCGAAGAACTGTAGAATAGCAGTTGCCAGACTCTGCTGGGTATCAGAACCATCTAAGCTGTTCAGGAACGTGCAGATACTTAGCCTCCCGAACTATGACAGATATTAGACCTTTTGCTCTTAACCACATTCTCCAGGTTTCCTTATACTTGAAAACCACTGACATAAAGTATTAATCTGGTTGTAATCTCATCCCCTCAGTTTCCTCAGCTGTAAATTCTTGCTTACTTCCTCTGCTTGTTGTGAAATTCACTGAGATGCTAGACAGACCTGGCACAGTCTCTGCTCCAGAGTGAGCCCTGAACAGTCTGAGATCCGGGGAATGCAGACCTGGGAGCTGGTGCTTTGCTGGGACAGCGAGAGTAGACTCCTGTCCAAGAAAGCATAAGAACAGCAAGTGCCTAGGGACAAACATGGTTCCAGAGGATGGGAGGAGGCAGCAGTAGTGCCTGGGGCTGTGAAGACCTCCTCAAGAACATCTTCTTGCTGTGCTAACTCACCAAGCAGCTGCCACCTGGCACTTTAGAGATCGTTAGTGTGTGACTGGACTCCCAGTCTCCTACAGTTGTGGTAAACTGGGTGCTGACTGACACGGATTGCACAGTCTGCTGTGTCTCAAGTCCCTTAGAAGCATCAGACAAGAGTGTGCTTTTGGAGATAAGTTCAGTCACGATTCCAAACTTTGCTCACACATGTCTTTTACTCCCTTTAATAAATACATTTAGTACAACTCTAATAAGGATCTAACATAAAGGATGGTAGGCAAATGATAAAAGCATTCTTTTTGATTACTTATGAGAAGGTGTCGAGGTTCTCAGTTTTTGGAGTGGTAGGGTCTGAGAAACAGAAGAAGTGATGAGTTCCACTGGGCTCAAACTTCAGCTCTGAGCTTGCTCAATAATGGAGGGCCCTATTGCTTCCCTTCCAGCGAATCAGCCTAAGTGGTAGGACTGGCTCAGAAACACTGTTATAAAAACAAGATGGAACATGGCCAGTCCACTGAGACTAACTTTTAAGCAGCTGTCCTGAACCTGGATACCTCTGCTGAGTTTGTGGCCTCCATGAGGGCATGCTGGGTCAAATCCTTCCGATTTTGCCCCCTCCCCACATTGTCTATAGGGGAAAACCTTCAAGGAGCGAGCATTTCAGAGCTACTGTGTTATAGAAAGTTCCAACGTTTAGTTGCTTCAGGAATGGCTGCTGAGAGCTGCCTTGTGATCTCTATCATGGCTATCCTCAGCAAACTAAGAAGCAAAGCACGTAGAGGTACCACACGTATTTTACCACATGCACTTCCGAAAGTGATCTGCAAATAATGTTAATCACAGTTATTTCATTTCAAGTCATTCTCGAAGGTAGAAGGTAATGTTGAAAACACATGTGATTCTACAGGGTTGCTAAGGTTTTTGGCACACAAATTATGTTTTTGAATTGATGAATGTTGGATCAGGAATTTTTGTTGAAGAGTATATGTGAAATTAACTGGTTTTTGTATGGAATTAAGTCTAGATTCATAATTGTAAGATGAATTTCTAAAATCCCAACAAAATGCTTCCCAGGGATCTCAACAAAATCGATGACTTGATGCAAGATATCACAGAGCAGCAGGACATTGCCCAGGAAATCTCAGAAGCATTTTCTCAAAGGGTTCAGTTTGCTGATGGCTTTGATGAGGTAGGTGTACTACTAAAGGATGCTATGGAGGGCAGCTTCCAATTCCGTAGAGCAGACAACTTGCTCATTGCTGAACAGATAAATGATACTTATTGGAAGTGAGATTTCAAGGAGGGAAATCAGGTGTTAGTAGCTGATTTCAAGGAAAGATGACTAGTTTGGGAAACAGCTTCTTAATTAGGTTTCCAGCTATTAAGGGAAAAGAAAACAACCTGTGATTTTGTAAAGTTAGTGACTTTTAATGCTTGGAGTATAAATAGTCCCATTATGAGGATCATGTGCTCTCACATCTGGCCAAACAGAGCAGACAGTATCACTCTGTAAGCAGCAGATGGAGTGTGCTCTGTGGCTGTTAAATTAGGAGTCAGGCTGCTTCTGTTCATTACTCAGTCTATAAAACAAGTACTTGTGTAATTGTGGAGTGGCATTATTTACACTCCCATTCCATTTGTATTAATCAGTCCCATAGTCCAGGAAGACTGTAGTCACACTGGTGGTGCCCACAATGAGAACTTTAGTGATTCCATCCCAGCTACACACGTGCAGGAGGAGGACAGTGTTAGGCACATTCCCAAGGGGCAGAGTAGCTCGGCTTCCTGTTTTCTAGGTCATATGGCAGGATGAGTCTAATGAGTCAAGATGTGGCCTTTGGCGTCTTAGAAAATGACAGTTTGCTGCTAGTAATGTCAAAAAATGGTTTGGGTCTGGGACTGGAGAGAGGTTCAGAAAACTTACCTTTGCAGAGGACCCGGGGTTCTGTTCCCAGCATTCAAAGTGGATCAAAATCCTCAAAATTGCAAGTTCTATGGGATCTGATGCTGTCTTCTGACCTCTGTTGGCACCTGGCACAAATGTGCTACACATACGTTTATGTAGGCAATACATATAAGGTGTTGGCAAAATATAGCCTGAAGGTCAATCAGTCATAGCTGTTTTTGTGTAGCCTCTAAGGATGATTTGCACTCTCTTGAACTAAAGGAAATAAGAAAGAAGATCTGGTAATATGGAGGTATCTGGTCTGCAAAGCCTAAAATACTACTGTTTGGATGTAGAAGTGCATGAGAGTTGTGAGTTCAAGGTCAACCTTTGGCCACATAGTGAAGTCAAAGTTGGCCTGAGATATATATATATAGAGAGAGACTTCATCTCAAAACAAATAACAGCAACAACAAAACAATACAAGATGCATGCAGATGTGCATAAATTCAAGCATAGGCTCCCTTGATGTAGGGCATACTGGCTTACCCTTGCTCTGCCCAGGAATGAGATCTCAATAAATCTGTTGAATGATGGGTGAATAAATAATCAGACGGATATACAGTTATGATGGATCTTTTCTGATAGTTTCCTGCTGAAAGACTATACACCTCCCAGCTTCCCTTGAGAACAATGGGAAGGAATGTAATGTACATGGTCTAGTCTTTTCTGCCCCTATAAGGGGGCCACATCTCATTTTCTGTAGGAATTTTGCCCATTTACACACGCAGATGACAAAGATGTCCTCTTGTTGTGGATAAACAAGGTCCTGCCTAAGTAGACCAAGCCTCTCTTTCTGCCTTCTATCTCTCTATAGTTTCTATCTCTGACAGCCTCTGACATGTAATGAAATTTTGTTTTGTCTACTGCTCACTTCTGGCAGGCTGATGTATGCTTGAGGGCTTTCCAAGTTAGGTAGGTGTGAGCTATCTTAGACTAGGCAAGAGGCGACCCACATCCTTAAGGTCTCAGCTGACCTTAGCATTCAATAGGCACAGAGTAGAAGATGCTTGGTGATTAAGCCAGGCTTTGAGGAGCCACTGTAAAGAAAAAATACGTTGCACTACTTTTGAAGTTTACAAACACATGGTCTGGGTACATAGTTCAGTGGTAGAGTGCTTGTGCAGCATGTTCCATCCTCAGCACTGAACAAAATCACCTGAACACACAATGTATATTGACTTCGAGGACTTGATAGAAGAACTATGCTATTTTTTTCTTACTTTCTGTACAATATATTTTTTGGTATGCCTGTTTTATTTTTAGTAGCATTCACTCAAATATAAATATTCATTTCCTCTAATTAAAGTTTCAGAAATTCTCAACAGGAGAGAAAAAAAAATGAGCATCCTGGAAAACTAACAATCACAGTGTGAATTTCCTGAACCTGAAGAGATTGTCTGTTCAGCACAAGTTACTTGAATAGCTGTCTACTGAAGTATTATAAGATTAACTACGACAAATTTGTACAGCCCAAAATATTCATTTCTAATCATTGCTCAGTGTTGCAAAGAAAAGATTAGTTTTCAAAAAATATTCAGTTTCACTGGGTTTCCACATATCAGTCGAGTAGCAGATGTTCTTGTTATGTTCAGGGAATCCCACTTCCTGAAACATTGGCTCCGTAATTCTTTCTTTCTCCTGTGTTCAGGATGAGCTTCTGGCAGAACTTGAGGAACTGGAGCAGGAAGAATTAAATAAGAAGATGACAAGCCTGGAGCTTCCAAATGTGCCTTCCTCGTCCCTCCCAGCACAGCCCAGGAGGAAGGCCAGCACGCCTGCCTCTGTGCACCGGTCTCGCGCAGGTCTGTTACCCACCCCGCCACCGGCCTGTTACCCACCCCGAGTGCTCTCATACCTTCTCAAAGTAGAAGCCAGGCCTGTTCCTTTCCGTACTTAGTTATGTCTGATTGTATAGACAAACACATTTTATATGTAATTCCTTCCTGTTTTCTGTGTTTAAAGTAGAATGACTAATGACTAATGACTGCTTAAGACTAATGACTGGTTTTCTTCACTTATGTTCTAGCGTCTTCCAGGAGGGCAGAGGAAGATGATGACTTCAAGCAGCTGGCAGCTTGGGCCACTTGAGCTACAATGGGAAACATTTGACACCTAAATTATTGAACTGCTCATAAGACATAAATGCTTTTGTAAAGCTCAGAAATTAGCAGAGGCCTGTTTTATATGAACTATTGTCTTTTAGGTGACAGTTAAGGTACAGTCAGGGACAGAAAGGGGCCAGTAGCATTATAGGAGATCCTTCCAGACTGATGGAGTGGGGACTTGACTATTTGCTTTATTTACTACTGTGTTTCTAGTTCTGGTACGTAGTTGATTTTTTTTTTTTTTTTTTGTATATATGCATTGAAAGCAAACTGCTGAATTCTACTGACATTTAATACATATTCCAGTTTATAAGCCATCCCCAGAAATACTTAGGGTAACTAGGGAGAAAATGTCTATGCAAATATAAGGCAGCTGTGTGCATCCAGGTCACCCACATTAAAAATAAGTACATGTCTAGAGCAGACTTGTTCTAGTGAGTCTATATATACATAGTTTCAGTTGAGTTTCACATCTGAAAATCTTCAGGGAGCTTTACTTTAATTGACATTTATTATGCTGGTTGAGCTTTGAGTGGAGCAATGGATGAATCTCCCTAAGTATCTGAAAGCAGTAACAGCTTAGTGTGCTGAGCTCCTCAGGGTGTGATCAGCCTCTCAGGAAGCTGAATGAACACTCGCAGGCCATTACCAACACTGTTCATTCTCATCTATTTTGTGTTATCTTGCACTTAAACAGAAACAAAACAAAACAAAATCCCAACACTTCCCATCATGCACTTTGTAACTGTATTAAAATACTGGCAATTAAAAACATATCTTGAGTAAATATATTTTGCCCATAATTATCTTTAAATGAAAATAAATTATAAAATTAGGTGTCACACTTGCCATATCATAGCAGTTAAATGACAAATCCCATGATGTATGATGTTCTGGTGTTCCCTCTACCCGTTTAAACGACCCTGTGGACTGGGACACGGAGGTAGCCTTTGAGCCCTTGTTTCCTGTTTGGAAGCCTGAGTGTTGGGCTGGATGATCCCAGGGCTCCCATTCTGCCAGGTGCTTGGCATTGGCTGTTTCTCATGGCATTCTTTCTGCTTTGCAGAGCATACGTACCAAATTCTCCTCATTCTCTAAATTCTGGCTAAAATTTTCCATCTTGGGAAACTTTTTTAAAAAAAATTTCCAGACTAAATTAGCTCTTCTCACTGTATGCTTGGTTTTGTGTTGTTGTTGTTGTTGTTGTTGTTGTGCACCCTGCTTACTCTCATGGCATTTTTTTTCTCCATGCCCTCTATCACACACCTTACCTGAGGGCTTTCTCTGCTGGTCTGTGGTAAGGTGAGGGGTGAGACTCCATGTCTTTAACAGTCTATTTCCAGGGCTCTTGTCTCTCATGTACAGCAGGCAGTCTGACAATATTTCCTTAATGCACAGCAACCGGTAGATGGATAGGATTTATACCTTCTGCCCTTAAACAGTTATAAAACTGGACCAAGCCTGTGAAGCAACAGTATTGTAGCAAAGCAACAGGATTTAGACACTGAACTAAAGACAGCACAGGATAGTGATGCCTGAGAGAAGAGAGACCCATGCAGTAAACAAACCTAGTGACCTGGCTCGCTGAAGGGGAACTGGACAGAGCCAGGTGGTCTTGGTGAGTTTATTTTCGTTGGGAAAGGGTCCTGGAAAAGAGACTGTTATAGAGACAGAGATATATGTGTGTGAGCAGGAAGGAGTAATCTCTATTACGAATGTTTGAGTGTCCCCTGTAGCTCACATGTGCAATCTCAGCTCCATGATGATGGATGTCTTAGTTACGGTTTTACTGCTGTGAACAGACACCATGACAAAGGCAACTCTTATAAAAGACTTATAATTGCGGCTGGCTTGTAGGTTCAGAGGTTCAGTTGATTATCTTCAAGGCAGGAGCATGGCAGTGTCCAGGTAGGCATGGTTCAGGAAGAGCTGAGAGTGCTACATCTTGATCTGAAGGCCTCTAGGGGAAGCTGTTTTCAGGCAGCTAAGGTGAGGGTCTCAAAACCCACCCCCGCGCTGACACACTTCCTCCAACAAGGCCAGACCACCAAGACCACACCTCCTAATCGTGTCATTCCCTGGGCTAAGCTTATTCAAACCACTCAAACGGGGTTAGGCAGTTGGACCTTTAAGGCTGTGCTTGGGTCACAAGAGCAGGACTTCAGGGGTAGGAATAGTGATCTTATGGAATTTGAACTTGAAGGAGCTTGTTCATAAGCTTCAGCCATGCAAGAAGATGGCCAGAAGGTGGTCTCTGACCCAGTGAGTCCTCACCAGGCTTGCTGCTGCCATCTTGGCCTTCTCTGCCTCCAGACTGAGGACTAAGTTCTTGACATTTGTAGGGTTTAGGATGATGACATGGCAGCTCAGTCTACCAGAATAAAGCACACGAGTAGAGGGGTCTCTTTAAATCTGGATCTGCAAACACACAGAGGGAAGGACTGGCTAAGGGAACCGCTGGGAACACGTGGGCAGACCATCTCTAGGGATCACACAGTGCCAAGAATACTTCTCATCTCCATTTTCTAGAGTGGAGAGATTTCTTAATCACGGCAGTATTTAGTTGAATCCTCAGGGCAGGAGGCTAGATTACACCTATGTTGAAAACTATTCTGGATCTATCCTAAGAAACTTAAAAACAAGCCTCAGAGCATCAAATGATTCTAACATATCTAAACAGCTGCAGGAGAATTAAAAGCTAGCAATAACAAAATAACTAAAAGAATACCATGATGCCCAACAGCATAAAATTCTCAAGCACTCAGCATTCAGATATGTGAAAAATCAGAAAATAAAATTAAATTAAAAAAGAAAGAAAGTAGGAACAGAATAAGAATCGGCGTGGGTAACAGAAGACAAGAGTTTTGAAGCAGCGCTTACACATACGTTTCAGATGACCAGCCCAACGCCCATTGCATGTTAGAGAAAGAAGAACAATGTGTGTCTGGGCTAAGGAGAGATGTCCTTAAAACAATTCAGACAACTGAAGATTTAGTATTGAATTGACTTGATATTTTGATGATTATTTATAGCTATTGGAGATAAAAAATTAACTATTAAATAAAAAATGTGCTTGTATCTAAAAACAACAACAAAAGCCCACCAATGAAGGTATTAACGTCAGCTAAGTCATTGCAAAGGAGGAGGTATGTAAGTGAAGGCACAGCAAGAGATATGACTGCAAATAGACAGAACAAAAAGACACTGGGCAAATTAGAAAGAACCAGGAAAGAGGGCATTGTAGGATCATATTAAATGTCCTAGCCATGGAAGTCCTAGCACAGCGGGGACAGACCAGATAAGTGAGTTAGGGGGAACCAGATAAGACATTTAAAAATTGACAAAAGGATGAAGTTATAACTTAGTAAGATTCAGCATAACTGTCAGTTCATTTTCTGCTGCTGTAACAATACCTGAGACTGGATAAATCACAAAAGACCTAAACTGACTTACAGTT
This sequence comes from Uromys caudimaculatus, assembly GCA_028551405.1. Taxonomy (NCBI): domain Eukaryota; kingdom Metazoa; phylum Chordata; class Mammalia; order Rodentia; family Muridae; genus Uromys; species Uromys caudimaculatus. The sequence goes on along the minus strand of CM052707.1, from coordinate 84,478 downwards.
TGCCAGACTGGGAAGTCCACGTGCATAGTGCTGACTCTGGTGAGGGGTTCTTGCTGCACTGTAACCCTGGCAGCCTACGGCTTGGAGTGTGGCTAAGTGGCCTCTCTCCTAGAGCTCCTGCCTCTGCATGTGATTGGCATGTGAATCTGAGGATTTGAAGGGACCCATCTAAACCACAGCAATAGCTCAAGCAGAAACAAAAGTAACTAGACATCTTAAAATGTTAAGTCTCAAGAGTAAGATTTAAGATGCTTTGCTTAGTCTTCTTCCTGATTAAACATAGGACCCACAGGCCTGATGGCGCAGCTAGCTTTCTGGGTCTACAAAGTCTCCACCAGACCTGTGAAAGGAGCTTGTTTACAGTAGATTTTAATTATGCTTAATTTTAGTTAATTAAAGACTGTCTCTCAATACATTTATTGGAAACACTGTAGTATTTCAATAACTTGGTTCTGCCTTTTCAACTGTTAAGTTTGTAAATATATTTTCTCTTATGTCTCTGTCTGTCTTTCTGCTTCCCTCCCTTGTTTCTTCTGCCTGAGGTTTTGAGCCAGAGCTTCACTGTGCAGCACACGGGTTTGCTTTATACCTTCGGGCGACCTTCATTCCACTGGCTTTGGCCTCTGAAGCCCTAAAATTACAGGGCTGCATCCCTGTTGCCAGTGCTAGGCAAAACATTTGTGGCAGAAATTTATAGCTTATCTGAGATGCACTCTCAATGTAAAATACCCATTGGATTTTAAAAACTTGGTGTAGAGAACTATAAAATATTTCATTAATAATTGTGAAGTGGAAAAAAAATAATAATTGTGAAGTGGAAACTTCCGGTTTCTTTGGAAAGTCAGTTGATGGTGTTTTGCTGAGGCAGACACATGAAGGGATGTTTTCCTTAAGTAGACAGTTGAGAGGATGCTCTGCTAAAAGCAAACACGTGAAAGGTCGAAGAATGAAAGATTCTTTGCTAACGACATGCATGTATTGATTCACCTTACATTTCATTGCTGAGCTCTACGTGTCGACTTCATAGAAAGAAATGCACCAAAAAACTTCTGGTGGTGTTCTGGCGGCTTCTTGCTGCTTCTGGGGACTTGGGCCGATTGGCAGAATGATGTCAGCTGATACAGACTCATGTGGAGTTTTGCTAGGAAAGACTCACTGTGGAGGCCACGTGCTGACTGGAGGAGTATAAATAGGACTTGATGAGAAGTGACTGGGGCTTGCTTTCTTGCATAGCTAGCTTGGCCGTGCTGCCTTGGTCTCAAGTCGTCTCTGATCTACACTTTGTTGAGAGAGGCATGGCAAAGAACTCCTGGTGTCTCTGTTGGTCCTGGTCCCCCCTGCTGACTCATGCTGATTCAGCAGAGGCCTGGCTCTCTCTGCTAGGTAGTGCCACCATTGCTGGTTTGCTCTCCCGACACTACTGAACTGGACTGCTGGTATATTCGTGAAGTGTTTGTGAATGGAATGAACTGCCGCTGCTGATTTCTATGAACTGAACTGCTGATTTTCTGACCACACAGATTGGATTTACTCCAAAGAACAATTTCTAAACAGGTCCATGTATCCTAATAACCTTTATTTTCCACTATCTCTGGTGGGTGGCTGGCTAGAAGGGAGGTTAAAGCATTTAAGAACCCCTATTAAAAATAGGCTTTGAGAAAAATTAAAGTGTACATAATTGTATATTGATCGTATGTAGAAATATTATTTTAAATTAATTGCATTAAACAAAACACATTAGAAATTTATTCTATTTTTCTTTTTATGTTTCAAAGTTGTTTTTTTTAATTAATTTGTTTTTAATTTTGTTTTATGTGCATTGGTGTCTCTTCTGCATGTGTGATGGTGGCAGATGCTCGGGAACTGGAGTTAGAGACACTTGCAAGCTACCATGTGGGTGCTGAGGATTGAACCCGAGTCCTCTGCAAGAGCAGCCAGAACTCTTAACTGCTGAGGCATCTTCCCAACCCCTCTTTTTATTTTTTTAAACGTGTAGTTCCTGAGAAATTTAAAGCTATGAATATGGTCTCGTTATATCTCCGTTGGCTCGTTCTGGGCAAGACCAGCTTCTCTCTGCCATTGAGGCCCCAGGTGAGGTGTGGACTGAGTCGCTGAAATGCCAGTGTGCAACAGCAACAACAAAAACGTTTCTTTTTTTAAACTATAAATGATATCACCCAAAAAGAAACAAAAATACTTTGAAATGAATCCTAGTGCCGCCCCTGTTGACATTTTGGAGTGAAGCAAATGAGGCGTGTTAAAGGCAGACTACCCTAAATCTAAGGGCCATGGATATCATAGGCTATTGTGGCAAAGAGTTCTCAGTCTAGAAAAACTGTCACAAAGTCACATATTCTGGGACACTCACTAAAGCTTTGCCATCACCTTATCAGAGACTGCAGTGGGAGACCTCAGGCTTTGTTCTCCTGTCTTGTAAGATATACATCCAAGATAGTATAAAAACAAGTCCAGGCTAGCGATGAGAGTCAAAGGAACTGCCCGTGCAAATGGAAGGATCGTCCCGAAGCAGAGAGGTCTTGAGACCCAGGGCAGCCACAGCCGAGACACTTCTTTCTCAGGGTGGCCAACTGCAGGGAACAAAACTGCTATCATTTGAGCAGGTGTTCTCTTCAGGGATCATATTCCAGGGTTAGACCTTGGACTGGCCAACATGGCTCATATATACCCCTGGGCCAACCATCTAGACCTCCCCAGAATGGGAAAGCAAGATGAGGGGGTGATAGAGTCCTATAATCAAGGTGACCTGACTTGCTGAAGAGGGAACTTCTGCCCATGTAACACTTCATTCCACCTACTGCCATAGATGCCCAGTCTACACTGGGAACAGTTCATCCACCTACTGCCATGGATGTCCAGTCTACACTGGGAACAGTCCATCCACCTACTGCCATGGATGTCCAGTCTACACTGGGAACAGTCCATCCACCTACTGCCATGGATGTCCAGTCTACACTGGGAACAGTCCATCCACCTACTGCCATGGATGCCCAGTCTACACTGGGAACAGTTCAATCCTAATTGTAATATTTTCTTCCTTGGAAAACAGAATCAAAGCATTGGCTTACTCAGTGGAAACTGAAGTAGCAAACAGTTTAAACTTCACAATGGCATCTGTCTTACTAAACAAATTAGATAGTATGATAAAGCTAGCAAGCCTAGCAAGAAATAAAACAAACAAACCACAAAGATGCAAAGACTAATAAGGAACCGTTACTTTACAGCTCCAGGACATAAACAGATGATGTGTTGGTCAATTTCTGTCTCGTTTCTCCACTTTCTTTCTCCTGTCTCCTTAATTTAAGAGGCATTAATGGTTCTGTGGGAGAAAGTGCTCCTTAAAATAGCTGGAATCCTTCCCCACCTTCAGGCTCACTTATATCACTTGGTTTTTTTTTGGCTCACTAGAGGTTTTATTGCATTATATACAGAACACTTGAGCTATTTTTCAGAAGAAAACAAGTCTGAAACTAGGGCAATAGGAACATTGCTCAGAAGACACACACTCAAACCCCGAGCACACAGGGATCCTCTGACTTGGGATACTGTTCTGGTGCAGATACTATGGAAGGCTAGAGATACGTTTTCTATGATGCAGGGGAGTTCATTTTGGAAGTGGGGCAATTCATTTTGGCTTCTCTGTGGGATCAGATGTGTGTTATAGTTATTGTTTTCACTACAGAAATACCACCTCACCCTTAGTGTTGATTTCTCTGGTCTCTGTTACCTTGTAGATGACTACCATGTGAACACATAAAAAGGAAAAAAAAAAAATCAAATAGCAGAATTGTAAGTTGTGTGCTGTTCTCAATCTGTGGCTGGAATCCTAATCTCCCTTGTGCGTCTGGCCTGGGATGTGACTTGTGTTTTGTCCTGCGTGTACACTGTATATGCTACCTGCTTAATAGCTAACTAGTGGCCTTCTTAATTGTCAGATTGCCACTGTATCACAGTGCTTATGACCAAGTAGCGTTTATCTTACCTAATAATCATTCAAACAGGAAGAGTAGAGGCATATGTAATTTTATTGTATTATATCGTTGGAATTACTCAATTATGTTCTTACTGTACCTATTATATAAACTATATGTGTTTATGTGTATGTGTGTGTGTTTAAGCACAAATATACATAAGAGAAAATGGAGTATGTACAGGGTTCGGTCTGCCTATGATTTTAGATATCCTTTAAAGATCTTGAGGCGGATTCCCTGCAGACCTGTGTACATGTGATATGTTAAGTACAGATCGCACAAACTCTAGATTCCTCTGTGCATTTGGGCTTCTGAAAATCTCCTTCTTGCTCTTAATGTCATTTTGTTGTGTTTGCTTGGCCTTAACTCTTGCTTTTCCTTTTCTTGGCTCACTAATAAGAAGTTACCACATTCTCCATAATTTTATCACTCTTTTGTAGTTTCCACAGTTCTGACCTTAGGTTATACTTGTTATGACCACTTTACAACCACAGCATTTGGAAACCTCCAGTCCAAATGGAGTTAGGGTTAGGGAATAAAAACCTTATCTTCCCTAGGTTCAGTGCTGATCTATTAAACACCTCATTAGGGGGAGACAACCCATGTAATGAATAAAGCCTGATTTAATTGGTTTGTCCATGGTTTGGGTCAGTGGTCTTTCACCTCAAATCTGTGGGAATAACAAGGTAACTGAGAAAAGAAGCCCAGGTAGGTATGAGAGGGAAACTATATGGGTTTAGGTAAGAAATAGCAGATAGAACGCAATAGAAATAGTACATAGGATACAATGGGCACAGAAATAGAGCAAGCGAAACTTAATTCATTAATACAAAAGTTTTAAAACATTAGTTATCAAAAGGAGCTACTGTAAACAAACAAAAACCAACTGGGAGTTTCTAGACTAGGTTACCAGACATGGGAAAACCCACTCTAGTTGTGGGCAGTACCATCCCACAGAGGCCGGGACTAAGTGAGCTGGCAGCAGCTTCCACTCCCAGTGCATCAGCACCAGCTGTTTCTAGCTCCGCCAAGAGACCGTCCCCATCGTGACGCACAGCACGTCCTCACTATCGTGACGCACAGCAC
>CM052707.1:65023-79303 GCA_028551405.1 Uromys caudimaculatus | reverse complement strand
CTTAAGTCGCTTTTGCCAGGCTTTGTGGCAGTGATGAGGCAAGGAAGTAAAACAGTAGAAGAAAGGCTGTGTGTCCCTGCTCCCCATCTCCGTTTACCTGAAGACACAGGACTGGTTTTGTTGTTGTTGTTGTTTTAATGAAAAATTTTCAATTACTTCAATTCCATTACACATAATTGACCGATTTAGATTTTGTATTTCTTTTAGTTAATATTGACAGATTGTAAGTATTCAGATTTTTTTCTATTCTAGATTTTTCAGTTTTTAATAAAAGAATACAGTTGGTTTTGTTTGTTTATCATAGCTCCTTTTGGTCTTCTTTATTGTTTCTGTAGTGATAATGTCTCCTTTTAGACTCTGCTTCTTTTTTTTTCTTTTTCTTTTTTCTTTTTTTTTTTCTTTTTCTCGAGACAGGATTTCTCTGTGTAGCCCTGGCTGTCCTGGAACTCACTCTGTAGACCAGGCTGGCCTCGAACTCAGAAATCCACCTGACTCTGCCTCCCAAGTGCTGGGATTAAAGGCGTGCGCCACCACTGCCCGGTCTAGACTCTGCTTTTTTTTATTTGTTTGTTTCTTTAATTGTAAATAGATTTCTTTTCCCATACAGTGTTTTCTGATGCCTTTCTCTCCTCCTCTACTCCTTCCAGTCCCTTCCTACCTCTCCTCCGGATCCAACCCTTTTCTGTCCCTCAGAAGAAAATAAACAAGATTCTAAGGGATGATGATATATAAGATAATAAGATAAAACAAAGCCAAACATATTAGAATGAACAAAGTCAACAGGAAAAAAGCCTAAGAAAAGGCACAAGGAACAAATACGGACCCAGGCAACATGCTTGTATTTATTTGGGGCTTCTCATTTTATTGTTGGTTAGTCTAGCTGAAGGTTTATCAATTTTGCTTTTCCTTTCAAAAAATTGTTTTGTTTCACTGATCTGTAATTTTTTAAAGCTTTGTCATCTGCTTTTCTTTAAGTGAGTTTGTGTTTGTTTGTTTATTGGTTTTTCAAGACAGAGTTTCTCTGTGTAACCCTGGAAGTCCTATATCCTGCTCCATAGACCGGGCTGGCCTTGAACTCAGAGATCTGTCTGTCGTTGATATGACAGGTAAAAGGATAGAAATAAGTAAACTGAAAGTTTTTAAAGTTAAAAAACAAAGGCAAGAACTCAGTATTTGTGTATTAAGTATGTATTATGGCTTGGACATGAGATACTACCCCCGTGGGTTCATGTGGTGTGTTCTTGGTTCCCAGGAAGGTTCTGGAAATGTAAGGTAGGGCCTACCTGTAGGAGGTAGATGGTGGGTCAGCCTTTGAAGGTTTGGTCCCAGATGGCTGCTTCCTTTTGTCCTGAGGTGAGTCGCCTCCTCCTGTGCATGCTCTGGCTTTCTTGCTGGTCTGCTTTACTACCAGCCCAGAATCCACAGAACCAATGACTTCCCTCTCAATGCTCTGAGACTAGGAGCCACAATAAGTCATTTTTTCCTTTTAAAATTTCTCCTCATGTATTTTGGTCACAGATACACCCAGGATCAATTGCATGTTCTCTTGTGATGGTAAAGAGAGCCTCAGTAAATGAAACCCGATGTTGAAATTATTTGAGACGTAAGTGGAATGAATGAATGTACACTGATTTAGCTGCTTCCGTTCGTAGCTGGGGTAGTCAGTCAATCATCTATGATAAGTCTTGGGGTGTATCTCCCCTAGGTCAGGCAAGTATCTGAACTATGAGCTGCTCAGCCATCTGAGACCTTGGCATTTTTAATCCTTAGCCAAGCTGATTCTCCGTTGGGAGTTCTTTGCAGAATGTCATCTCATGCTGTTATTCATACCAGCCACCAGGCGGCACTCTAAGCCCATTATAAATGCTTAGGAAGGCACACTGATTAAAATGTCTCCAATTGTGAGAAATTGGGCACAGGTTGTATTTTATTAATTGGATTGTAAATGAAAATAGTCGTCTCAAAACTAGGCAATAGGGCAGACCATATAATTTAACGGAGTCTCTGAGAAAGTATGGTCTTTGAGAGATGGCTCGTGTTTGCCTTCTCTCCTCTCTCATGACCGCGAACTGCTGGGATCAGGCTACAGGTGGCAATGACATTGAGACTGCGTCCCCACGATGACTGGGATTGTAGTAGCCGGGACATGATGCCTATGCTTAGGGAATAATTTATGGAAGACTAAGAAACCTTGATTAGATTCGAGCTTATTGTAACCAGCAGCCTCAGATGCCAGATGCTCCGGCTCCACTTCGTAGAAGAGGCAGGACCTCGTGACTTTAGGCTTGTCTGAGAGAACCACTGCCTACCTTACAGGGAGGGTACAGGAATTGCACTGTATCCCACAGTCTTGCCTTTCATCCTTGAAAGAATACACTTAGGCGAGCATCCATTCTCTATTCCTGTAAGCCGATGTTCAGAACGCTCTGTTCTGAATTGTGGATGACTGAGATTGAGGCTCTGTATATTTCCAGTTGCTGACAGACTGATCAGGATGGAAGGGCTTGCAATGAGACACCTTTAAATCTTACAGGCCAGAATTCAACCACTCAAGGGTCTCAGAAGGCTACAATGAAGGCGTGAGTAAGGCTGTGATCCTGTCTTCCCATCTTCAAAGCCACCATCTTGCAGCTCATTATCATAGCCAGGAGATGGCGTTCTGCTTCAAACGAGGTTACACAGGGCTATCCAGACAACCAGGTCTCCTTCCTAACCTTTCACTTCATCACAGCAAAGCCACTCAAAAAGGATAGGGACATTTGGGAATTCAGTCGACACAGTACTTGCTCTATAAGTCAGTTCATGTATAATTCTGTTTGGTATTTTGAGCTGGCGTGAGTATGTGAGTGTGGCTTACTTCTTGTCATTAATTAAAGCATGAAACAAACTGTATAGAAATATTTCTGAGTCTCTCTAAGTGTGGATTACTAATGAACTAGTATGTGCCAAGCATCCTATTTGGTGGTAGCCATGTAGTGGTAAAAAGCCGAGCTCTTCTCTCGCCACACAGCGAAATGAGGGAAGCCACAGAAACAGGTGTAACAGAGTTATGCCAGTCCTGTGGGAGAAACTACATCTGGGAAGGGTCTAGGGAGGGAGAGTTTAAAACCAACGTTCTGTGAATTCTTAGGCAGCCATGCATTCCACGTGACTTTTTTTTCTTTTCACTATGGATTCTATGGCAAGGGGATGTAAATCCCCACCAGAGTGGAGGGGACCACACTAAGTTAGCATGACCAATGGCTGCTCCTCTTCTGTCTCGGTGCCAGGGGCCTGGACTGCCCTGAACTTGGAACGACTCTGAAGTTTGATGAGTGAAAAGGTTCATCTAGATTGTGTCAGGATTCATGATACTGCAGCTCCTTGAATCTGCACCTGTCTGCAGGATTCTCACTCTTCTCCCATGTTCTAGAGCACAGAGAGTGAAGATGGGCGTTTGTCTCACGCTTAGCTGATGAAGCTAAGCAAGTAAGGGCCAAAGCTGCAGTGGAGCTGAGTGGATTCTGAAGGTGAAGGTAAAATCTGGGACGTGTGTCTTAGTTAGGGTACTACTGCTATGATGAAACACTGTGGCCCAGAGCAGCTTGGGGAGAACAGATTTACTTCGCTTACACTTCCACATCACTGTTCATAGAAGGACATCAGGACAGGAACTCAAACAGGAGAGGAAACTGGAGGCAGGAGCTGATGCAGAGGCATGAAGGAATGCTATTTGCTTGGCACTCAGCACATATTCTTATAGAACCCAGGACCACCATTCCAGCGATGCTCCCACCCACAATGGGCTGGGTACTCCCCCATCAATCACTAATGAAGAAAATGCCTTACAGGGTTGCCTACAGTCAGATCTTATGGAGGCGTTTTCACAGTTAGGTTCTTTCCTCTCAGATGACTCTAGTCTGTGTCAGTTGACATAAACTAAGCAATAGAGGGAGAAGTTGACAGAGGGCTTCAAGGGGGAATGTAAGCATGACTTGGCTGAGCTCTGTCTGGGTAGATGACTGCTTTTGCTGACAGATCCGCAGGTTCTCAGCCTTTCTCTGACTTGGCACAGCATCTGTGGTGCAGCACTAACTTAAGGAGATGGCTGTGGGGTGAGTGGCTTCATGAGTACTTTGGATGAGGCAGTATTTTCAGTCTGCAGGGAGGCAGGTGGTACAGATGTCTGCAGCTACCATGGGTAGAGGTTGTTACCTTGGTTGATGGCATTAAAGTGTGATTCAAAATACTCTCAATTTAGCCTGTGAATTAGACATGAGTCCAGAGATCAGGGACAAGATGGAGAACTCTGTCTCCTGGCTCTGGTGAAAGTGCATTCCAAAGATTACCGTGAAGAGCCAATGTGGTAGTTTGAATAGATTTGGCCCCCATAGACTCATATGCTTGGCCGTAGAGAGTAGCACTATTAGGAGGTGTGGCCTTGTTGGAGTAGGTGTGGCCTGGTTGGAGGAAGTACATCACTGTGTAGATGGTCTTTAGGTTCCCTATGCTCAGGCTCTTTCCAGTTTGGAAGACAATTTCATTCTGATGTGTATGGATCGAGATGTAGAGCTCCTGGCTCCTCCAGCACAATGTCTGCCTGCATGCCACAATGCTTCCTGCCATGATGATAATGGACAAAACATCTGAACTGTAAGTGTCTTAGTCAGGGTTTCTATTCCTGCTCAGCCTGCTTTCTTATAGAACCCAAGACTTACACCTGGATCTCATAGAGGCATTTTCTCAACTGAAGCTCCTTTCTCTGTGATAACTCCAGTTTGTGTCAAGTTGACACACAAAACTAGCCAGTACAATTGACTCCTTGTCAACTTGACACACAAACACATCACCATTACTTTCTTATTCATCCCCAAGATCTAAATAACTTTAAAAGTCCCACAGTCTTTACAAATTCTTACATATTAACATTTCAGTCCCTTTAAAACATCCAATCTCTTAAAATTCAAAGTCTTTTAAAAATTCAAATCTCTTAACTGTGGGCTCCACTAAAATACCTTCTTCCTTCAGGAGGGAAATGTATCAGGCACAGTCACAATCAAAATCAAAATCAAACTCCAACCATCCAATGTCTGGGATCCACTCACAATCTTCTGGATTTCTCCAAGGGCTTGAGTCACTTCTCCAGCTCTGCCTTTTGTAGTGCACACCTTGTCTTCTAGGCTCCAGATGCCTGTACTCCACTGCTGCTGCTGTTCTTGGTGGTCATCTCATGGTACTGGCATCTCCAAAACACTGCCGTCTTCCTCTGCAACTAGGCTTTACCAACAGTTTCCCATAGGCTCTCTTCATGGTGCCAAGCCTCAACTCCTTTGCATGACCCCTTCAGCCCTGGGCCATCAATTGCAACTGAGGCTGCACCTTACCACTGGCCTTCTGCAGCCTCTCACAGTGCCCATGCCTCAGCTGCTCTTCATGACTCCTTCATGTCTTCAAAACCAGTACCACCTGGGTGACTCTTACACATTACCAAGTCCAGCAACAGCACAAGGTACAACCCTGCCTATCTCTGAACACAGCCTCTGTGCTCTCAGAAAACACTTCTCAGAAGATTTCACCTCACTGATGCTGGTCTCTTCCCAATCACCACCAGTTTCCCAGCTCCAGCTAACCAGCATCAATAGTCCCAGCAATGCAATGGTTTTGCTTTAGTAGTTCTGGTATCTTGTTAATCACAGCTGATTTCTTCAGCCCCAGCTAACCAAAACCACAGAATCTTAAATCAAACTAGCAATGGCCCTGATAAGAGTCTTTAATCTTCCCTCTGAAATTTCACAATCCAGGCTGCCATCTTCTGCACTGTTCTCAACATTATCTTCCAAGCTCCTACACAACACCCCACAGAGCTTTTAACACTGAATGACTCTTTTAGCTCAAGGTTCCAAAGTCCTTCCACAGTCCTCCCCAAGACATGGTCAGGTTGTCACAGGAATATCCTACTACACTGGTACCAATTTGTCCTAGTCAGGGTTTCCATTTCTGCACAAACATTGTGACCAAGAAGCAAATTGGAGAGGAATGGGTTTATTCAGCTTACACTTCCAATTGCTGTTCATCACTAAAGGAAGTCAGGATTGGAACTCAAGCAGGTCAAAGAGCAGGAGTTGATGCAGAGGCCATGGAGGAATGCTGCTTACTGGCTTGCTTCCCCTGACTTGCTCAGCCTGCTTTCTTATAGAACCCAAGACTACCAGCCCACAGATGGTCCCACCCACAAGGGGCCCTTCCACCTTGATCACTAATTGAGAAAATGCCTTACACTTGGATCTCATAGAGGCATTTTTTTGAACTGAAGCTCCTTTCTCTGTGATAACTCCAGCTTGTGTCAAGTTGACACACAAAACTAGCCAGTACGGTAAGCCAGCCCCAATTTAATGTTAGCCTTTGTAAGAGTTACCTTGGTCATGGTGTCTCTTCACAGCAATGAAAACCCTAGCAAAGACACCCATAAAAGCTTCATAGACATAACCAAATGCAAGACAGATGCCATGGGAGCATAGCCTCATTGGGGCCATCAAGGAGGCTTGCTGTCCATAATTCTGTCTCTGTCTCTCTGTCCTCACTTCACTTTCCCAGTTTGAGGCTTCATTTGTAAAATGAGCAGTTTGGAGTGAGGCAATTATGTTTGGTGCTTGAGTCAAGCAGGTGGAGTTGGTTAACAAACTCTACAGTGGGTGTGGGAGAACTTCCTGAATCACTGGTATCTGTGGAAATGATGAGTCTGGGAAAGGGTCTATGTGTTGTGGTCAGTTGGGCCAACCACTTTCAGAAGTACTTTTGTTTATTAAACTTCTAGGTCCCTATTACTTGTGAGTGGACTATAAAGTATTGATTGACTGGGGCCTCAGGGTTACAAATACTGTTTGTTTGTTTGTTTGTTTGTTTATTTATTTTTGAGTCGGAGACTCAATATATAGCCCAGGCTGGCCACAAACTTGGACAAATACAACTCAAGCTGGTAAGTAGGTTGCAAGAGGATGGAACATGGTACTATAATGTTAGCTTCTTGGGCATACTGTGAAGAACAGCCCAGATGGAAAAACACAGGTTTGGAGTTGAGGCCTGGTGGTGGTCATTGATACACAGAGAAGACTGGAGAAGTACTAGTGTCATCAAGGTCTTTGTTCATTGTAACACATGTCAAACACGTGTCCTGCCACACAGCCCAGCTAGGGATCTTTGTGGATTACAGATTAAACTGTACTGGGCTATGGAGCTAGAAAGATGGCTCAGTGGTTAAAGTGCTGGCTGTGCAAGTGTGAGAACCTGCATTAGAATATCTAGAGTCCATGGGAAGCAGGCTGTGGTAATTCGCACCTGTAATCCCAACATTCCTGTGCTGAGGTAGGAGGCCAAGACAGGAGATTGCCTGGAAGCTTGTCAACCAGCTGGCCTGGCACATGCAGCACATATAACAAAGAGATTCTGTCACAAACAAGGTGGAAGGTGAAAGCTGACAAGTGAGGTTGGTTGTCTTGGGACCTCGACAGCACATACACACATGCATACACACACACACACACACACACAGACACAGACACAGACACACACAGACACACACAGACACACACAGACACAGACACACACACACACACACACACACACACACACACACACACACACACCCCTGTACACACTGCACACATACATGGGAACCAGAACCAGAACACATACCACTTTTCCAGAACTTCAGGGAAAAAGGCAGAGATCTCAGGATGGAGAAGGAAATGGGAAAGGATTCTTATTCATAATTCAAATTAATGCTCTAAAGGAGCACTCTCTCATTTTAGCAGAAGCTGGTGAAGAAAAAAAAATGTGGAAATGTGGTTAGAAGGGCACTGTTATGTCTGAATAAGGCAACCACAGACCTGAGCAAGGCAAATAGGTGCAGACAGGTTTTGCCTCTTTCCCTTCCCCCTTGCTGTACCCTTAGGTTGCATCCCTAAAGCTAACCACCAAGGTCTCCTCACTCATCTGGCCACTGACTCTTTCCTGAGACTGATCACCAGGTCCAACTATCAAAACATCAGGGTTCAGCAAACAAAATTCATTATTTTGACTAACCTAATTAAACTACCCAACCAGAACTTACTATCCTGCCAAGCTCATTCTAAAACAGACCTCCCTCTTTTCCCTATTAAAATGAACACATGCAAAGTTATTTGCTGCTGTGCTGTGTGATTCAGATTCAGCCACCTTGTCTCTTTGCTCTGCTTAATAAAGGATCTCTTTGCATTTGGTTTGTGCTGGGAACTTGGTGTTTGGGTGTGGTCTGTGCCTGATCATGGGTCCAGAGGGGAGCACTTTGAAGTATGTGGGTGCCTGCAGGGTTCAAATAATGCTCACTTTCAACTGTTTTTAATTAAAACCTATGTAGTTATGTGAGGATCCAGCGTTTAGTGCACATGGGTTTATCATGGTGACCATTTTGTGTGCCTTTTGTGTATGATATCTTTGTCTTGACCACAAACAAAATTGTCATCATTCCTTTGATACAGTTGAAAGATGAGATTGAGCCAAAAGGAACAGAAAGCTTCCAAGAAAAACTTAAAGGAGTCTGAAACTTGATCTTGAATAGGTCAACGTTTTATTTTCTGAGTTCTTTGTGTTCATAAATAATACCAATGCAAGTTTGATACATTTGTGTGGAAAGTTTTATTTCAGTTTTCAGTGCTTATAAAAACAAATCATAAGCATCATATAATCCAACATAAAGGTGGAATTTGGGAATTCTTTGGCTCTGTCTAGTCATTCTTGACCTACAGAGAGGGCATTGGGAGAAAATGTTGCTTGAGGTAGGGATGTGCTCAGAACACTAGAGAAACAGGCCTGGGTCAGTATGGCCTGTCAATCTGAGCGATGGCAGATGAGGGAGAAAAGGCCAAGCTCCCATTTATTGTCAGTTGGGTGCTTTAAAAAGCTTTGTGGCAAAGTCTGAGGTCCTAGCATCTTTAAGCAGGCCCATGAAGGTAGAATATGTCTGACTCATCACTGTTGGTTTCCTTAGCTTGGCTCCTGACTCACAGGGAGCTGATATCTTCTAGCAGGCTCTGGGGAAGTACAAATCTCGGAGGAGAATACCACCTTTACCTGACACAGGACACATCACACTGCTCCCGTGGCAGTGATACTGGGTTCCGAGACTACTGTAAAGATTGTAAACACTCTGTTGGGCACATTGTACACTCTATCCAAGTCCTCCATTTCACAAGAACATCGTTGCTCAGAAAAGTGAACGGACCTTCTTCAGTTGATAAGAAGCAGAATCTAGGCATAAGCATAGGTCTATACAATTTTAAGTGTTTCTTAACTAGAATATATGAGGGGGTAGGATTAAGCATGGCAGGCTCTAGGGCTCTAAGACCTATTCCAAACTCAGAAATATTTTGCAGATACAAAGTACTGGGGGAACATAAACTCAACCATTTGGACAAACCTTGTGTTTATGTATTCATGTAGTAAGGTCAGCCCTTAGGTGAGCAATTGCCATCCAGCTGAGAAATGAAAGACAGTTCTCAGTGTCTTACTGAGCTTATGTCTTTAGCAAGGGCAACAAGATCTCGCTTTGGCCCTAAACTTGCTCATACATTGTTAGAGAATGGTTTTGTGCACTGTGTATTCAGATACCGATTGCTTTCCCCAGACGTCTGGTTGCAGTCTGGATGATGGCATGGTCAAGCATCTCTGGTCTGAATATTATGTAAAAATTGTTTTCCCTCACCTCTGATTGGCTAGTAAAGATCTAGTAAAGCCAGTTAGCAGGGCAGAAGAGGATAGGGCAGGACTTCCAATATCAGGCTGGGGGTCCTAAGAGTAGAAAGTAGAGGAGAATGAAAAAGTGTGGAGAGACCACATGGATGGACTAGGAGGACTCGCCATGAGGTGTTAATGAGAGAGTGGACATGAGGACACATATAGATCAGAGCAAGCTAGGGCAAGACCAGGTGGCAAGTAATGGTGCATTTGGCTGGGTAGTAGCAGCCTAGTCAGATCAGAATAGCCCAGAACCTGTTCAGCTTAGTGCCAGTAGCTTGTTAATAGAAATACCAGGTCTCTGTGTCTTTCTTCAGGAGCTAAGACAGGCTGGAGTGGGAGTAGAAATGCCCTGCAGTTATTTAAGAGCAAAGGGGCATAAGAAAATCCCCAAGAATTACATTTACAACATATAAAACCAACCCTCCAAGATCCTACCAATGTCAAAGACACATTTGAAGAACAGAGGCATATGGGAAAACAGGAACCTACCAGACCTGGCTTAGCTGTAGCTGCCTTTGCTTCCTGCTCATTGTTCTGCCATCTGAGATGCTTGAGTCCACATGTGACATTTTCTTACTGTATGTGACTGAACATTTAGTTAATTCAAGTAGAGGCCAGTTTGTGTTTTTTCCTTTGTCAGCAACTCATAGAAAACGTTTTTCTATTTTAGGCTGGCTGATGACACACACTTGTAACCCTAGCAGAGGCTCACCACAGGCTCTAGGTCAGTTTGGTCTACACAGAGTTTTGGGGCAGCCCAGGCTATGTAGTGAGGCTCTGTTTCAAAAACAACAAATATCAGAGCTAGTGATTGATAGACTAAACAGCTGAACAGTACAGCCGACAGATCACTCAGGGTTGTGATGGCAAATCCAGCAGGAAAGTAGAGCCAGGGGTTTCGTTGTTTCTATGACTTTGGTGTACCATTACCTATACATCCCAAAGACCACTAGACCCGAGAGAACCTCCCCATCAGGACCACAGAGGATTCTGTCCTCATGTATTTGTCTTCTCAGGAATCAATCTACTGCCATATTTATTGGTGCATTTAGCTTAGGTGGTGAGCTGTCCAGTTATAGCAGCTTCTAAGCCTATATCAGTGCTCTGTATTTGGGCTGAGTCACTCTGAAATTCATCAGATTCTTTCTCAGTATCCATTTACCTTTCGGCTTCAACTATTTCCTTCAAGTCTCATGTTTCCAGATAAAAATATGGCTGCAATATTCTTGTAAATTACTAGTTCGATGTTGTTTTTATTTCATTTCAAACAATGCACAAATATCCAATATTTTATAGATTTAAAAATCACTTTTATTTGATAACTGCCACTCATTGAATGTGTAGTTAGAATTGTATTTATAGTCTGGAATTAAAATGCAGGGTAAGTGATTGGAACAGTGTGACTGATGTCTAACACTAGCTCTGATCACCAAAACTGGCCTAATAAAGTTCTTTTGTATTTTATTTTCATAGAGACACTTTGAGTGGCTGTTGAGGGTGGTGTTCATTGCACTGTACCTATGCAGAAGAAGCTGCATAGTTTGCTCATAATCCATTTATACAGATCAATACTGTAAACTGGGTGGAAACAGGTTGAATTTGCTATAAATAAAACAAATTGAGGGGCAACATATATGTTATACATTGGTTATATTATATATTTATTAAATGTTTATTATATTTATTAATATAATTAATCAATATATTAAAATACATAAATATATAAATATAAGATATATAAATTAAAGCTAATTTGTATATTATTTGTTTTAAAATAATTTTTTTAAAGTTATGTCTTAATAGAGGCTGTAGAGATGGCTCAATCATTAAGAGCACTTTCTGGTCTTTCAGACTGAGGTTTAGTTCCCAGCACCCAATGAAGGCTTACAACTGTCAATAATTCCAGCTCCAGGGAATCTGCCCTCTATGGGCACTAGGCATGTACACAATACATAGACATGGATGCAGGCAAAACTCACCCATACACATAAAAGTTTTATTTAAAATAAAATGTAAATATAAATATAAAAATAAAAAATATATAATTTGTATATACAATTTTATAATTATATTATTTATATCATTTATATTATATACAAATATTTATATTTATTTATATTTATTTATATTTATTTATATTTATTTATATTTATATTTATATTCATATTCATATTTATATTTACTTATATTTATTTATATTTATATATAAATTACATATATATTATTTATAATATATATTTTAAAGGAAGCATGTATTTGTACTATAAAGGAAGCATATATTTGTCATTGTAGGAGGCTTGTGTGTCAGTCATGACCTCTCAGTCCTGTTCATATGGTAACTTGGTGTTGGAATATTTATGAGCAATGTGTTGCTCATGCTTTGAGATAAAACTTACATATCATGCAAACATGGCTTCAGCTTTCCAAGGAAATGACTGCTACATATATCTTTGACAGTTGGATGTTGTCACATTAGCTCCATCAGCCATGTGGGGTTCATGTCCACACAAACACCTTCACAGAACCCTTGGCAGCTCCACCCCTTCCTGTTTCTGTGGCTGTCTTGCACTTCTGACTACTTATGAGATCAAATTTACTGTATTTCATTGTTTTTTTCTTACACTTTGTTTTATATACTACGTTTTATTAAAATAAGTAAAGATGAAACTGTGTGGTACTGTGCTATTAGTGTATTTGTTTGGAAGGAAAACATGATCTTCTGTGAAAACCAATTACTTGAGGAAAGAAAAACGAATTAACTGATGAGACAGTTGGGCCCTGTAGGCATATTTCCATGACACTCCTCATCATGGCATATGTGGAGTCTTCTTCATTTCAGTTCTGCCAACAGATGGCTTTCTAATACCCACTAGACCAGTGTTGCATGGGCTAGATGTACAGAGATACAGAGGAAAGGCCGAGTCTAACTCAACTCTATCAAGTCAGGCCTTTCCCCTTTATTGGGGACAACTATATGTAACTGTCTACCAGGGAGCTTCACCTGGACTGACCAAGTACCAATAGCTAGTGTGCTCCCATGAACCAGGACTGTGTCTGAGCTGCCACCCTCTCAGTCAGTAGCACGGCATGAGAACAAAAGAGTATCAGCCTGAAGACTGAAAATTTCTTATCAAATATCTCTTGATTTTGACTTTTTATTTCTCCAATAATCCAGTTTCAGGTTTTATGATGTCAGTTACTTCATAACAACTGAATTTGTACTGTGTGATAGATCTTTTTCTAAGTGCAAGGCACAGGGCAAAGAACAGAGGGAACAGAAAGGCTTTGCTTTCTGGAGTAACTCCAGCAGAAGGCAGGAAACAGAGTGAAAATGTACACAGTAAACTGAAAGAAAGAGAGAGAGAGAGAGAGAGAGAGAGAGAGAGAGAGAGAGAGAGAGAGAAGAGGGAAAAAGAGAGAAGGGGAAAGAAGACTGGGTTTGTCAGGAGCTATTGAAACCTCAAAGTCCATCCTAGTGACACAGTTTCTCCAACAAGGCTATACCTTCTAAACCGATCAAAGTTCCACTCACCAGTGAAGAAGTATTCAAATACATGAGCCTATGGGGGCCATTCTTATTCAAACTACTACATTTTAGTCCCTGGCCTCCCTAAGCTTGTAGCCATATCATCATACAGAAATGCATTCAGTCCAATATTAAATGTTCCCATAGTCTCTAACAGTCTCAAGACTGTTTAAAAGTCTAAAGTTCAAAGCCTCTTCTGAGATCCAAGACAATCTCCTATCTGTAACTTCTGTAAAATAAAAATAAGGCAGGTCACATACTTCCACCATAAAATGGCACAGAATAGACATTACAGTAACTTCCAACATAACAGTGCCACAGAATAGACATTACCATTTCAAAATGGAGGAAAGATAGCATAGTAAGGAAATACTGGACCAAAGCGAGACTGAAAACCAGTAGGGAAAAGTCTAAATTCTGTATCTCTATGTCTGATGTCCAATCCCCAACTCCTTTCCGTTTTGTTGAGACTGCAACATACTCCTCTCTCTTGGACTGTGTAAGGAGCGGTTAGAGTATTTGCCATTACAAGAAGGCGCTGACCTCCGCTGTCGCTCTAAGGAAACTTACGGATAGCGCGGGTAAACCCCCGAAGCGCATTATGGGTGTACATGACTAATCACCGCCCACTCCCGGGGGCGCGCCAATCAGTGGAGGACATGCTGCCTCAGGGGCTATATAACAGCGCCATTTTGGGGCCCCGGGGTTCTTCCTCCTCTATCAATGGCTGAATAAAGCTGAACTGCAGACGAAGCCTGCGTGTCGCGTGTCTTCTTGCTGGCGAGAGGCGCGCAGGACAACTGGTGCCGAAAACCCGGGATGCCGGGAACCTTTTCACACCGAGGGGAACCCCCCCGCCCAACAGACGGGGAGGCTTCGCAAATCTGCAGTGGTAGGTGAGCTCTCTCAGATATGCTGGATTCTGAATTTCTGATGGGGTCGTTTGCGGGTGATGCACTGCTGAGACTTCTCTTGGCAATTGTGATTGCTGCCTGCTTCCT
>CM052707.1:49246-64523 GCA_028551405.1 Uromys caudimaculatus | reverse complement strand
GCGTGGTTTTCATTTGTGGGTTAACAGCCCTTGCACCCCTAGGAGATATGCTCCATTGCACGGGGATGGGTGTTACTCATAGCATAGCCTCCTTAGCCCTTGCACCCAGGGGTCTTGTACCATTGCACCTGGAAGGGTAAGAATGGAATGCTCTCAGAATATTGGCCCTTGATTGCCTATTCACTCATGACGGAATTCGTTTGATTGAGCCTGGTTCTGTGTTTTGATACCACTGTAGGGAGGTGTGGCCCTATTAACCCAGCTGACCCCCCTCTCCTTCTTACTTGAAAGAATAGGGGGAGATGTAAGGAGCGGTTACAGTATTCACCATTACAAGAAGGCGCTGACCTCCGCTGTCGCTCTAAGGAAACTTACGGATAGCGCGAGTAAACCCCCGAAGCGCATTATGGGTGTACATGACTAATCACCGCCCACTCCCGGGGCGCGCCAATCAGTGGAGGACATGCTGCCTCAGGGGCTATATAACAGTGCCATTTTGGGGCCCCGGGGTTCTTCCTCCTCTATCAATGGCTGAATAAAGCTGAACTGCAGACGAAGCCTGCGTGTCGTGTGTCTTCTTGCTGGCGAGAGGCGCGCGGGACAGGACTGTTACACATCCAGTCTGTGTCTTTCTTTGCCAGATTCCCACAACTCTGGTATCTCCAACTTCTTGAGGTCTGCGACACAATCTAAGTCTCACCTTCAAGCTTCATGCAATGGCCTCTCTGGGCCTTCATGCAGAGATAAGCCTGATACACACCTGACTTTAGCAGCTTTCCTTAGCTCAGGAGGGATACTCAACCCTACTTTCATAATCTTTACTCCAATGCCAGAACCCATGGCCAAAGCCAAGCTGTCAAGTTCTGCTGCCGGGGCTAGAACATGACCCCCTCTTTCAATTACATTCGTGTCAGTTTTCTGTTGTTGATGTCCCCCCCCCCCCACTGCTTAAGCTTTTCTTTAGCTCTTTTTCTCAAACTGTAAGCTTAGCTGGGTGGGGTCTTGCTCTGAGGTCATCACTCCCTTTATTCCATTTAGCATTAGGCTTCTTTTTAAACTTTTTATCTCCTTGAGCACTGGCTTACTCCATTAAACTTCCTGGTGTTTCATTTTTCCTCAAACTGTGTATTTTGTATTTCTCTTTGTCCAGCTTGTTCCTTTTCATTATAGATCTGCACAAGAGTGATTACTAATAACTACGGTATAGAGTCAATACTAGGCTGTCTTGAAATCTCCTCTGCCAAGGCCATTAATCTAAAACCCTTCAATTTAGCCCCAGGATTTTTTTTTTTTAAGGACAGGGCAAAAAGCAGCCACTTTCTTTGCCAAAATATCACAAGAATAGTCTCTAGATCACTAACTAATACTCTTCTCTCCTGAAACTCCTTGAGCTGGGACCCCATCATTGAAATTCCCCTCAGCACTGTTTTCTATGCTCTTACTAGGATGGTCTATTAAAGAGTCCAACTGCTTTTCTAGTCAAAAGTCCCCAAATCATCCACATTCCTTCAACAAAAAACATGGTCAGGGCTGTCACAACAATACTCTACTGCCTGGTACCAACTTTTGTCTCAGTCACTATTGTATAGTGTAGAGACACACCATGACCAAAGTAAATTTAATCTCAATGGACTTCCTTAGTTTCAGAGACTTAGTTCAGTATCATCATGTCATGGAGCATAGTGGCATACAGAGAAGCATAGAGTAGTTGAGAACTCCCCTTCAGTCAGAAAGGGGAGAGAGAGGCTTGGCATGAACATTTGAAGCATCAAAGCCTACCCTCAGTGACACACTTCTTCCAACATGCCACACCCACCCCAGCAAGGCCACACCTACCCCAACAAGGCCACACTCACTCCAACAAGGCCACACCTTCTCATACTTTTTAAAAATTAAATGTATTTATTTATTCACTTTACAACCCATTATCAGTCCTTCTTCTCCTCCCAGTACCCCCTTCACATAAGTCCTCCCCCCACTCCTCTTAGAAGGGGAAGCCCCTGTCTGGGTGTTAACCTCCCCACATATCCCCTCCACCCAACCCCACCTTCCTACTCCCACCCCCATCTCCCAACATCCTCTATCCCTTTCCCCATTTCCCCCATCCCTCCTCCTCACCCCCTTCCTTCCCCCCTCCCCCTCCCATCCCACACATCAAGTTGCTTCGAGATTTTGTGGGTGGGTTGCTGTAATTATTCTTCCTCTGGAAGCCCTGCCTGGCTACAGGAAGGCAGTACTTCAGGATCCATATCTCCCACTGCTAGGAATCTCAGCTGGAGTCACCCCTTTAGACTCTCTGGAGCCTCTTCCAATCCCAGGTTTCTGGTACATCCTAGAGATTGCCCCTGACCCTCAGCCAATCTCTCTTCTCTCTCCCCTGCTCTTTCTACATATGATCCCCTCACCCTGCTTTCATCCCCATTCCCTCTTTTACCCAATTTCCTCCTTCCATTGACCTCCAATATCTATTTTGTTTCCTCTTCTGAGAAAGATTCAACCATCCTCCCTTGTACTTGTTATTTGGCTTCTTTGGGTCTGTTGATTATAGCATGGTTATCCTATACTTTATGTCTAATACCCACTTATAAGTGAGTATATACCATGCATGTCCAAAAGGGTTACCTTATTCAGGGTTATATTTTCTAGTTCCATCCATTTGCCTGTGAAATGATGATTTCCTTGCTTCCAATGACTGAGTAGTATTCCATTGTGTAAATATACCACATTTTCTGTATCCATTCTTCAGTTGAGAGATAACTAGATTGTTTCCAGTTTCTGGCTATTACAAATAAAGCAGCTATAAACGTAGTTGAGCAAGTGTCCTTGTAGTATGGTGGGCATATTTGAGTATATGCCCAGGAGTGGAATAGCTGGGTCTTGAGGTAGAACTAGTCCCAGTCTTCTGAGAAACTGCCAAATTGACTTTCAGAGTATGTCTTAGTTAGGTTTTACTGCTGTGAAGAGACACCATGACCAAGGCAACTCTTGTAAGGACAACATTTAATTGAGACTGGCTTACAGGTTCAGAGGTTCAGTCCATTGTCATCAAGGTGGGAGCATGGCAGCATCCAGGCAGGTATGGTTCAGGAGGAGCTAAGAGTTCTATGTCTTCATATGAAGGCTGCTAGCAGAATACTGACTTCAAGGCAGCTAGGGTTAGGGTCTTAAGCCCATGCCCACAGTGACACAACTACTCCAACAAGGCCACATTTCCTAATAGTGCCACTCCCTTGGCCAAGCATATACAAATCATCACACCCTCTTGTTGTGGGAAATATTAAAAATGAACGGCAAGTTCCTGTGCTAAGCCCTGGTTCTCTTTGCCCTGGTGGATTGTACAGCTATGTACTGGCGGTCAATGGTCTACCTGTTCATATCTTGTGGAGACTCTCTGACTCAAAGCTCTAAAATCTCTCCACTCAATTCAATAAGTTCCCAATGGCTGGTTGCCCTAGGCTTCAAAACTCCCATGGATCTTTGTGGTGCACATCAGGCAAGCCCATGCTTTGCTGCCGTACCTTTCTCTCTGGAACCCAGTAAATTCTACACAAGGAGGAAGACACCACACAAACTTAGTTCAGAAGCAATGTTAACTCAATCTCTGAGCACAACTAGAATCCTAACCTTGTAAGCCATATTAAATCTAATTTCTCTGATGGCGAATCCTGGCAGATCCACCATGAAACCGGGAGACACTAGCAGCTACATCTTGTCCTTATGCTATTCCCGTCCCAAAAGCCCCTAATTTTCTCCTGCTCCCTCTCTTCCTCCAACCAACCTCGAAGTTCTGCCTTCTTGCCCAGTGATTGGTCCCTTTATTCATTCAGGGAGATTCACAAGAAGTCACCTGAGTGCGTGACTCATTCCTGATTCCAGACAGCCACTCCTGGAACAGAAGAATTAACATCAAAATACAGGCAGCCCAGAGCCATCCACACCCTCCCACCAGGAGTGGAAGAGTGTTCCCCTTGCTCCACACCCATGCCAGCATGTGCTGCCCTTTGAGTTTTTGAGTTTAGCCATTCTGCTGGATATATGGTGGAATCTCAGAGTCATTTTGATTTGCATTTCCCTGATGACTAAGGATGTTGAAAATTTCCTTAATTGCTTCACAGCCATTCAAAATTCCTCTTATGATAATTCTGTTTAGCTCTGTATGACATTTTAAAATTGGGTTACTTGGATTATCAGTGTCTAACTTCTTGAGTTCTTTACGTATTTTGGATATTAGCACTCTGTCAGATGTAGGGTTAGTGAAGATCTTTCCCCAATCTATAGGCTATAGTTTTGTCCTGATGGTGGTGTCCTTTGACTTACAGAAGCTTTCAGTTTCATGAGGTCCCATTTATTAATTCTTGAATTGGTATCTGTTCAGGAAGTTGTCTCCTGTACTGACCAGTTCAAGGCCATTCCCTACTTTCTGTTCTATTAGATTTGTGTCTAATTTGTGTGTCTGGTTTCATCTTGAAGTCTTTGGTCCATTTGGGCTTGAGTTTTATGCAGGGTGGTATATATTGATCTATATGCATTCTTCTACATGCAGAAATCCAGTTAGACTAGCACCATTTGTTGAAGATGTTCTCCCTATTTCATTGAATGGTTTTGGTTTCTTCATCAAAAATCAAGTCTGTGTATGTATGTGGGTTTATTTCTGGGTCTTTAATTAGATACCATTGATCCACCTCTCTGTTTCTATATCAATACCATGCAATTTTTATTACTATTGTTTTAGAGTATAGCTTGAAGTCAGGAATAGTGATACTCCAAGTTCTTTTGTTGTTCAGGATCATTTTAGCTATCCTGGGTTTTTTGTTTTTCCATATGTAGCTGAGTGTCTGGAGCTATTTTGTCTGCTTCTGTGGAACCCTGCCTGTCAGGCAGAATCAAGGTAGGTCAGGGCCTGCAGGCAGATTTCTTGACCTGCTGACACATGGAATAAGAAGAGCTACATTTGAAGCTCAAGGTGAGCGGATGAACATTGTATTAATCTTGGTGGAAGGAACATGGAGGCCTCCAGATGGGAACAGATATCCAATGTATGTCAGCTAGCTGTTTCTACTAGCTTGTGACTTTGTTTACCATGACACTGTAGAGTATAAAAAGCCTATGAGAATTAAACTCAGAGCTACCACAGTATTCACTGGACAACCCTCCCAGTTTCTAACTTTTGTCTCTGAGTCTTCTTTCCATTTTTCCTATAATCATCCTCACTCCTCACTCAGAGGACTGTTTGACTTCACACTGGCCAGCCTGAATTCACACCAAACAGCTGAGAATTGTTTTTTTTTTTTTTTTAAAGATCTGTGAAGAAATGTGTTAGAATTTTGATGGGGATTGCATTGAATCTGTAAATTGCTTTTGGTAAAATGACCATTTTCACTCTGTTAATCTTACTGATCCATGAGTCTTTCCACCTTGTGATATTGTGGTGGTTTGAATATGTTTGGCCCACAGGGGATGGTACTGTGGCAATGTTAGAGGAAGGGTCTCAGTGTGGGGATGGGCTTTGAAGCTTTGCCAAGTTCAGAAGAGTCAGTTTTTCTTCAGGCTACAGGATCAAGATACAGAACTCTCATCTCCTCCAGCACCATGCATGCCTGGAAGCTGCCATGTTCCTACTTTGATGATAGTGAACTGAACCTCTGAACCTGTAAGCCAGCCTCAATTAAATGCTGTCCTTTATAAGAGTTGCCTTGGTCATGATGTCTCTGCAAAGCAATGGAAACCCTAACTTAGACAAATATCTTCCTCAATTTCTTTCTTCAGAGACTTGAAAGTCTTTCACTTGCTTAGTTAGAGTTACACCAAGATATTTTATGTTATTTGTGGCTATTGTGAAGGATACTGTTTCTCTAACTTCTTTCTCATCCCATTTATCACTTGTGTAGAGGAAAGCTAATGATTTATTTGAGTTAATTTTGTATCAAGCCATTTTGCTGAAGGTGTTTATCAGCTGTTCTGGTAGAATTCTTGGAGTCACTTATATATACTATCATATCATCTGCAAATAGCAACACTTTGATTTCTTCCTTTCCAATTTGTATCCCCTTGATCACCTTTACTTGTCTTACTGCTCTAGCTAGAACTTCAAGTTCTATATTAAAGAGATATGGGAAGAGTAGACAGTTTTGTCTTGTCCCTGATTTTAGAGGAAATGCTTTAAGCTTCCATTTAATTTGATGTTAGCTATTGGCTTACTGTATTCTGCCTTTACTGTGTTTAGGTATGCCCCTTGTATCCTTGCTTTCTCAAAGACTTTTATCATGATGGGGTGTTGGATTTTGTCAAACACTTTTTCAGCATCTAGTGAGATGATCATTTTTCTTTCAGTTTGTTTATATGATGGATTATGTTGATGGGATTTTGTATATTGAACCATCCATGCATCCTGAGATGAAGCCTACTTGATCATGGTAGATGATGTCTTTGATGTATTCTTGGATTTGGTTTGGGAGTATTTAATTGGATATTTTTGCATTAATGTTTGTAGTGGATATTTCTGATTGTCAACTTGACTATATCTGGAGTGAATTACAATCCAGAATTAGAAGGCTCACCTGTGATCTAGATCTTGAGTCTGGAAGACACAAGTTTCGGGTGTGGTGGTATGCAAACCTCTAATCTGGGCCACCTGCTGCTGGAGATCTACTACATAAGGACATTGGAAGGAGGAAGATTCAATCTTCTTTGCCTGTGAGCCTTGTGGGACTAAGTGACTGCTAGATCCTTGGGTTTTCATTCACAGCTACTGCTGACCATTGTTGGGGAGTTTGACTACAAACTGTAAGTCATTAACAAATTCCCTTATTATATAGAGACTACCTATAAGCTCTGTGACTCTAGAGAACCCTGACTAATACAGAATTTGGTACCGGAAGTGGCTCTAGAGGAGCAGAAAGCAGTACAAGGATGAATCTTTTAAGAATCTGGAGTTGGTTTAATAATTCACCAGCACCTTTAACTGCTGAAACCTCTCCAGATATGCTCTCTTCTGGGAGCTTGGAGGATATTGAAGACCCGTGGTTGAAAATATATTTTAAACTTAAAGAAGCTAATGCCATTGAGCATCTTGATTGATTGGGTGATTATGTGCTCAAAACTTTTTGCAATATGGGGAAAAAAATTGAAAATGACTTTGCTGGCCAGTTGCTCTTAGTATCTCTGGAAAAGATGATGAAGGAAAAGAAGGAGTTGTATAATAAAATTGAACGGATCCAGATGCAAGTGACCAATCTAAAAGTTGCTAAGTGTGTACTTGAAGAGAATCTTCTTTCCAGCAGCCATAGAGCTCAAGTTGCAGAAAATCAAACTGAAGCCCTCATTATAAGGTTGGCTGAATTGCAGCAAAAGTTCAGGTCTCAGCCTCAGAGGTTAAAGTAAGTTAAAGTAGGGCATTAATTAACAAAAAATGGGATCCTATAACTTGGGATGGGGATGTGTGGGAAGACCCCGTTGAAGCTGAGAGTTCTGAATTTTCAGATTCTCAATGGTTTACCCCACCCGAGGAAGTAGTATCCTCAGCCCCACCCCTTGAAATAATGCCTTCTCCACATGAGGAAGTTAATCCCTCAGAGTCTGATGGGCCAGCAGTGACTTTCGCTGAAGAAAATGCCAGACAAGATAATATTGATGTTTCTCAAGGCCCACCAATAGTTTCTTCTAGAACTATAACCAAACTCAAGGCAAAACAGGCCCCTAGAGGGGAGATAGAAAGTGTAGTCCATGAGGAAGTGTGCAACACTACTAAGGAGCTTAATGAGTTTGTTAATTCACTCAAACAGAAGTCTGGAAATAAGTGTGGGAATGGATTTTAAGGGTGTGGAATAATGATGGAAGGAACATAAAACTAGATCAGACTGAGTTTATTGACATGGGTCCTCTGAGTGGAGATTCAAGGTTTAATACAGAAGCTCATACAGTTAAAAAAGGTGTCAGAAGTTTGTTTGAATGGTTGGCTGAAGAGTTTATCAAAAGGAGTTGGAGAATCCTGATATCCCTTGGATTGGTGTTGATGAAGGGATTTTAAGGTTCAGGGAAATTGCAATGCTAGAGTGGATACATTGCATAAAACCTAATTCTCCACAATGGGAAGGCCCAGAAGATATGCCCTTCACCAATCCTATAAGAGGCAAACTGGAGAGAGGGGCACCAGCACATTTGAAGAGTTTTGTTCTTGCCCTTTTCCTTGTGCCAGACCTTAGGGTTGATGCTGCTGCTGCTCAATTAGATGAATTAAATGCAATAGGTTTAATTGGGCCTTGAGATAACAAGGGCCAGGTGGCAGCATTGAATCACCAGAGACAAGGTGGTCATAGTTATTATAATGGACAGTGTAGACAAAACAACATTTATCATGACATATACCATGATGGTCAGCACAGGAGAAGTGAAATTTATAATGGCATGACTCGTTCAGACCTTTGGTTCTGGCTAATCAGTCCTGGTGTTTCTAGGTGTGAAATACATAGGAAGCTTACTGCATATCTGTTTGATCTGTATAAGCAGAAAAATTCTCAAACAAATGAAAGAAAGGCTACATTGGATCGTGGCAAAAGGCAATCTCGGCCAGTGAATCAATTTCCAGACTTGAGCCAGTTTGCAGACCCAGAACCCCTTGAATGAAGGGGTGGCCAGGTTTCCCTGAGGAAGGATCTTGATAAGACACCTAAAAGTTTTGCTGTTAGCCTTTCTCCAGTCCTTCCCCCAGAGGGACCTACAGCCTTTTACAAGGGTAACTGTACACTGGGGGAAAGGAAATGATCAGACTTTCAGGGGTCTATTGGATACTGGCTCTGAATTGATGCTGATCCCAGGAGATCCCAAGAAACTTTGTGGCCCTCCAGTTAAAGTAGGGGTTTATGGAGGACAGGTGATTAATGGAGTTTTGACTGATTTCTGACTCACAGTAGGTCCAGTAGGTCCCCAAACACATCCTGTGGCCATTTCCCCAGTTCCAGAATGTATAATTGAGATAGATCTACTTAGAAATTGGCAGAATTCTCACATTGGTTCCGTGACATGTGGAGTGAGGACTATTATGGTTGGAAAGGCTAAATGGAAGCCGTTAGAGTTGCCTCTGCCAAAGAAAACAGTGAATCAAAAACAGTACCATATGTTAGCATTCTGTCTAAACTCCACCCCACAGTTACCTGGCAACATCCAGGTATGCTCCTCCCCACAGTTGCCTGGCAACAGCCAGGTGGGCCTGGCTCACGATAAAAGGGGCTGCTTGCCCCTCCTCTCTCTCTCATCTCTTTCTCTTGCCTCTCTCTTACATCTCTTATCTCTTACCTTTCCCCATTCCCTTCCCCCGTCTCTCCACAAGGTCATGGCCGGCCTTCACCCCTCTACTTCTCTACTCTCTCCCTCTCTCTGCCTTTCTCTGCCTCTACTACCCTCTTTTTAAAAATTAATTAATTAATTTTTTGATACTTTATTTACATTTCCAATGTTTCCGCTTTTCTAGGTCTCCTCTTTGGAAACCCCCTATCCCCTCCCCTTCCCCACCTCTGTGAGGGAATTCCTCCTCCCACCCACCCGCCCACCCATCCCCATATTCCCACCTTGACATTCCCCTTTACTGGGGCCTCTAACACCCTCAGGCCCAAGGGCCCCTCCTCTCCCTGATGGCCAACGAGGACATCCTCTGCCACAAATGTGGTCCAAACCATGGGTCCATAGATGTGTATTCTTTGGTTGGTGGTCCAAACTCCAGGACGACGGGGGTGGGGGGGAAAGGGCGGTCAGGTCCATTGTTGCTGTTGCTCCCTCCATGGGGCTGCAAACTCCCTCAGCTCCTTCAGTCCTTTCTCCACCTCCTCCATCTGGGACCTCACTCTCAATTCAGCGGTTACTGTAAAGTGAAACTTGGGCATTCTGAACTTTTGCACTAATATCCACTTATCAGTGAGTACCTGGACTCCTGGTCTTCTAAGGCTCAGAGTCCACCAGTCCCCTGCTATAAATGTGGTCAACAAGGTCACTGGGCGAGGACCTGCCTCAACCCCAACAAGCCAAGGAAACCATGTCCTAGGTGCCATCAGGAGGGACATTGGGCTGTCGACTGCCCTCATGTGATGAGGAACAGAGGGAGGTGACTCACAGGTAACCCTTCAGCCAACCTCCTTGGCTATGGATGATTGATGGGGCCTGAGCTCTCTTGACCCGACCATGTCTATTACTAGCAGGGAGCCCCGGGTAGCTATCATGGTATGTAGGCAGCCCATCTCCTTTCTCTTGGACACTGGGGCCACTTACTCAGTCCTGATGGAGTTTTGGGGACCCACTTCACCTTCACATTTTCCTATTGTTGGGGTAGGAGGACAACCTTATCTCCCTCATCAGACCCCACCACTGAGTTGCATTTTTAGGGGTATACCCCTCACCCATTCCTTTTTGGTAGTGCCAACATGTCCTGTGCCCTTATTAGGAAGGGATCTTTTAGCTAAGTTGGGAGTTTCTATTTCCTTTGCTCCACCCATTCACCTAAACCAAAGCTCACCAGTAGTTCCTCTGTTCCTTCTCCTAGCCAGTCAACCTACTAACACTAACATGTTGTTTCCTTTACCAGCTTCTCAGGTGGATCCCCGAGTTTGGGACATCCAGAACCCTTCTTTTGCTAAACATCATTCTTCCGTTGTTATCCAGTTACTGGACTCTACCAGGTACATCACCCAGGCTCACTACCCGCTCTCTCTCCAGAGCCTCAGGGGACTTAAGCCTATCATTTCTGACCTCTTAAGGAAAAAGCTCCTTTGCCCCACCTTTCAACTTCTCTACTCTCTTCCTCTCTTTGCCTTTCTCTGCCTCTAATACCCTCTTAACTCCCCTCCCCATGCCCTAAATAAACTCTATTTCTATACTATACCTTTGAGTGTGTCTGGTCCCTCTGGGGAAAGGGATGTCACGGCATGGGCCTGCTGAGGCACACCCTTCCCCCACACCTACCTCCCCATAACCCATATAACATATATCTCTCTATATTTTTATAAACACATCACCATATTCCTGGAGGAATTGCAGAAATTACTGCCACTATCAAGGACTTGAGAGATGCAGGGGTGGTGGTTTCCACCACATCTCCCTTTAAGTCTCCTATCTGGCCAGTGCAGAAAACAGATGGATCATGGAGAATGACAGTTGACTATCGAAAACTAAATCAGGTAGTAACTACAATTGCAGCTGCTGTACCAGATGTAGTTTAGTTACTTGAGCAAATTAACACATCTCCTGGTACCTGGTATGCAGCTATTGATCTAGCAAATGCCTTCTCCAAAGTACCTGTTCATAAGGACCACCAGAAGCAATTTGCTTTTAGTTGACAAGGCCGGCAGTATACCTTTACAGTTTTGCCTCAAGGATATATTAACTCTCCTGCCCTGTGACATAACTTAGTTAGAAGGGATCTTGATTGTTTGTCTCTTCCACAAAATATCACATTGGTGCACTATATTGATGACACTGTGCTGATTGAACCAAGTGAGCAGGAAGTAGCAACCACTTTGGACTCATTGGTAACACATATGCGTATCAGAAGATGGGAAATAAATCCAACCAAAATTCAAGGACCATCTACCTCAGTGAAATTCTTAGGAGTCCAGTGGTGTGGGGCATGTAGAGATATTCCTTCTAAGGTGAAAGATAAATTATTGCACCTGGACCCTCCCACCACCAAGAAAGAAGCACAGAATTTAGTGGGTCTATTTGGATTCTGGAGACAGCATATTTCTCACTTGGGTGTGTTACTCAGGCCCATTTATCAAGTGACTTGGAAAGCTGCTAGCTTTGTGTGGGGTCTGGAACAGGAGAAGGCTCTTCAACAGGTCCAGGCTGTTGTGCAGGCTGCTCTACCGCTTGGACCATATGATCCAGCAGACCCGATGGTACTTGAGGTATCAGTGGCAGATCGAGATGCTGTTTGGAGCCTCTGGCAGGCTCCTGTAGGTGAATCATAGAAGAGACCTTTGGGATTTTGGAGCAAATCTCTACCATCATCTGCAGACAACTATTCTCCCTTTGAAAAACAGATCTTGGCCTGCTATTGGGCCTTAGTGGAAAACTGAACGTTTGACAATAGGACACCAAGTTACCATGCGACCTGAACTGCCCATCATGAGCTGGGTGTTATCAGACCCTCCAAGTCATAAGGTAGAATTTACACAGCAGTGGGATATTGTCAAATGGAAGTGGTACATCCATGATCGAGCCCGAGCAGGTCCTGAAGGCACAAGCAAGTTACATGAAGAAGTTGCTCAAATGCCTATGGTTTCTACTCCTGTAACAATGCCATCTGCTGCCAAGTATGTGTCTATAGCCTCATGGGGTGTTCCCTATTATTGACTGACTGAAGAAGAGAAGACTAGGACCTGGTTTACTGATGGCTCTGCACATTATGCAGGCACCACCCAGAAATGGACAGCTGCAGCATTATAACCCCTTTCTGGGACAACCCTGAAAGATACAGGTGAAGAAAAATCTTCACAGTGGGCAGAACTTCAGGCAGTACATATGGTATTACAGTTTGTTTGGAAGAAGAAATGGCCAGATGTACGATTGTTCACTGACTCATGGGCTGTAGCCAATGGATTGGCTGGATGGTCAGGGACTTGGAAAGATCACAATTGGAAAATTGGTGAGAAAGACATCTGGGGAAGAAGTATGTGGATAGATCTCTCCAAATGAGCAAAGGATGTGAAGATATTTGTGCCCCATGTAAATGCTCACCAAAAGGTGACTTTAGGTGAGGAGGAGTTCAATAATCAAGTGGATAAGATGACCCGTTCTGTGGACAGTCAGCCTCTTTCCTCATCCATCCCTGTCATTGCTCAGTGGGCAAACAAACAAAGTGGCCATGGTGGCCGAGATGGAGGTTATGCTTGGGTTCAACAACATGGGCTTCCACTCACCAAGACAGACCTGGCTAAAGCTGCTGCTGAATGCCAGATCTGCCAACAGCAGAGACCAATACTGAGCCCCAGATATGGCACCATTCCTTGAGGTGACCAGCCAGCAACCTGGTGGCAGGTTGACTACATTGGACCACTTTCTCCGTGGAAAGGACAACGTTTTGTTCTTACTGGGGTAGATACTTATTTTGGTTATGGATTTGCCTTTCCTGCACGTAATGCTTCTGCCAAAACCACCATCTGTGGACTTACAGAATGCCTTATTCATTGTCATAGTATTCCACACAATATTGCTTCTGATCAAGAAACTCATTTCACAGCCAGAGAAGTGCAACAGTGGGCCCACAATCATGGAATTCACTGGTCTTACCATGTTCCCCATCATCTTTAAGCAGCTGGTCTGATAGAAAGATGGAATGGCCTTTTGAAGACACAGTTATAGCACAAATTAGGTGTCAGCAGCATGGAAGGTTGGGGCAGAGTTCTTCAGGGGGCAGTATATGCTTTGAATCAGTGTCCAATATATGGTACAGTTTCTCCCATAGCCAGGATCCATGGGTCCAGGAATCAAGGGGTGGAAAAGGGAATAGTTCCACTCACTATCACTCCTTGTGACCCTCTAGGAAAATTTTTGCATCCTGTCCCCACAACTCTAGGTTCTGCTGGCCTAGAAGTTTTGTTTCCAGAGGGGGGAGTGCTCCTACCAGGAGCTACAACAAATTTCATTGAACTGGAAGGTCAGACTTTCCCCAGTCATTTTGGGCTTCTAATGCCCTTAAACCAACAGGCTAAGAAAGGAATAACAGTGTTAGGAGGGGTGATAGATCCAGATTACCATGGGGAAATTGGATTGCCTCTCCACAATGGAGGTAAGAAGGATTACGTCTGGAGTGCAGGAGATCCCTTAGGGCGTCTCTTAGTACTACCATGTCCTGTGATTAAAGTCAATGGGAAACTACAACAGCCTAATTCAAGCAGGATGACAAAGGATGCAGACCCATCAGGAATGAAGGTATGAGTCACTCCTCCAGGAAAAGAGCCAAGACCTGCTGAGGTGCTTGCAGAGGGTGGAGGAAATACAGAATGGGTAGCAGAAATGAGAATTATAAAGTGATATGAATGCTTCTGTTGTATTTTGTTAAGAACATATTTGTCTTCCAATTTCTTTAACATCAGTTGGTATTTAAGTTGAGATACTAAAGGAATGTTCCCAAGGGACAT
Source organism: Uromys caudimaculatus (assembly GCA_028551405.1). Taxonomy (NCBI): domain Eukaryota; kingdom Metazoa; phylum Chordata; class Mammalia; order Rodentia; family Muridae; genus Uromys; species Uromys caudimaculatus. The sequence goes on along the minus strand of CM052707.1, from coordinate 50,397 downwards.
TGCCCCATTGTAAGTTTATAAATGTGTTTGCGATTGTACGAGGAATAGTTATATCATGTTAAGCATACTTATGACCTTGTTATTGTTTCATGTGTATATGATATATTATTTGTGTCAAGTTGACAAGGGGTGGATTGTAGTGGCTATTTCCGATTGTCAACTTGACTATATCTGGGGTGAATTACAATCCAGAATTAGAAGGCTCACCTGTGATCTAGATCTTGAGTCTGGAAGACACAAGTTTCAGGTGTGGTGGTACGCAAACCTCTAATCTGGGCCACACCTGCTGCTGGAGATCTACTACATAAGGACATTGGAAGGAGGAAGATTCAATCTTTGCCTGTGAGTCTTATGGGACTAAGTGACTGCTACATCCTCGGGTTTTCATTTACAGTTACTGCTGACCATTGTTGGGGAGTTTGACTACAAACTGTAAGTCATTAACAAATTCCCTTATTATATAGAGACTACCTATAAATTCTGTGACTCTAGAGAACCCTGACTTAATACAATGTTCATAAGGAAAATTGGTCTAAATTCTCTTTCTTTGTTGAGCCTTTGTGTGTTTTAGGTACCAGGTTGACTGTGGCCTGATAGAATGAATTTGGCAGTGTTCCTTCTCTTTAAATTTTGTGGAGTATTGGTGTTAGCTCTTCTTTGAAAGTCTGGTAGAAGTCTGCACTAAAACTATCTGGCCTGGAACATTTTTTGATTGGGAGACTTTTAATGACTTCTATTTCCTTAGGGGTTTTGGACTATTCAGATAGTTTACCTGATCCTGAGTTAGCTTTCATAATTGGTATCTGTCTAAAAAAAAAATCATCCATTTCATTAAGATTTTGCAGTTTTGTCTAGTATAGGCTTTTGGAGTAAGACCTAATGATTCTTTGAATTTCCTCAGTGTCCATTGTTATGTCTTACTTTTCATTTCTGATTTTGTTAATTTGTCTCTCTGCCTTTTAGTTAGTTTGGCCAAGGGTTTGCCTATATTGTAGATTTTCTGAAAGAACCAGCTCTTGGTTTACTTGATTCTTTGTATTGTTCTCTTTAGTTCTAATTGATTGATTTCAGCCCTGAGGTGTGTTTGCTTTCTCCTCCTCCTCCTCCTCCTCCTCCTCCTCCTCCTCCTCCTCCTCCTCCTCCTCCTCCTC
>CM052707.1:24225-43113 GCA_028551405.1 Uromys caudimaculatus | reverse complement strand
TTTTTTTTTTTTTTTTTTTTTTTTTTTTTTTTTTTTTTTTTTTTTTTTTTTTTTTTGAGACAGGCTCTCTACATGGTGCTGGCTGTCCTGGAACTCACTATATGGAGCAGCCTGGCTTTGCACTCACAGATATCTACATGCCTTTTCCTTAAGTACTGGGATTAAAGGCATGCTCCACCATGCTTAGTTTAAATCTGCTCTCTTTATTTGCAGTTCTAGGTTCAAAGGCACATCCCTGTGCATGTAAGATACATGTCCTCTACTGACCTTTTTTTTTCTTTTTCCTGATAAGTAGATTTGATCGATTTTATTTTCTGACATGGCCTTTCTAGCCCAGGCTTAACTCAAACATACAAAATCTCCAGCCTTTACTCTCCAAGTGCTGGTATTCCGGGCTCCTATACTACACACCTGGCTGCAATTCCTAACTTTTAATGACTGAAATCTATTACTGGTAGTTTTAAAAGTAGTTATATTTTGCCAGTTAAAAATCAAATTATAAAAAAGGGTTACTTAAAGTCCCCTAGAGTGTAATTTAGCACATTTTCAGTATAAAGACTTGCTGAATATGGGGCAAGAGAACAGAGAAAGCACGTATGGATTTCTTATGTATTTTTTATGATATAAGATAAACTTCAAAGGCCTTTTATGATTTATGCACACTAGTTTTTGTTAGTGGTTTTCCTGAAATGTAAATTTATATTTACATCAAAAATATATATCTCTTTATAGTGTCATTTGCACAAACTCCTCTTTTTTAATGGAGTGCCAACAGTCCTGTCATTAATTCATTCAAGAGACACTGAGAGCTGACTGAGTCAGCACTGTGTGAAGCTCGGGACGCTGCCCAATGAGTGAAATAACCACATAACTAGATCTTAAAATCTGGTGAAAGAAACAAAACCAAATAATAAAAAAATAATGTGCAAAGCAAAATGTGATAAAAGTCAAGTACAAACCAGCCTTTCTTAACTGGGATTCCCAGGAGAACTAAACTATGTGGTGATGACTTAAGTGTTATCTTCTCAATTCTTAAGACTGGTAGAAAGCTAATATCATCCTACCTATAAGTACAGAAGTTCATTACATACCACAAGTATCTTAAAGCACTAGGAGACAACTTTCAAACCAGCAAAGGCCTCTAACAAATACTATGAGAAAGCAGAGACCTGGTTTTTGTAATGGAGAGGCAAGTGCAAGTCAAAAAGGCCAGTGACCTAAGAAGGTGAAGTCTATGCTGAAATTTTGGGGATGTGCAGGGGTTACAGTGGAGTAGCAGTTTGAAATGCTGCCTTGAAGCAAACAATAAACTTGAAGACTAAGAAGCATGTTTGCATTAGACAAAGAGGAGATGGATATGGCGGATGCACACAGAATGGGCGAGTGAAGGGAGAACAAATGCATTCCTGGAAAGAGGCAAAGAGGCTGGGACCAGAATAGCCTCATCAAGCTGCCCTGAAAAAGACCATAGGTTGTAGTGAGCTACAGAAATACGAGTGAATGAGGAGAGGAAGGACTACAGCAATTAAGGTAAGGCCGGCTTGCACTAGGATGAAGATGGCAGGGACGGAGGAAACGTAGACAAGTCTGGATGGGTCCTAAGGGAAGAGATTAAAGGATGTGTGGAAGACGACTTGCGGGTCTGCATAGACAATGATGCTGGAAAGGGGAAATGCCTGAAGTCTATTCTCCAAACTGAGGCAGCACACACCAAAGAGCAAGATGCTCACACAGAGTATGCAGGGCTCATGGAAGGTTAAAGGTGATATGCATAAAGATGGAATGAAAGAATGGGAGAGAGGAGAGACGGGTGTTTTAGTTATTTTCCATCATTATTTGAAAAACTGCACACAGCCATGTTGCGGATTTGGTTTATTGCTTGCATTATGTTATCTGGGAAAAGCAAGAGAATCCCACATGTAAGATGCTGAGGGTCCCTGCCCCCAGCTGATTCTGATTGGTGAATAAAGTTGCCAGTGGCCAATGGCTGGGCAGGGGGACAGTGGCCTGGGACTTTAGGATTCGAGGGCAAGGGGACTAAAGAAGAAGCAGAAAGATCAGGCCTGAGAAGTGCAGGACAGAGAGTCAGCCAACATGTAAAAGTTCGGGAGCATGGCCAGTGAGGGACCCAGACTGGGCCGGTCAGGATGGAATATAAGATTTAGTAAGTAATAATTCGGGAGTATTGGAGGGGAGAGTGTGTTAGCTTTGTGGTTTGGGAGTGGCCTCACCATTGAGCTGCCTGGGGCATTGTTAAATATAAGGCTGTGTGTGTGTGTGTGTGTTCCATTTGAGAATCCAGAACCCTATTGTAACACAGCTGCAGACACATACTATATGTTCCTCCTCACTATAAATGCTCTCTGTAGTTTTTCAAAACAGTTCTAATTTTTCTAAGACATTTTCTTATATTAAGAAGTCAAAAAGTAAAATCTTTGATCCTTTTCATACTATCCAATGTTTCCAGAAATTTTATTTTACTACATGAATTAATCTAAATTCCTAATTTTTATATTATTTGGAAGAGATAAAAAGTTAACCTCAAAATTATTTTTACATTAACCAAAAATGACTATTATGTGAGCCATTTTGTCTAAATGATTACTAACATACTTGATACTAAAATCAAGTTTATGCTGGATAGTTTGAGGACATTGTACACTGATATTTTTCTCTTCACATTTAAAGTTTTAATAAAAATGAAATGCTAAATAAAATCCTCAACTGAAAGAAAGAAAGAAAATTCCATGACTTTGAGAGAAGTAATTACATCCCCACACTCCATATATGCTGATATGAAGTTAGTCCTAAATTTATTCTTCAGTTTAAACTTGTTTTTGATAATTTCTTATTTCAATTTGTTACATACCAGTTAGCAATGTCCTTGTGAGCTACCAAGTTTTGAAGAAATGCTTGTAATCCTAATTGTCTATCTTCTAGAAAGTCCGCACTGTAATTATCTTTAAACCAGCGTTTTGGAGGAAGTGCTAATCGAAAGCCTGGAAACATCTCTTTTAACTGAAAAAAAAAAAAAAAGAAAAGAAAAGAGAGAGAGAGAGAGAGAGAGAGAGAGAGAGAGAGAGAGAGACAATGTTTAACTCAGTTACATGAATGGAATACTGTTCCATACCATGAACTATTTAAAATTATTCAGCAAATAAGCTTATGATAATTAAACCAGCTAAGCCATTCTCTGTTGCTCCTTGGTATCTCCCAGAGCATTCCAGCTGCTCCACACCATGCCTGCATGAGGTTTTTCCACCTTCTCATGTCAGGCATCCTGGTGGATAACGAGAAGGATTCTCTACAGCTATAATTTGCATTTCTGATTTCATAAATACTGTTAAATGCTGCCTAACTGGCTTTTTGTATCTTCTTTGGTTTATTATGTATTCAACTTTTGATGGAGCAACCACATACAAGAATGGATTCATGCCCTAAGAACGATCTCTGGCTAACAGACATCAATCAAACAAGTGCCTTGCCCTACAGCATTCAGAAAACAAACTCTGACCAAAACTTGAATGAGCTAGGAAGCTGATTCTCCCCCAGAGACACCAGATAAGAATCCAGCCTGGCCAAAAGCTTGTCTGTGAGCTTGTCTGGTCCTGAAGAGTACCCACACCCCTATCCCAACCAAGAATTTTAACAGTGTAGGCAGCAACAGAACTAATATTAACATTACAGACTTTTGTTCAATTTCCTTTTATTGTAAGCTTTGTAGATTTCCTCAAACTTCTGAGGTTATATAATCATATATGAAATAGATCAGAATGATTTTTCATAAATATGCAGCTAACTGTGCAGATGACACTAATGATTACTATAGTAAAATGAACTATATGATATTCTTATTAACCCACAAAGACTTGATAACTTACAGGAAGCTACACATAGTGAAGATATAGGGGACAGACATGTAACTGGCAGCTCGGGGACTGACTACTTACTTTGTCATTAAGCCTGGAGAAGTCAGTGTATCTTCTGAAAACTACCCAGCTTTCTTCTGGGTTTTTCTTTACTAGAATTTTATATACCTAGAAAGAGAGAGAGGGAGAGAGACAGGAAAAGGATATTGAGAGAGGGGAGAGGGAGAAAGGGGGTGCAGAGAAAGGAAGAAATCAAACAGTTGTAGAAAACATTGAAGAAAACTTGATACATCAAACAATCTTTATGCAAGAAATACAAAATCATTTAGAGAATCAAATGTAAGGATATGAAGACAGCAAAAATAACTTTTCAAAGTATGACCAAGACAAAATGCCACAGTATATATGTGTGGAGGTCAGAGAGCAACATTCAGGAATCGTTCTCTGGTTCTACCACGTGGGTCCTGGGAATGAACTAAGGTCACAAAGCTTGGCAGCAAGCACTTTTACTCACTGAGCCAACTCACCAGCTAGGATCTTCATCGTAGCCGCACCAACTTGGAGCTAACCTCCTTCAACATACGAATCTAGGCAGACATAAGCATTCATACCCTAGCATACTGTTAATGAGTACACTTTCTTTCATATAATGGGTAGGTCAGTGTAAAGAAATAGCCATCAAGTTATAATTGGTAAAATCATGCCAACCAACAGTTTTCCTTGAAGAGCTTCCCCTCCAGGCATTTGTTAGCAGCATGAAGCAGCAGAGTAAACACAAAAACATTAGTTCAAGAAAATCCAAAAACAAACTCTTTGATTTAATGTGACTTTAGCAAGGTTAATGATAAACACATACAGGGCAATGTGCATAAGCACACAATATTAACGCGTTTAAACCAAGCTGACAATGGTGGCCCATGCCTAAGTGCAACACAGGAGACAGAGGCAAGCAGATTTGTATGAGTTCAAGGCTAGCCTGGTCTATACAGTGAGTTCCAGGAACAGCCAGGACCTCATAGAGAAACCTTGTCTTGAAATACCAAAAAAGAAACAAAATAAAACCAAAAATATTAAAGCTGGATAGACTTGAAAAAAACAGTTAAAAAATGGAAACCAAGTAAATGTAGATCTCTTCTACAAATATCAAACAGCTATACCAGAAAGAAATCTGACCACAAGGCCTCTGCATGGACAATTACAAATGTTATTAGGAGGAATTCAAGACAAATATCGATGGTTCATCAGCTATTTGAGGACAGTACAATGTTCTCTCCAGCTGGTTTACAGACGTCACACATCTCAGGGCATAGGGAGAACAGCACAGGCTATCACGAGAAACAACAGTGTGCTGAAAAGTACTGGGTATCAACATCCTTTGCTAATTAGGATTGTGGAACTGGTAAAAGGCAGAAAATAGGAAACATTGGAAATGAAGGCTTTTAGTTATGTGCTTGATTAAGTGATTTCACAGAAAAATCTAAATGGCTGGGCCTTTCATCACAATATGGACTTAAGAATCACTCCTGGATGGTCTGCAGACATAAATGTTAAAGTTTATAACAAAAAATTGTTAGAAAAAAACATGGGCAACATCTTTACAGCATTGTAGGAGGCATAGATTGCAGAGAAGTGCCAGCCAGAGCTGGGTCTCAGATACAGAAAACTGCAAAACGGAGATGTACAGTAGAACATGCAATCCAAATATCCAAATAGCCAAAAAGGTTTGAGTGTTTAATGTAACTAGTTATTAAGTTACTCATATTTTATATAAACTAGAAAACATAAAATAAGGAAGGAAAAAGGCAACACACTAGGGAGATGTGGAATGAGTGGAAATCCCACACTGTAATGGTATCCCCACTACAGTGCATGGCTCAGCAGTACTTTCCAATGCTGGGCTATGGAACTAACAATTTTACTCCTAAGAGAATATAAATGGAAATGTGTACATGTACTTCCCAAGTGACTGGTACTAAATGATCACAGTAGTAGTGCCGGAAAGTACCTCAAAAAACAAGTATTGCCAGCAATAAAAATGAGCTACCTAAATTTATGCAAGATTAAGGGTGACTAATGCTAAAACAAAACTGGATCCTAAAGACTATATGGTCAAAGTATAGGCTTGCCTTACTCGGCACACATAAGCAAATACTTACAGTAAATTTTGCCCGCTCTTCCATAACCTCATAGCCTAGAATTGTAGGTGTTGAAGGTCTATCTTCCCAATTCACTGCATCAGGGTGCTGTTCTTCAGTGTCTCTTGGTCTCGTAGAATATTCAATGGATGAATCTGTACCTGTGAATTTAGTCCTAATGAGAGGACTGCCACAGACTGATGATGGACTGTCCATCTGATCCTGGATGTTCGTCTGCTTAAAAGTGCCCACACTTGAGTCTTCTAACTGGCCTTTGGAAGAGCTGGAGCTTGTTGACACACTGCCAAAAGAAGAACTCCTTTGATTTCTGTTGTTTGTAAAGCTGGAAGCAGAGTTTCCTATTGGCATTGGAACTGGGACATAAGGGGTTGCCATCTTCTTTGGCCTTGGCAACAAACTTGTACACCTTTGAGTCCAAACACTTAAAGAACAACCAACATGCAGTTCATTGTTGTCTTCTTAGGAATTTACTATCTAGGAATGAGAAGGACATATTGAAGGATTAGTCTTCAACCTAGAGCTCAATCCAAAAGAAAACAAATTCTCTTAATTTGTGGCACTCAGTTACTTATGAAGATCTATGTCTAACACCATCCTTTAATCTGATTTATCTCTGTGACTCCTGTTTACATGGTAAAGAGAACAAACTTATTTTATATCTCTTTTCTTGACCTTCATGATATATATTTTACTTTTTGGTCTACTTTCCTTATTTTTTGCAATATTCATTTTAAATGGACTTAATCCTAACATACATACAAACACATTCCCTGTCCACTCCCACATCCTTCCCCCCAAAAAAAAGAAAAAGAAGAGAAGTTTTGTTGTCCTGGTAGTACTATATGCAACATAGGAACAAAAGAAGGAAAAGGTCACTCATTTTACTTTTTTACACAATTACTGAAACTCCCAAGGATTTACACAGGCTAATCACAGCCAGTCAGAAGTTTAGATTATTATTAAGGAATGCTTTTATTCTGATTGAGACTTGCAAATGCTATACATGTATTCTAAACCTCTTTCCTTAAAAGAATGGTAATTTTTAGACAGGGTCTCACTACCTTACCTAGTTGCTGCCTGTGAACTTGCTAAGTAGCCCAGGCAGGCTTGAACTTTTGATCTTGCTGGCGCCTCCAGAGATGCTTGGATACACACCTGTAGTACTAAAGCTAGCAACAACTGTTTTGAAAGTAACATTTTTTAAAACTTATAATCAAATATATTTCTGAAGTAAACTTGATCAAGTTAATGAAAAAAAAAAAAAAGGCGTGGGGCTTACAGTCAACCAAATTAAATGATTAAAATTTTTGCTTTAGCTTCTAGATTATTAATTCTCAATTACCCAAGGTCCAAAAGATGGTTGTATTTTATGTCAGAATAATTTTGTAGAATAAAGAAGTAATGATTTACCATTACGTCGTTACGTAATAAACTCAGAAATTTTAAGTACCGACCAGGAGAAATGACAGGTCTATTTATACACAGCAACAGGGGATGTACCAGTCCAACTTTATTTACTCTACTCTTAGCAAGCTGTCTCCTCTGGACACTGAACCGGTGTTTTACCTCCCGCAGCCAGCGCAACCTTCCTTATTGAGGAACAGTCAAGAAACTTGAGCTGCAGATTCAACCCTTGGGTTCTTCCTGACCCTTCTCCTGCCCCTCCCCAAAAGAATAACCGAGCAGGATTCTCGTAGTTCCCAGCGCTGGCCTCAGACATCTGCCACCTGAGGCCCCGGGCTGCCAAGGGCGGCCTATGAGCACCCCGGGACTCCCACCCGCGGGAGTGCCAAGCCTGCGGAGGGCGTGTCGCGTTCTTGGGGGCGCCTGACATCCGTCCCCCAGGAAGATGCTCCCGCGCTACCTGTGAGATGGGTGACAGCACGGTGGCGGAACGCAGGCCCAGGGGACCTGGCAGGGCGGTGTGGTCGGCGCGGGCCGCGACCCCTCAGGCCCGGCTCCGGCGCCTCCGGTCCTCCCGGGCGACCGCAGGTCAGCGCGGCCAGGAGTGCGGCGGGGTCCGGGCTCCCTCCGCGTCCCCACAGCCTCCCGCGCGCCCGCCGTCTAGGCAGCAGGTGCCCCCGCGTCCTACCTCGTGGCGCTCCGAGACCCCCGCGCTGTTAGGTGAAGGAAGGCAGCTCCTCTAAGACTGCGGCGGGTCGCGTCCTGCCCGGGCACTCTGACTCCTCACGTGACCCTCCCCCCCACCCGAGAGCAGCCACTCGGTGCCTAGGCTCCGTCACCCAGCCAGGTTCCCGCGAACCGGAGGGAGAGACGGCCTGAAATGGGAGGGGTAGTAAGCTCCGGGAAGTGACGTCACACCACGGCACCGCCCCCGGAGGCTTACACTGGGATTGTTGATCCCTGTCTCTGCAGTGGCCCGAACAAATCTAATTCCCTCACAGGGAATCGACAGTGTTTTCACAGACTTTATTACTAAAAGTGAGTTTCTGAGAAATGAGGCTACAATATCTAGTTTGCCAAGTAGGTGAAGAGAAGACTTCAATTCCCAGGAGGCACATTGGGTAACATAGGTTCGGTCTCGAGCTTTGCATCATGGGACTTGTAGTTATCACTGGTTTGAGGCTCTAGAAGGTTGGTCATTTTCCATAATTAGCATTTTTTGATGGATTGAAAATTGATTTGAAGAATAGGCAGATAGAACACTGTTTTATTGTATATTCTTCCCTGTAATTTAGGACTATGGTAAAGATTCCTGGATTTCTTAGTAATTTATCCCAAGTGAAATCAGTATTAGGCTGCTTACATTTGCTTATTTGAAAACCTATAATGTTTCAGCAACACTATTATTTAATGGTTATAAACCAAAGTTTACAGAACCATTTATCAGTACAATTGGGCAGCCTGATTTAAAGATCAGTACATGATTTCTAGGGCTTTGGAGCAATACCAAAAAGGGGGAAATCGAGAGTGGTGATTCCAAAATAATTATATGATTTCTGACACAGGTATAGCTTTATTGGAGAAATACTGCCCATTAAGTATGAATTAAACAGAATTCTTTGAAAACAGAAAGGTAGTTTTCAGGATGAAATTGACAATTTTGTCCTTGAGTAATGTCACTGAATAAAGGGAAGGAAAAAGAAAAGCAAAGAAAAATGAACATTGGAATATGTTCTTAATATGGATAGGGCTACGGGGCCAAGGGAAGAAAAACGTTCAGAAATGAGAGTGTACAGGTGCCATAATTTGAAGAAAGATGAAGATTTTGTAAAGGTTGTTGGAATTGTTCAAGAGTAATTTTTTTTTTTTACAGATTATTGAATGGAGCATAACAGGATATACATACATACATGCACACATACATATACATATATACATATGTATATATCATATTTTTCTGGTATCGATAAATGGCTAGATTTTACCTTTGGGAAATAGTTAAACATATTTAATAATCAAGGAAGAACATTCTGTGTGTTGTCAGATAAGAGCTACTACATTATCATAGTCTATATATACTGGCCAATTTCTACTTACAGAACTTTTAGTTTACACTCTATACAGTGGTTCACAATTGAACTGCATTGTTTGTACAACTTACAGAATAAGATTATTTTTTTCTGATTTTTGTTAGCACAGACACACACACACATATAGTGTATTTATGTATGTACAATAAGAGGGCATTTGAATTCACTTAGGATATGTATATCTATTATCGGCCTGAGGTGATAGTGGGGTGAGAAAGAAGATGTAAAAACTGCAGGGAAAAGAGATACTTGAAATGGGAAGGTATTTTTCACCCTCCTAAGGAATTGCTCTATCTTCTGTACGTTTGGCTTCTCCGGTGCCCAGGGTTATATCCCTGTTTAGATACATTTTCATTAAACTGGGTTTTTTTTTTTCAAGTAGCATATTTGATCCAACTTGTGTCCAACAGGAGCTCTTTCCAAAGAATTAAAATGGTGGGGAGGGGGGCTGAGCAAAGGCATAAGATTGATTTCACAGAAACCAATATCATAGGAGTAACTGGGGTGAGAAGTCCCCAAAAGCCCTACTGCTAATTTCTCTAAGATTGATCCATTCTTTCTTACTTCTTGACTTCCCTTGGACTCTGAAATAACCTAATGAGTTAGTTCAACCTATTAGCTTTTTGACTAGATATGGTCAAAGATTGTGTTTTAAAACACAACTTTAAACTTAAAAACCAAAGTGTAAAACCAAAAGTGCAAGTAACACAGTCAACCTGGAACAGTGGACACTGACAAAACTCTTACAGTTATTTAGATTGGGCTGAGGAGATGGCTCACTGGATAAAGCACTTGCTGGGCTAGTATGGAGACCAGAGTTCAGTTCCCCAATACCCACAAAGAACAGCCAGGAGTGTGTGTGTGTGTGTGTGTGTGTGTGTGTGTGTGTGTGTGTGTGTGTGTGTGTGTTTAATCCCAGTTCTTGGGAGATGGACAGGGGATCTCTCAAGCAACTGGCTCCTAGACTAGTTGAATTAGTTCAAGGTTCAGTGACAGACCTTGCCTTAGAAGGTAAAGAGCAATTAATGATGAAGGATGATACCTGCCCAATCTGCACACAAGTATACAAGCATCTTCATGTACCACATATGTGTGAACACTCATGCAAGCATACACACCACACATAAACATGTACAGATAATAAAATGTGGTAGTTCATAAGGGAACATTATTTATCCATTCGATGACTCTGTACAGAAATATGATGTTTATAATATAGGAAAACAATTCCTCAGTAATTCATAGCTAAAAACGAACATGAAATAATGCCATTAAATTTAAAAATAGTTAATTCTGTTCTCCATAGGGGGCGTTCCTGTAATCTTGCTATTTAGGCTCTGTACTCATGTGTTCTATTTTCTCACCGACATGACCTTGTGAGTCTAGAGAAAGAAGCACAGGTGATCTAGTTCGGAGCGCTGGAAGGTCAGCAAAACAGCAGCATGGCAACCTGACGCCTGAATCCATCTCTATGGATGTGCGACCTCTCTGGCTTCTTAATTCAGAACAAGAGTCATTTGATACATGTGTAAGGTGCAGAGATGACTGCTGTCGTGGATAATTTTTCTCGTGGTGTGGAAATCCTACAGGGAAAAACTCTTCCTGCAAGTCAGATTCAGGGTCCTAGACCTGAGAGAATGAATGCAATGCCTCAGTTTTGTGAAGGATCCCGACTGTTTTCTTGAGCTCTGAGACCCACTTCGTTCTTCCTCCCCCCCTTTCCTTTTCTAGCTGTCTTTATCTTCTTTCTGTTACATTTGACACTTGGGGAATTCCCATGGATTTTATGTAAGTGGAAGTCTGCTCGGGCCTTTAGGGGTTAGCCGGGATTGTTAAAGGGGGGAGGCTGGCCTCTCTGCACATAGTAAGAAACTTGAGAGAGGACATAGCACAGTGTGGGGTGTGGAGGGAGGGTTAGGGGACAGCTGGATGGAACTGAAAGGTCTTTTTGGGGTGAAACTAAACATAGAGACAAGCTTCTGATTGTCTTTTAGACTACATCGATTATGATCTTATCAGTAATACCTTCTTGCTCACTCTATGGAATCAAGGAAGTCACCCTCTATTAGCCTATTGTTCTTGGATCCTGAATAGAAACTGACCTTATATCATCTGTGCTTACACAATCATCCACAGGGACTGGATTATGTATTAGGTATCTATCTGCCCACAGCTCCTAACACTAAATAACACTAAATAAATACCTTTTTAAAAATCGGTATTTTCTTTATTTCCATTTCAAATGTTTTACCCATTCCAGGTCTTCCCCTCAGAAACCCCCTATTCCATCGCCCCTTCCCCTGCCTCTATGAGGGTGCTCCCCACCTACCCACTGCAATCCTCCCCCGGCATTCCCCTACACTGGGGCATTGAACACCCTCAGGTCTAACGGCCTCTGCTCCCATGTCCAGCAAGGCCCTCCTCTGCCACTTATGTGGCCAGCACCATGGGTCGCTCCATGTGTATTCTTTGGTTGGTGGTCCAGTCCCCTAGAGCTCCGGGTGTCTGGCCTGTTGACACTGTTGCTCCCTCCATGGGGCTGCAAACCTCCTCAGCTCCTTCAGTCCCTTCTCCAACTTCTCCATAAGGGACTCCGGAGCTCAGCCCAACGGTTGGCTTCGAGCTTCCACCTCTGTATTTGTCAGGCTCTGACAGAGCCTCTCAGAAGAAAGCTTATCATGCTTCCATCTGCAAGCACTTCCCAGCATCCACAATAGTGTCTGGGTTTGCTGGCTGTATATGGGATGGATCTCCAGGTGGGGCAGTCTCTGGATGGCCTTTCCTTCAGTCTCTGCTCTACATTTTGTCTTCATATTTCCTCCTGTGAGTATTTTGTTACCCTTCTAAAAAAGCAGTGAAGCATCCACATTTTGGCCCTCCTTCTTCTTAGGCTTCATATGGCCTAAGAATTGAATCTTGGGTATTCAGAATTTTTGGGCTAAAAAATTCGTGAGTGAATTTAATCAATGAGTACATACCGTGTTTGTTCTTTTGTGACTGAGTTACCTCACTCAGGATGATATTTTCAAGTTCCATCCATTTGCCTGTGAATTTCATGAAGTCATTGTTTTTAATTGCTGAGTAGTATTCCATTGTGTAAATGTACCACATTTTCTGTATCTATTCCTCTGTTGAGGGACATGTGGGTTGTTTCTAGCTTCTGGCTATTATAAATATGGCTGCTATGAACTTAGTGGAGTGTGTGTCCTTGGAGCATCTTCTGGTTACATGCCTAGGAGTGGTATAGCTGGGTCCTCAGGTAGTACTATGTCGAATTTTCTGAGGAACTGCCAAACTGGTTTCCAGAGTGGTTGTACCAGCTTGCAGTCCCACCAGCAATGGAGGAGAGTTCCTCTTTCTCCACATCCTTGCCAGCATCTGCTATCACCTGAGTTTTTGATCTTAGCCATTCTGACTGGTGTGAGGTGGAATCTCAAGGTTGTTTTGATTTGCATTTCTCTGATGACTAAGGATGTTGAACATTTCTTTAGGTGCTTCTCAGGCCTGTGAGTTTCCTCAGTTGAGAATTCTCTGTTTAGCTCTGTTGCCCATTTTTAGTAGGGTTATTTATTTGGTTCTCTGGAGTCTAACTTCTTGAGTTCTTTGTATATATTGGATATTAGCCCTCTATCAGATGTAGGACTGGTAAAGATCTTTTCTCAATCTGTTGGTTGCCATTTTGTCCTATTGACAGTGTCCTTTGTCTTACAGAAGCTTTGCAATTTCATGAGGTCCCATTTGTCGATTCTTGATCTTAGAGCATAAACCACTGGTGTTCTGTTCAGGAACTTTCCCCCTGTGCCCAGGTTTTCGAGGCTTTTCCCCACTTTCTCTTCTATTAGATTCAGTGTATCTGGTTTTATGTGGAGGTCCTTGATCCACTTGGACTTGAGCTTTTTACAGGGAGATAAGAATGGATCAATTTGCATTCTTCTACATGATGACTGCCAGTTGAGCCAGCATCATTTGTTGAAAATGCTGTCTTTTTTTCTGTATGGTTTTAGCTCCTTTGTCAAAGATCAAGTGACCATATGTGTGTGGGTTCATTTCTGGGTCTCCAACTCTATTCCTTTGATCTACCTGCCTGTCACTGTACCAATACCATGCAGTTTTTATCACTACTGCTCTGTAGTACAGCTTGAGTTCAGGGATGGTGATTCCCCCAGAAGCTCTTTTATTGTTGAGAATACTTTTTGCTATCCTGTTTTGTTGTTCTTGTTTTGTTTTTTTTGTTATTCCAAATGAATTTGCAAATTGTTCTTTTTAAGTCTATGAAGAACTGAGTTGGAATTTTGATATGAATTGCACTGAATCTGTACATTGCTTTCAGCAAGATGGACATTTTTACTATATTAATCCTCCCAATCCATGAGCATGGGAGATCTTTCCATCTTCTGAGGTCTTCTTCGATTTCTTTCTTCAGAGACTTGAAGTTCTTGTCATACAGATGTCTCACTTGTTTGGTTAGAATCACACCAAGATACTTTATATTGTTTGTGACTATTGTGAAGGGTGTCATTTCCCTAATATCTTTCTCAGCCTGTTTATCCTTTGAATATAGAAGGGCTATTGATTTGTTTGAATTAATTTTATATCCGGACATTTTGCTGAAGTTGTTTATCAGCTGTAGCAGATCTCTGGTGGATTTTTTGGGGTCACTATCATATCATCTGCACATAGTGATATTTTGACTTCTTCCTTTTCAATTTGTATCCCTTTGACATCCTTTTGTCTAATTGCTCTAGCTAGAACTTCAAGTACTATATTGAATAGATAGGGGGAGAGGGCAGCCTTGTCTAGATCCTGATTTTAGTGGGATTGCTTCAAGTTTCTCTCCTTTAGTTTGATGTTGGCTACTGGTTTGCTGTATATTTCTTTTACTATGTTTAAGTATGGGCCTTGAATTCCTGATCTTTCCAAAACTTTTATCATGAAGGGATGTTGAATTTTGTCAAATGCTTTTTCAGCATCTAGTGAAATGATCATGTGGTTTTTTTCCTTTGAGTTTGTTGAGGTATTGGATTACATTGATGGATTTCCATATATTGAACCATCGCTGCATCCCTAGAATGAAGCCTACTTGATCATGGTGAATCATCATTTTGTTGTGTTCTTGGATTCAGTTTGTGAGAATTTTATTGAGTATTTTTGCATCGATATTCATAAGGGAAATTGGTCTGAAGTTTTCTTTCTTTGTTGGGTCTTTGTGAGGTGTTGGTATCAGTGTAACTGTGGCCTCATAGAATGAATTGGGTAGTGTTCCTTCTGTTTCTATTTTGTGTAATAGTTTGAAGAGTATTGTATTAGGTCTTCTTTGAAGATCTGATAGAGTTCTGCACTAAGCCATCTGGTCCTGGGCTTTATTTGTTTGGGAGACTTTTAATGACTGCTTCTATTTCTTTAGGGGTTATGGGACTGTTTAGATGGTTAATCTGATCTTGATTTAACTTTGCTATTTGGTATCTGTCTAGAAAATTGTTCATTTCATCCAGATTTTCCATTTTGTTGAGTATAGGCTTTTGTAGTAGGATCTTATTGGTTTTTGAATTTCCTTATTTTCTGTTGCTATATCTCCCTTTTCATTTCTGATTTTGTTAATTTGGATACTGTCTCTGTGCCCTCTGGTTAATCTGGCTAACGGTTTATCTATCTTGTTGATTTTCTCAAAGAACCAGCTCCTGGGTTTGTTGATTCTTTGTATAGTTCTTTTTGTTTCTATTTGGTTGACTTCAGCCCTGAGTTTGATTATTTCCTGCCATCTACTCCTCTTAGGTGTATTTGCTTCTTTTTGTTCTAGAGTTTACAAATGTGCTGTTAAGCTGCTATTGTATGCTATCTCCACTTTCTTTTTGGAGGCACTCAGAGCTATGAGTTTTTCTTGTAGCACTGCTTTCATTGTATCCCATAAGTTTGGGTATGTTGTACCTTCATTTTCCTTAAATTTTAAAAAGTCCTTGATTTCTTTCTTTATTTTTTTCCTTGACAAAGTTATCATTGAGTAGAGCATTTCAGCTTCCATGTGTACGTGGGCTTTCTGTTGGTTTTGTTGCTATTGAAGACCAGCCACAATCCTTAGTGATCTGATAGGAGGCATGGGATTATTTCAGTCTTCTTATTGATGTTGAGATCTATTTTGTGACTGATTATATGATCTATTTTGGAGAAGATACCATGAGGTGCTGAGAAGAAGGTATATTCTTTTGATTTAGGATGAAATGTTCTATAGATATCTGTTAAATCCATTTGGTCCATAACTTCTGTTAGTTTTACTGTGTCTCTGTTTAGTTTCTGTTTTCATGATCTGTCCATTGATGAGAGTGGGGTGTTGAAGTCTCTCACAATTATTGTGTGAGTTACAATGTGAGTTTTGAGCTTTAGTAAGGTTTCTTTTATGAATGTGGGTGCCCTGGCATTTGGAGCATAGATGTTCAGAATTGAGAGTTCTTCTTAGATTTTTCCTTTGATGAGTATGAAGTGTCCTTCCTTATCTTTTTGATGACATTTGATTGAAAGTCGATTTTATCGGATATTAGAATGGCTACTCCAACTTGTTTCTTGAGATCATTTGCTTGGAAAATTTTTTTTCCAGCTCTACTCTAATGTAGTGTTTACACTGAGGTGTGTTTCCAGAATGCAGCAAAATGCTGGGTCCTGTTCACATATTCAGTCCATTAGTCTATGCCTTTTTATTGGGGAATTAAGTCCATTGATGGTAAGAGATATTAAGGAATAGTGATTGTTGCTTCCTGTTATTTTTTATGCTATTTTTATGTTTGTGTAGCTATCTTCTTTTGAGTTTGTTGAAAGAAGATTACTTTTTTACTTTTTTTCTAGGGCATAGTTTTTCTCCTTGTGTTGGTGTTCTCCATCTATTATCCTTTTAGGGCTGTTTTTTTTGAAAGATATTGTGTAAATTTGGTTTTGTCATGGAATATCTTGGTTTCCCCATCTATGATAATTGAGAGTTTTACTGGGTATAGTAGTCTGGACTGGCATTTGTGTTCTCTTAGGGTCTGTATGAGATCTGCCCAGGATCTTCTAGCATTCATAGTCTCTGGTGAGAAGTCTTGTGTACTTCTGATAGGTCTGCCTTTATATGTTACTTGACCTTTTTCCTTTACTGCTTTTAATGTTCTTTCTTTGTTTTGTGCATTTGATGTTTTGACTATTATGTAATGGGAGAAATTTCTCTTCTGGTCCAGTGTATTTGGAGTTCTGTAGGCTTCTTGTATTTTTTTGTTCATCTCTTTCTTTATGTTAGGGAAGTTTTCTTCTATAATTTTGTTGAAGATATTTACTGACCCTTTAAGTTGGGAATTTTGATCTCTTCTATACCTATTATCCTTAGGTTTGATCTTCTCACTGTGCCCTGGATTTTCTGGAAGTTTTGGGTTTGAAGCTTTTTGCATTTTGAATTTTCTATGACTATTGTGTCAATGTTTTCTATGATATCTTCTGCACCTGAGATTCTCTCTTCTACCTCTTATATTCTGTTGGTGATGCTTACATCTATGACTCCTGACCTTTTCCCTAGGTTTTCTATCTTTAGGGTTGTCTCCCTTTTTGATTTTTTTTTATTGTTTCTATTTCCATTTTTAGATCCTGGATGCTTTTGTTCAATTCCTTCACCTGTTTGGTTGTATTTTCCTGTAATTCTTTAAGGGATTTTTGTGTTTCCTTTTTAAGTGCTCCTACCTGTTTACCTGTGTTCTCTTGTATTTGTTTAAGGGAATTATTTATGTCTTTCTTAAAGTCCTTTATCATCATATTGGGGTATCCAGGGCTTGCTGTGGTACGAGAACTCAGTTCTGATGATGCCAAATAGCCTTGGTTTCTGTTGCTTATGTTCTTGCCCTTGTCTTTTGCAATCTGGTTATCTCTGGTGTTAGCTGGTCTTGCTCTCTCTGACTGTGGCTTGTCCATTCTGTAAGCCTCTCTGTCAGTACTCCTGGGAGACCAGTTTTCTCTGGGGGAAATTTGGGGATGGAATGCTGTGGTACAGGGTCAGCTCTGGGGTGCAGACAGAAACCAGAAGGATTCTGTCCCTAGCTGTTCCTTGGTTCCTGTGTCCTGATGGTTCTGCAAAGGTCCCTCTTGGGCCAGGAATTTTAACAGAAGTGGTGGTCTTACCTGTGCTCACAGGTATGTCAGTACTCCTGGTAGGCTAGCTGTCTCTAAGCGCTATTTGGGTATGGAGCCCCGTGGCACAGGATCAACTCTGGCCTCAGATGGAAACCCACATTTTTTTCTTTTTTCTTTTTTTTAATAGCTGGGCCTTTATACACATTCACATTTCCATAAGATCATGTTAGATATTTGTACTTTCTGGTTTTAATTTGTAAAACAAAGTACTTTTCAGAGACCTATAAGCTCCTTCATGAAGTTTATATTACCCATATAACAATTAGCTAAATCAATTAATTGGCTACTTCCTGGGGAATTTGCCATAGGAAAATGTGCTTAAAAGTCCAACAAAATCATTTATTGCTGTGAGCTTTCATGTTTTTTCTCTTTATATGATTTGCCAATGCTTTTGTCTGTGGTTTTTCTGTCCCCTTACATCAGTGCCCACATTCCTTTTGACAACTCCCTGGGTGGGTTGTCAACTCCTATCTCATCAGATAAGATTATCTCTGTGTCTGCCTTTCTGGACCAGAATGGAAATACCTTGAGGCAAAGAAAGGTAGGGTTTTCTTTTTTCTTTCTTTCTTTTTTTTTTAAACTTTTTTTATTTTTTGATACTTTATTTACATTTCCAATGTTTCCCCTTTTCTAGGTCTCCTCTTTGAAAACCCCCTATCCCCTCCCCCTCCCCACCTCTATGGGGGAATTCCACCTCCCACCCACCTGCCCACCCATTCCCATATTCCCACCTTGACATTCCCCTTTACTGGGGCCTCTAACACTCTCAGGCCCAAGGGCCTCTCCTCTCCCTGATGGCCATCGAGGCCATCCTCTGCCACATATGTGGTCCGAACCATGGGTCCATACATGTGTATTCTTTGGTTGGTGGTCCAAACTCCAGGACGACGGGGGGGGGGCATTGATGCTCTTGCTCCCTCCATGGAGCTGCAAATTCCCTCAGCTCCATCAGTCCTTTCTCCACCTCCTCCATCTGGGACCTCACTCTCAGTCCAGCGGTTACGGGTAAGTGAAACTTGGGCATTCTGAACTTTTGGGCTAATATCCACTTATCAGTGAGTACATACCATGTTCGTTCTTTTGTGACTGAGTTACCTCGCTCAGGATGATATTTTCAAGTTCCATCCATTTGCCTGTGAATTTCATGAAGTCATTGTTTTTAATAGCTGAGTAGTACTCCATTGTGTAAATGTACCACATTTTCTGTATCCATTCCTCTGATGAGGG
>CM052707.1:0-23725 GCA_028551405.1 Uromys caudimaculatus | reverse complement strand
AGCTCTGTTCCCCATTTTTTGATGGGGTTATTTGGTTTTTTGGAGTCTAACTTCTTGAGTTCTTTGTATATATTGGATATTAGCCCTCTATCAGACATAGGATTGGTTAAGATCTTTTCCCAATCTGTTGGTTGCCGTTTGAAGTCTATAAGAAAACAGTCTTGCAAAACTCTGAAGGTCTCCAGGAAAGCAGTCACATGTTTTCTAGGAGAAGAAAGGAAGCAAGCTAATTAGCAAAGCTTCTATTTTATTTCTGTGTTCCATTTCTATTCCCTGAAGATGACAGGAGTTTCCCTAATCACAAATGTGGTCTGCACGACCCCTGAGAGCTGCATGCCCCTGAGACCAGGAGTTTTGACATTAATAACTGCTGCTTCTAAATCCTCACTTGCTTGTTACGGAATCCTCATCGCCTGTGAGGTTTCCCTTCCTGGAGTATTTTCAGCATCCCTGGGGGTGCATTCCATGCTCCCAGGAACCTGTTCTGGTTGTTGTTCCCTGCCACTGTTGGTGGATGAGCTAGCTGCTGTCACTGTGTTTGCTGCTGGCTGAGTCAAGCTTGCCTTGAGAGCTCTACAGCAGCCTTTGCCCTAACTGAAATTAGAAGTGGAGTTGTCTCTTTAACCCTGATGAGGCTGCAAGCTGGAGCTCTGCCAACTGTGCTGCCAGACCCCACTGAAGAGGGCGATCCACACAATAGTGGGCTACTAATTATTATGCAGAAGCTTCACTCTTAGGCTGAAGTCCTGAAGCACTGCAGAGTAGTGAGTCAACCCTTTCAGTTTTGTTTTCAGGGGAGCTGCATTGCACGTGGGTGGCTCATGTGAGAAGGTCTTGTAGCAACCTCTGAGTGAGCCTTACTGGGTGCCACTCTCTGAATCACTTGTGTCCAGAGCATTGCTACCTTATGACTCACAAAAGGTGTGAGCCCATGGGCCAAGCATCGCAAAGGCCATGTACTTGCTCTCAGGCAAGTACTTTGGGTTAGATGAGCCACCGAGGATGCCCACTTCCTAAGTACCTGGGATACAGGGTCTAATGCTTAGGAGTTTTGAGGTTTCTCTTAAAGATTGCTACTGGCTATATTGTCCCAAGCGTTCTAGAATTTATATGAGTTAGATAGTATTGTTACAAAAAATTATCATTTTTCTTAAGTTGGACAGAGCTTGCTTCATAGTAATGCAAAGAAACAAGTTAAGAGAAAGACCAAGAGAAGATCCTGATGCCCCAAGGGCACATGGACAAGAAAACAGATTTTAATTGTTGTCTAGAGTAATTTTGAAATGGAGCCAGAGCCAGGGTGACAGAAAGAAACAGGGCAGTTCTTTCTAGTGACACCACTGAGCCTCAAGTCTCCTCTGCTGCTGAAGTTGAAATTGCCTGCGGTAAAGCATTTCCTAGTGATGAGCAAGTTTAATGCTGGATTTTCTATTGTTGTTAGCTTTACAACAATTAATGGAGAGTATAACACATAACCTTTTGCAGAACTTAAAATGTTGCAAAGATTTTTTTTCCAGTCATACAACAAATATTTATTGAACATCAATGTTTTAATGACTTTATTATTACAATAAACCTAATAAAAGTATTATCTATGTACCACTTGTTGTCTGCAGACAGAAATATCTATAGGTTGGTATGGAGGCGTATATGTGGTGATACATATAGATATTGGTCTAACCCCAGCTATAGAAATGGGTATAGGCATGGATCCAGACATAAGGATATGGAGCTAGGGTCAGAAAGATGCCTAAAAGCACTTGCTGACAAGTCTGACAACTTAGATTTGATCTCAGGACCAACATGGTAGAAGGAGAGATTTTCCAAACACATGTTGTGGTACTTATACACACACAAACATACACACACACCATGAGGGAGGGAGGAGGAAGAGAGAGAGAGAGAGAGAGAGAGAGAGAGAGAGAGAGAGAGAGAGAGAAAATATAAATACAAACAAATACTTAAAAAGCAACTTAAGGAAGAGAAAGTTTATTCTGGCTCACAGTTCCAGAGCACAGCCCTTTGGGGTGGGGGAAGTCAAAACAGCAGGAGCTCAAAGCTGCTGGTCATACTCCTCAAGCACAGGGGGATGGATGCCTCTTCTCAGCTTCCTGTCTGCACACACACAGTACAGGATCAGCCAGAGGAATGGTGAGCAGGGCTTCCGTCCTCAGTCAATCAATCAAGACAATCCTCCTCCCTCCATAGGCATGTCCAAAGGTGATTATTGCTTCTAGATTCTGTCAGGTTGACAGTTAACACCAACGATCACAAGTTTGTCTTTTGGGTACGATGTGTAAGAGGTCGAAGCCAGTAATATTTCTTGAAAGCATATTTGTTGTTGTTTTAAACATTAAAAAAAAAACACTTCTCTTTCTTTCTTTTTTGAATTTTATTTTATTTTTTAGTTATTCACTTTACATCTTGCTCACTGGCCCCCTCCCAGTCACTCCCTCCCACAGTCCTCCCCTTCTCTGTCCCTTTCTCCTCTGACCAGGTGGGAACCCCCTTTGAAAATCACCCCCCCTCCCTCAACTTCAAGTCTCTGAGAGTCTAGGTGCTTCCTTTCCCACTAAGGCCAGATAAGGCATCCCAGCTAGAAGAACATATCCCACAGACAGGCAACAGCTTTTGGAATAGCCTTTGCTCCAGTTGTTCGGGACCCACATGAAGACCAAGCTGCACCTCTGCTATATATGTGCAGGGGTGCCTAGGTCCAGCCTGTGTATGTTCTTTGGTTGGTGATTCAGTTTCTGAGAGTACCAAGGGTCCAGGTTAGTTATCCTTCCTTCCTTCCTTCCTTCCTTCCTTCCTTCCTTCCTTCCTTCCTTCCTTCCTTCCTTCCTTCCTTCCTTCCTTCCTTCCTTCCTTCCTTCCTTCCTTAGCATGTGGAGGTCAAAATATAACTTGTGTGAGTTCTTTTTTTTTTCTTTCTACCATGTGGTTAAGGAAAGAAAACTTGGCATCTCAATGGCCTCCAGTGACCCCTAAAATCTTTATTTAAGGGGTGCTAACTCATCACCCCACTTGGGTTCTATTATAAGAGACCGTTGAAGACACAGAACAAGACCCTTAGGCTGTTTCTTTCCCACTGCAACCAATAGTTTAACCAGTATCTTTTCACCTTCCTGCTGAGGATGGCCACTTACTCAGCCTGATATTGCCTTGCCTGTGTTCCCCTAAGGTCATTTCACATGCTTATCCCGGGCTCTGAAGCAGATAGTATTGGGAAAATATTAAATTATTGCTGAAACAAGTAAGAAAATTCATGGGCTCAATTAGCCAAAAATGCATCCTAGTGGAGAATCGAGTGAGCCTGCGCCTTAATGGTTCTGTTGCACACGTGACTGGCCATGGGATGGGGATGGCCCCTGGGACTGCCCCAGTGTTCGCATCTCTGTATACTCTAGTATCAGAATGAAATTCTCTTAGAATGTTTGAACTAAGACTCCTCATGCTTATCTTGGTTTCACTGTTTGTCATATGCCCAATGACATACTACTGACAAAGTCAGAACAGAATATATTTGCCTTCTTATGTCACTCTGGGCCTATCCTTAAGTTTAGAGACTTTGAATCAACTTCATTCAGTGTTGTGTGGGGGATGTAGATGGATATCTGAACTAAAATATGGAAACTATTTAGGAGGGGACACAGACCAAAAATGATTATACAATCAATAACACCCTCTCCTAGGAGAGAAAGTGACTTCACGAGGATGATCAATCATGGGCGAACCATTTAGATCCTAGACAAGGGGCAGAAGGTGGACATACTCCAGTCAGTAGGTAAAGATATGCAGTGTCTACAGAAATCTTGGGATAACTTCGAAGATTCATCCTCAATAAAAACTCTCTTGAATTTTATTGGAGCTGTGCTCATTCATAGGCAGGATGACAGGGGGGGAGGTGCCTACAGCAAGCCGAGGACAGGTGCCTCCATTCTGCATCTGTTAGAGGAAGTGATGACTGCATCCTGTTCTTAGTGATGAACTCCTGGTGGAGAAATGGTAAAGCTGGCCTCACCCACAGAGAAAATTGTGCCCTATGGAGAAGAAAGAAAAGGCACACTACCCCACTTTATGTTCAAAGGCTGGCTGGGGGTTCATCTTGCGTGGCCACAATGCTTTAAAGGCTCTTTTCTTTGCTGTCACTCTCCTCTCTCTGTAGGTAGACATCCTCTATTTTTTTGGTTGCCCAAATAAAAAAAAAATCTGGATTGCATCAATTTCCCTTCTTCCATTCCTTGCCTCTTATCAGAAGCAATCTCTGTAAATTGCTTACTAAATATCTTCCATGATGCCTTCTCTCCCATTTTAATGTAGGTACAGTCCCTAGCTGCTCACACTCAGTTCTTGATGCTGCACAGCCCATCTCCACTTTGCTACTAGAGTGAGAATCTATGTGGGTTATAATTCATTTTCTGAAAATTTATTATTATCCCTGTCAGTTACGAGGTGAGATGGAAAGACTTTTATACCCATGAACTTGCTCATGTGGTCCTGCCTCCCTCACTAGCCTCATTATCCCTAATTTCTTTTACTCTCTCCTTACTCCAGGGCCCAGATGAATCATTTACTATACATGTAATATTACTTTTTACCTGGTCCATGCAGTTTCTTCCCTTTCCTTTGGAAAAAAAAATCGACGGATGAAGTTCATATTTTATTTGTATTTTTTAAAGTTTGAAATCTTTACTTGTGTGTGTGTGTGTGTGTGTGTGTGTTTGTGTGTATGTATGTATGTACACATGACAGTGTGTGACACAGTGCTCCTGTGTGCCTCAGTGCTCCTGTAGAGATTCCTGGATAACTCTGTGGAATTGATGATCAACTTCCACCTTTATGTGTTTCTCTGAGGCACTCAGGTGCCCGGCTTGCACTGCAACGTTCTTAGCCATTGAGCCATCTTGTTGACCCAAAGTTCACATTTAAACCTCTCTGCCTCTTGCTCTTTCTCTCTCTTAAATAATGTTCTATAGCTTCTCTGGCATTTCTTTCTCAATGCTGCTGTTTGTCCTTTGTGTGGTTTTGGCCTTTATCATGCGGTATTAAAATTGTTTTCCATTCATTCAGTCAGCCTACACTTCTTGAACACTTTGTGTGTGTGCAGAGGCTCTGGCTGCATAAAAATGAATACTGTATTGACCTCAGTCATGAGTTAGGTGGAGACAGGCATTTAAGTTAATAAACATTGAAAGCAGTCTGGATACTAGGTTGGATATTGCCATAGAGTACCCGATCAGTAGAGAAAATCAAGGAACAGTTTTACAGAGATTTGGGGTCATGTCAGGTACAGTACTTGTCACCCAGTGTAAGTTATCTTTTCGTTTGTTCACCATTGGCAGTATTTACTGAACACATATGGATGTTGTTATCTGTAAGTGAAAGAGTGAGCTAAATAGAATCATTACCTTCAGGTCATTCATAGTAAGGTTGGGTGGAGACAGACTAGGCAGGCACTGATCATAACTGGTAAGCTACAAGTACACACAGAGGATGGGAGCCAACCCATGCTGTGGAATGTAGAGGCAGTAGAAGATTACAGAAAGAAATGACATCTAAGGTCAACCTGAAGGATTAGGAGTTAGGCAGGTAAATAGAGCTTATCCAGAGGGCATGGAGACGCAGGATATAGCAAGAGGCAAAGGAGGTTCTGAAAGCAAGGGCGAAGGGCTTAGAACATAAATACTTGTGGGAGGAAGTAAGACAAGGAGAGAAAATTGGAGTTGTAGCTCAGTGCCAAATGTTTGCTTATTATAATTAAATCCACTATGTTGAGCCTAATCTCATTGGCTTAAGATGCTAAAGAAACCAAAACTCCAAACCACCACCAAGAAAAGGAAAACAAGGGAAGGAAGATAGAGTTGAACTAGCACTTCAAACAGGCTGCTTTGTCTCTGGTGTCCAGAGTAAATCAGAAGCAGGCAAGACGTAGAGAGGTGGCTTGCAAGAAGGGGGCAGCCATCATTATGTCTAATGATGTTATAGGTGTTACAGCCAGTCATCAGTATCCGCATACATTTCGTCCACGGATTCAACCAACCTTAGATAAAATATAGTAAAAAAAAAATCTTTGAAACCCTTCTGAGCTAGCTTTGTCCCTTGTTATTATTTTCTTAGCATAGTAGTAGAACAACTATTTATTAGACATAAGGAAGAAACTTTATGAAGTCTCCAGATGGATTGTGTAAGTTATATGTAATTAATGTGTCATTATTTTTTTGTGGGATGCTAGAGATTAAACCTGGAGTATAGTAAGTTCTCTGTCACTGAGCCCCAGCCCCATTTTTACTGTGCACCAGAAATTCCAAGTAAGGAAAAAAATCGTAGGTGTGTTTGAAAGCACATACAGGTGACTGCCACCTTGAATTCCATCTCCAAAGCTCACCCTCTTCTCAGCAGATTATGCTTCACTAGGTACTAGGCTACACTGTTCTTCAAGTAGCTTTGTCATTTTTGGGTTGTAGTGTTAATTATGGTTATCTATTTGTGTGTGACTAACCACAGGTAAAGTTGGCTATTAAAACCCTAATTTTGCTCCTATATCTTGCCTGGCAGGCTCAACTCTTTTCCATAGCCATGGCTGGGGTAGCTTGGAGACTGGAGACTTGAATCCTCCTGGTCTCCTTCACGTGAATATCTACAAATTGATGCTCAGGTAGCATACCATGGAACCTCAGCTGAGTCTTCTTGGCAGAGCATCCATGTGACTTTTCCTTGTCTCCTCATAAAAGCAATAAGTGGGCTCCATGTGTAAGCTATACGATGGATGGCTTTGAAGTTCTCTCATTTTTTCTAACTATCCTTGATTATACTCTGTGCTAACCATCAGGGTATTCCTCACTAAGACCAGCCCATATCCAAAGAGAAGAAAATTAGGCTTGATTGATTGATTGATTGATTGATTGAGAGGTCTTACTCTGTAGCCCTTTTTGGCCTGAAATCCACAATGTAGAGCAAGTTGGACGTGAACTCTGGAATTACAGGCATGAGCAACCATTCCGAGCTTGAGAATTTGACTCTTGACTGGAGGAATGCCAAGAAATCCGTCAATGAGATTAAATTAACCACCATGGATTTAATAATGCTAATACTATTAAAAATAATTAACAATTACAAAGTACTTAAACACAGAAAACTTCTCTATGAGCTTTACTCATGCTGAATACTTTTATTTTCATAGCTATTCACTTCCCATTTGAGGAAATCTAAGCAAGTTAAGTATTCTATCCAAGTTCATGCAGATTACAGTAACAAGAACAGCCACTCCTGTGGCCTAGCCAGTGTAGGTGCTGGGTTTATATATCTTAATTTATTATTACTTTCTGAAACAGCTTCTCTCTACACAGCCCTGGCTGTCCTGGAACTCACTCTGTAGACCAGGCTGGCAGTGAACTCACAGAAGTCCACCTGCCTCTGCCTCCTGAGTATTGGGATTAAAGGTGTGAGCCACCATGCCCAGTGGTTGCTGCACTTAAATGAAGACCTTCCATGCTCTACTGTTTACTGTGCATAGAATATAGTTTGGGAAAGTATATCCTGCTGGAATAAATGGCTGTTTTGTTCTTTCAGTTTCCCTCAAATGCTGTCAAAGCTGTTTCTTAAATGAACAACTTCAAATGACATCCTGCTTCAGACACTGAATGGAGGGTACACTATTGTGAGAAATCCAGGTTTCCCTGGTAAGTGGTGAGACTCCATTCTAGATGGCTTCTGCTGGAGAGCTGCTTTAGTCATGTATTCTGCACAGTTACTTGGAGTGTGGAGGCTTCTCTCCTTTTCATTAGCCTTCTTAAATTAGCATATAAAGTAATGGAGTTTAGGATGGCATCTTCTAACTTTGTTATTAGAGTCCCCCTCCCCCAGTCTCCTCTTGTATCCCCTTATTGGTCCTTTCCTTTCTATAAAATTCCTGCTTTCATGAGAGCATGATCATCTCCTAAGAGGTGAGTTATGCTATGAGCCTCCGCTCTCTTACACACATACCAAACACACACACACACACACACACACACACACACACACACACACACACACACACACACACACACACAGAGAGAGAGAGAGAGAGAGAGAGAGAGAGAGAGAGAGAGAGAGAGAGAGAGAACTTAGAGTTTGCCCCATTTTCTTAAACTGATTTCATTCTACTACTATTTATTTATTTTTTTGATACTTTATTTATATTTCAAATGCTTTCCCCTTTCCAGGTTTCCCCTTTGGAAACCCCCTATCCCATCCCCCTCCCTCTGCCTCTATGAGGGTATCCCCTCACCCAACCACCCACTCCTGTCTTTGCTCCCTGACATTCCCCTATACTGGGGCATCTAACACCCTCAGGCCCAAGGGATTCTCCTCCACCTGATGGCCAACAAAGGCCCTCCTCTGCCACATATGTGGTCAGCACCATGGGTCCCTCCATATGTATTCTTTGGTTGGTGGTCCAGTCACTGGGAGTACAGGGGTGTCTGGCCAGTTGACACTGTTGTTCCCTCCATGGGGCTGCAAACTTCTTCAGCTCCTTCAGTTCCTTCTCCAACTCCTCCATCTGGGACCCCACGCTCAGTCCAAAAGTTGCTGTTTATTGAATCTTGAGTATTTTGAACTTTTGGGCTAATATCCACTTATCAGTGAGTAGAGTCCTAATTTGTGAAGTTGCAGAGAGAAGCTAAGACTTTACTGGGGCTCTTCATATGATAAGTTGGATTAAGACTATGTAGTTGATGCTCAGCTGGGACTGAAAAAAATCACCTGAGATTAACAAGAGACCAACATTATTGAGGTGGAATCTTCTGAGAAGTATTTTCTCAGGGTCAGCACACAGAAGCTGTGGTTCTCTCTCTCTCTCTCTCTCTCTCTCTCTCTCTCTCTCTCTCTCTCTCTCTGTGTGTGTGTGTGTGTGTGTGTGTGCGTGCGTGTGTAGGCTGCATCTTAAATTAGCTGCTGAACTTGACAACATGTGAGAGTTTCCCACTAGAAAAAAGTCTATTTTTTTTTGATATTTTATTTACATTTCAAATGTTTTCCTCTTTCCAGGTCTCCCCTTTGGAAACCCCTTATCCCTTCCCCCTCCCCTGCCTCTATGAGGGTATTCCACCATCCACCAACCCACCCCAGTTCTCCCTCCATGACATTTCCCTAAACTGGGGCATCTAACACCTTCAGGCCCAAAGGCCTCTCCTCCCACTGATGGCCAACAAAGCCCTCCTTTGCCACATATGTGGCCAGCACCATGGGTCCCTCCATGTGTATTCTTTGGTTGGTGGTCAGGCCAGTTGACACTGTTGCTCCCTCCATGGGGCTGCAAACTCCCTTAGCTCCTTCAGTCCCTTCTCCAACTTCTCCATCTGGGACCCCACGCTCAGTCCAATGGTTGCTCTGAATTGAATCTTGGGTATTCCGAACTTTTGGGCTAATATTCACTTCTCAGTGAGTACATACTGTGTTCGTTCTTTTGTGACTGAATTACCTCACTTAGGATGATATTTTCAAGTTCCATCCATTTACCTGTGAATTTCATGAAGTCATTGTTTTTAATAGCTGAGTAGTATTCCATTGTGTAAATGTACTATCATGGGTTTTTTGTTATTCCAAACGAATTGCTCTTTCTAAGTCTATGAAGAATTGAGTTGGAATTTTGGTGGGAATTGCATTGAATCTGTAGATGGCTCTCAGCAGGACGGCCATTTTTACTATATTAATCCTGCCAATCCATGAGCATGGGAGATCTTTCCATCTTCTGAGGTCTTCTTCGATTTCTTTCTTCAGAGACTTGAAGTTCTTGTCTTACAGATATTTCACTTGTTTGGTTAGAGTCACATCAAGATACTTTATATTGTTTGTGACTATTGTGAAGGGTGTCATTTCCCTAACTTCTTACTCAGCCTGTTATCATTCGAGTACAGGAAGGCTACTGATTTGTTTGAGTTAATTTTATATCTAGCCATTTTGCTGAAGTTGTTTATCAGCTGTAGCAGTTCTCTGGTTGAGGTTTTGGGTCACTTAAGTATACGATCATATCATCTGCAAATAGTGATATTTTGATTTCTTCCTTTTCAATTTGTATCCCTTTGAACTCCTCTTGTTGTCTAATTGCTCTAGTTAGAACTTCAAGTACTATACTGAAGAGACAGGGAGAGAGAGCAGCCTTGTCTAGTCCCAAAATTTTAGTGGGATTGCTTTAAGTTTCTCTCCATTTAGTTTGTTGGCTGCTGGTTTGCTGTATATTGCTTTTTACTATATTTAGGTATGGGCCTTGAGTTCCTGATCTTCCCAAGACTTTTATCATGAAGGGATGTTGAATTTTGTCAAATGCTTTTTCAGCATCTAATGAAATGACAATGTGGTTGTTTCCTTTGAGTTTGTTTATGTAATAGATTACATTGATGGATTTCCATATATTGAACCATCCCTGCATCCCTGGGATCAAGCCTACTTGATCGTGGTGAATGATCATTTATTTTGATGTGCTCTTCGATTTGGTTTGCAAGAATTTTATTGAGTATCTTTGCATCGATATTCTTAAGGGAAATTGGTCTGAAATTTTCTTTTTTTGTTGTGTCTTTGTGAGGTGTTGGTATCAGTGTAACTGTGGCTTCGTAGAATGAATTGGGTATTGTTCCTTCTTTTTCTATTTTGTGGAATAGTTAGAAGAGTATTGGTATTAGGTCTTCTTTGAAGGTCTGATAGAATTCTGCACTAAACCCATCTGGTCCTGAGCTTTTTTTGTTTGGGAGACTTTAATGACTGCTTCTATTTCTTTAGGGGTTTTGGGACTGTTTAGATGGTTTATCTGATCCTGACCAAACTTTGGTATTTGGTATCTGTCTAGAAAATTGTCCATTTAATCCAGATTTTCCAATTTTGTTGAGTATAGCTTTTTGTAGTAGGATCTGATTTTTTTTGAATTTCCTCAGAATCTGTTGTTATATCTCCCTTTTCATTTCTGATTTTGTTAATTTGGATACTGTCTCTGTGCCCTCTGGTTAGTCTGGCTTTGGGTTTGTCTATTTTGTTGATTTTCTCATAGAACCAACTCCTGGTTTTGTTGATTTGATTTCAGCTCCGAGTTTGATTATTTCCTGCCTTCTACTCTTATTGGGTTCTTTAGCTTCTTTTTGTTCTAGAGCTTTCAAGGTGTACTGTTAATCTGCTAGTGTATGCTCTCTCCAATTTCTTTTTGGAGGCACTCAGAGCTATGAGTTTTCTCTTAACACTGCTTTTATTGTGTCTCATAAGTTTGGGTATGTTGTACTTTCATTTTCATTAAATTCTAGGAAGTCTTTAATTTCTTTATTTCTTCCTTGACCAAGTTATCATAGAGTAGAGCATTGTTCAGCTTTCATGTTTATGTGGGCTTTCTGTTGTTGTTGCCATTGAAGACCAGCCTTAATCCGTAGTGATCTGATAGGAGGCATGGGATTATTTCAATATTCTTATATCTGTTGAGGTTTGTTTTGTGACCAATTATATGGTCAGTTTTGGAGGAGGTACCGTGAGGTGCTGAGAAGAAGGTATATTCTTTTGATTTAGGATGAAATGTTTTATAGACATGTTAAATCCATAACTTCTGTTAGTTTCACTGTGTCTCTATTTAGTTTCTGTTTCCATGATTTGTCCATTGATGATAGTGGGGTGTTGAAGTCTCCCACTATTATTGTATCAGGTGCAATGTGTGCTTTGAGCTTTAGTAAAGTTTTTTTTATGAATGTGTGTGCCCTTGCATTTGGAGCATAGATGTTCAGAATTAAGAGTTCTTTTTGGTAGATTTTTCCTTTGATGAATATGAAGTGTCCTTCCTTATCTTTTTTGATGAAGTTTGGTTGAAAGTCAATTTTATCTGATATTAGAATGGCTACTCCAGCCTGTTTCTTGGGACCATTTGCCTGAAAAATAGCTTTCCAGCCCTTTACTCTGAGGTAGTGTTTGTGTTTACACTGACAAAATGCAGCAAAATGCTAGGTCCTGTTTAAGTATCCAGTCTGTTAGTCTATATCTTTTTATTGGGGAATTGAGTCCATTGATGTTAAGAGGTATTAAGTAATTCCTGTTATTTTTGATGTTATTTTTTATATTTGTGTAGCTATCTTCTTTTGAGTTTGTGGAAAGATTACTTTCTTGCTTTTTCTAGGGTGTAGTTTCCCTCCTTGTCTTGGCGTTTTCCATCTATTATCCTTTGTAGGGCTGGGTTTGTGGAAACATATTGTGTAAATTTGGTTTTGTCATAGAATATCTTGGTTTATCCATCTATAGTTGAGAGTTTTACTGGGTATAGCATTCTGGACTGGCATTTGTGTTCTCTTAGGGTCTGTATGAGATCTGCCCAGGAGCTTCTAGCTTTCAGAGTCTCTGGTGAGAAGTCTGGTTATGCCTTTATATGTTACTTGACCTTTTTCCCTTAATGCTTTTAATATTCTTTTCTTGTTTTGTGCGTTTGGTGTTTTGAATATAATGTGATGGGAGGAATTTCTTTTCTGGTCCAATCTATCTGGAGTTCTATAGGCTTCTTGAATGTTTACGTTCATCTCTTTCTTTAGGTTAGGGAAGTTTTCCTCTATAATTTTGTTGAAGATATTTACTGGCTCTTTAAGTTGGGAATCTTCACTCTCTTCTATATCTATTATCTTTAGGTTTGATATTCTCCTGTGTCCTGGATTTCCTGGTTGTTTTGGGTTAGGAGCTTTTTGTATTTTGCATTTACTTTGATTGTTGTGTCAATGTTTTGTATGTTATATTCTGCACCTGAGATTCTCTCTTCTATCTATTGTATTCTGTTGGTGATGCTTGCATCTATAACTCCTGATCTCTTTCCTAGGTTTTCTAACTCCAGGGTTGTCTCCCTTTGTGATTTCTTTACTGTTTCTATTTCCATTTTTAGATTCTGGATGGTTTCGTTCATTTCCTTTGCCTGTTTGATTGTGTTTTCCTGTAATTCCATCTGTTTGATTGTGTTTTCCTTTAATTCTTTAAGGGATTTTTGTGTTTCCTCTTTAAGGGCTTCTAGCTGTTTCCCTGTGTTCTCTTGTATTTCTTTAAGGGAGTCATTTATTTCCTTCCTAAAATCTTCTATCATCATCATGAGATGTGATTTTAAATCTGAATCTTGCTTTTCTGGTGTGTTGGGGGGTATCCAGGGCTCACTATGGTGGGAGAACTGGGTTCTGATGATGCTAAGTTGCCTTGGTTTCTGTTCCTTAGGTCCTTGCCCTTGCCTTTTGCCATCTGGTTAACTCTGATGGTAGCTGATCTTACTCTGTCTGTCTGTGGCTTGTCCCTCCTGCAGGCCTCTGTGTCAATACTCCTCGAAGACCAGCTCTCTCTGAGAGGTATTTGGGTTTGGAGAGTTGTGGAACAGGGTAAGCTCTGGGGTACAGAGAGAAACCAGAAGGATCTTGTCCCCAGCTGTTCCTTGGTTCCTGTGTCCTGATGACTCTGCAAGGGTCCCTCTTGATCCAGTGAATTTGAACAGAAGTAGTGGTTTTGACTGTGCTCAAAGATGTGCCGGCACTCCTCGGATACCAGCTCTCTCCTGGCACTATTTGAGTATGGAGCCCTGGGTCACAGGATCAGCTCTCTGACAGCCAGTAGAAACCAGAAGACCACTCCTCAGTCACTGTATTCTGGGATTCCAGGTGGGTCCCTCTGAGCAGACAGGCTTATCCACACTCCTGGGAGCCTAGTTTTCTCCTGTCACTATTTGGCTATGGAGCCCTGTGGCATAGCTTGAGGTCCCCAGCCACAGACAGAAACTGGAACATTCCTGTCCCCAACTTTTCCTCAGTTCCTGTGTCCTGCAAGTCCAGGTGAGCAGTGGTGCTCATCTTAACCCCACTCAAGGCTTTTCCACACTCCTGGGAGGGTAGCTTTCTCCTGATGCTAATTGGCCATGGAGCCCTGTGACACAGGCTGTGGTCCCCAGCCACAGATGGAAACTGGAAGGTTCCTGTCTCTGACTTTTCCTCAGTCCCTGTGTCCCCCGAATTTCGGGTGGGTCCTGGTGAGCAGTGGTGCTCCTCTTAACCCTACTCATGGCTTTTCCATGCTCCTGGTAGGGTAGCTTTCTCCTGGTGCTATTTTGTTATGGAACCCTCGTGGCCCAGGCAGAGGTCTCCCACCACAGATGGAACCAGGAACTGGTTCTTAAAGAGTACAAGATAGATAACCCCTTGGCCAGATTTATTAGAGAGCACAGAGACAGTGTCCAGATTAACAAAATCAGAAATGAAAAGGGAGACATAACAACAGAAACCAAAGCAATTAAAAAAAAAAAATCAAGAGATCCTACTTCAAAAGCCTATACTCACCAAAACTGGAAAATCTAGATAAAATGGATGATTTTCTTGATAGATACCAGGTACCAAAGTTAAAACCGGATCAGTTAAATCATCTGTACAGTTCCATAACCCCTAAAAAAAACTGGAGTTGTCATTAAAAAACTCTCAACCAAAAAAGCCCACGACCACATGATTTTAGTGCAGAATTCTATCAGAACTTCAAAGAAGACCTAATACCAATACTCTTCAAACTATTCCACAAAATAGAAACAAAAGGAACACTTCCTAATTTGGTCTATGATGCCAGTTACACTGATACTGAAACCACACAATGATACGACAAAGAAAGAGAACTTCAGAACAATTTCCCTTATGAATATCGATGCAAAAATACTCAATAAAATTCTCCCAAACAGAATCCAAGAACACATCAAAATGGTCATTCACCATGATCAGATACACTTCATCCTAGGGATGCAGGGATGTTTCAAGATACAGAAATCCATCAGTGTAACCGACTATATAAACAACCTCAAAGAAAATAACAATATGATCATCTCATTAGATGCTGAAAAAGCCTGTGACAAAATTCAACACGCCTTCATGATAAAAGTCTTGGAAATATCAGGAATTCAAGGCTCATACCTAAACATAGTAAAAGCAATATACAGCAAACCATTAGCCAACATCAAACTAAATGGAGAGAAATGTGAAGCAATCTCACTAAAATCAGGGACTAGGTAAGGCTGTCCATTCTTTCCCTATCTATTGAATATAGTACTTGAAGTCCTAGCCACCACAATTAGACAACAAAAGTGGGTGAAAGGGTTACTAATTGGAAAGGAAGACATCAAAATATCACAATTTGCAGATGATATGATAGTATATTTATGTGACCCCCAAAACTCCACCAGATAATTCCTACAGCTGATCAACAACTTCAGTAAAGTAGCCAGATATAAAATTATCTCAAATAAATCAGAAGCTTTCCTCTACTCAAAGGATACCCACTCTGAGAAACAAATTGGGGAAATGACATTCTTCACAATAGTCACAAATAAAAAAAAAAATCTTGATGTGACTAACCAAGCAAGTGAAAGATCTGTAAGATAAGAACTTCAATTCTCTGAAGAAAGAAATGGAAGAAAATCTCAGAAGATGGAAAGTTCCCTCATGCTCATGGATTGGCAGACTTAATATAATAAAATTGGCCATCTTGCCGAAAGTAATTTACAGAATCAATGCAATCCCCTTCAAAATTCCAATTCTTCAGACATACAAAGAGCAATTTGCAAATTCATTTGGAATAACCAAAAACCCAGGATAGCAAAAATTATTCTCAACAATAAAAGAACTTCTGGGGAAATCATCATTCCTGATCTCAAGCTCTATTACAGATCAATAGTGATTAAAAACTGCATGCTACTGGTATGGAGACAGGCAGATAGGTCAATAGATAGATTGAAGACACAGAAATGAACCCACACACCTATGGTCAATTGATCTTTAACAAAGGAGCTAAAATCTTTAGGAGTGGAAAACAGACAGTATTTTCAACAAATGGTACTGATTCAACTGGTGGTCAGCATGTAGAAGAATACAAATCGATCCATTCTTTTCTTCTTGTACAAAGCTCAACTCCAAGTGGACCAAGGACCTCCATATAAAATCAGATATACTGAATCTAGTAGAAGAGAAAGTGGCAAAGATCCTCGAACACATGGGCACAAGGGAAAATTTTCTGAAGAGAACACCAGTGGCTTATGCTCTAAGATCAACAATGGACAGTCTGGACCTCATAAAATTGAAAAGCTTCTGTAAGGCAAAGCACACTGTCAATAGGACAAAATGGCAACCAACAGACTGGGAAAAGATCTTTACTAATCCTACATCCAATCAATAGCCTTATTCATAATGTGGTACAGAGACTGAAGGAAAGGCCATCCAGAGACTGCCCCAACTGGCGATCCAGCCCATATACAGTTGCCAAACCTGAACACAATTGCTAATGCTGGAAAGTGCTTGCTGACAGGAGCCTGTTATGGTTGTCTTCTGAGAGGTTCTGCCAGAGCCTGACAAATACAAACACGGATGCTCACGGTCAATCATTGGACTGAGCATGAGGACCCCAATGGAGGAGTTAGAGAAAGGACTGAAGGAGCTAAAGTGGTTTCAACCCCTTAGGAAGAACAGCATTATCAAACAACCAGACCCCCCCCCCCAGATCTCTCAGAGCCTAAACCACCAACCAAAAAATATACATGGAGGGACCTATGGCTCCAGCTGCATATGTAGCAGAGGATGGTCTTATCTGGCATCAATGAGAGGAGAGGCCATTGGTCCTGTGAAGACTCGATGCTCCAGTGTAGGGGAATGCCAGTGTGGTGAAGTGGGTGTGTGTGTATTGTTGGGAGAACCCTCATAGAAGCAAGGGAGGAGGGATAGGATAGGGGGGTTTGCAGAGGAGTAATCAAGAAAGGGGTTAGCATTTGACATGTAAATAAATAAAATATCCAATAAATAAAGAATATTTGTGAAT
This sequence comes from Uromys caudimaculatus, assembly GCA_028551405.1. Taxonomy (NCBI): domain Eukaryota; kingdom Metazoa; phylum Chordata; class Mammalia; order Rodentia; family Muridae; genus Uromys; species Uromys caudimaculatus. The sequence goes on along the minus strand of CM052707.1, from coordinate 6,916 downwards.
ATCAGAATCCCCCTACTACAGAGATAAAGTAATAAAATCTGTATGATATTGTCAGTAACACAGACAGTTTGATCAGTGGACTTGAACCAAAGAACTGGATGTGAGTTCATACTCCTATAGCTATCTAATTTTTCATAAAGAAGCCAGAAATACCTGGGTAGTGGTGGTGCACACCTTTAATCCCAGCACTTGGGAGGCAGAGGCAGGTAGATTTCTGAGTTCGAGGCCAGCCTGGTCTACAGAGTGAGTTCCAGGACAGCCAGGGCTACACAGAGAAACCCTGTCTTGAAAGAGAGAGAGAGAGAGAGAGAGAGAGAGAGAGAGAGAGAGAGAGAGAGAGAGAGAGAGAGAAAAGCCAGAAATACACAATGGAAATAAATAAGCATCTTCAGCAAATGGTGCTCATCTAACTGGATGTCAGCATGAAGAAGAATGGAAACAGAACTATACTTATGACACTGTGCAAACCTCAAGTCCATGTGGATCAATGACCTCAACACAAAACCAGATACACTGAACCTAAGACAAGAGAAAGTAGGGAATACCCTTGAAAACACAGGAGAAAACTTCCTGAATAGATCACCAAAAGTTCAGGCAGTAAGATCCATAAATGGGACCTCATGAAAATGAAAGACTTCAATAAGGCAAAGAACATTATCAGAGGAACACAGTGGAAGTCTACAGAATGGAATAAGATCTTAACCAATTCCACACCTAACAGAAGGCTAATCTCTCTGTCTCTCTCTCTCTGTCTGTCTCTCTGTGTTTCTCTGTGTCTCTGTGTCTCTGTCTCTGTCTCTTTCTGTTTTTCTGTCTCTCTCATATATATATAAATATGTGTATATATATATATAAAAAGAATTCTAGAAACTAGATACCAACAAATCAAATAATCCAATTTAAAAATGGGGTACAAATCTAAGTAGAGAATTCTCAACAGAGGAATCTTAAATGGTCGAGAATCACTTAAAGAAATGTTTAACATCCTTAGCATCTGGGAAATGCAAATCAAAATTACTTTGAGATTCCATCTTACACCATCAGAATTAGTAAGATCAAAAATACAAGTGACAATTCATGCTGTTGATGTGGAACAAGGGGAACACTTCTCCATTTCTGGTGGGAGAACAAACTTGGAAATCAATATCAAAGTTCCTCAGAAAACTGGAAATTGATCAACCTCAAGATATAACTATACAACTCTTGGACATACACAAAAAAATCACCCCAACCTACCACAAGGACACTTGCCTAACTATGTTCATGGCAGCTTTATTCATAAGATCCAGAAACTGGAAAGACCCTAGATGGTCTTTATCTAAAGAATGGATAAAGAAAATATAGTACATTTATACAATGGAGTATTACTCAAATGTTAAAAACAATGGCATTATGAAATTGGAGGACAAATGGGTGGAACTAGAAAACAATCATCCTGAGTGACATAACCCAGACCCAGAAAGACAAACATCATATGTACTCACTTAGTAAGTACCAGTTATTAAGAAAAGGATAATCATGGTATAATCCGCAGGCCCAGAGAGGCTAAGTGTCAAGAAGGGTTCAAGTGAGGGATTCGTGGATCTCCCTGGAAAGGGAAACAGAACAGATTTCTCAGGGGCAGGTGGGAATGAGAACAAAAGAATCCAGGCAGGGATGAGGTGAAAGATGTGGAGATAGAATACTAGGAGAGAGTACTAGAACTGGGGGGCATTTGAGAGATGATTTAGAAACCCAGTGCATTGTTACCTCCCTGAAATCTCAGTGAGTGCCTCAAGTGAATTTTCCTAGTGATGGAGGATCCAGAGCCAGAACTGGCCATCTTCTATAACCAGGTAGGGCTCCAACAGGATATAGACCCAGGTGCATCCATCTTCTATAACTAGGCAGACCTCCCAGCAGTGAAACTGAAACATCACCCCAGTCATAAAACCTTCAACCTATAATGTGTACTGCCTGCAAGATGTGCTGGGGCAATGTTGCAAAACCTGTGGAGGTGAAAAAGCAATGACTGGTCTGACTTGAGGCCCACATTATTATGGAAAGTACATGCTTTACACTGTGGGAATGGCCAAGATGCAGACACTGGGCAACACTGAGACACAGGCTTGAACCAAACATGACTGGCAAAAATAAAAAAACAAACCATCAAAACAAAATGTCAATGAAATTATTCCTAATGATATTCTGCTATTCCTATGCATCATTGGCTATCCTAGTTGTCATCACAGAGGCATTGTTCTGCCACAGCAAACACTAGGTAAACTGAGGGGAAATACCTGAAGAAGAGGAGGAGGAAAGATTCTATGAACCAGAATACTTAAGGATAACAGAAGAACATAACCCACTGAATTAATGAAAGAGGGCTCATAGAAGCTTCCAGAGACTGAAAAGACAATTTTGGACCTATATGGGTCTGAGCTAGATCCCCCACATATTCATTATGGTTATACAATAACCATAGCTTGATAGTCTTGTGAGACTCATAAAAGTGGGAGAAGGTGCTATCTTTGACACTTTAGTCTGTATTTGTAATCCTTTTCCTCCTACTGGGTCCAATTGCTCAGCCTTAATGTTAGAGACGGTTTCTAGTCTTATTATAATTTCTTATCTGCTGATATCCTGGGGAAACCTGTCTATTTTATTTTTTGAAGGGAAATCAAGGAGGAGTGGACCTGTAGACAAGGAGGTTGTGGGGCATACAGAGAGGAGTAGAGGTAGGGAAAATTGTGATTGGGATGTGAAGAGTAAAAGTTAATTAAAAATATACTTTAATAAATATTAATTATTTTAAAAATAATATGATACTTTTTAGGCCTTCAAGAGAACATTATTTTTAAGCTTCCTCTAGGATATAAACAATACTATGTATATGATGTATAAATAAACAAAACCCTACATGAAAATATTCTCATAAAAATAAAACACTAAACTTTTAGGATGAAAGTTGCCATCATCTAGACAACAAACTTTGTATAATAAGCAAGTAAAATTATAAATTAGAGATTAAGACATCTGCTCTCAAATGTGGGTTTACAAGACATTTTAATTGTTTGTTCTTAATTTTTAGTGTTGAGAATGTGTAGCCACAGTCAAAGCCTTGTTAGGAGTTTTTGTTTCTTCCTAACATATGGATTCTTACTTTACTCTATTATGTTATGATTTTAAATAATTGTTTCAGGATTGAAAAGGTCAGAACTTTACTGGCATTTCTCTTTCTACAGAATGGATCAATTCTTATACAAAACTGTTTTCTGGAGACAGCCATATATTTCTAACTAGCTCCATCTTCTCTCAAGGTATTTTGAATTTTCCTTATGTCTGACCAATTTTTTTCACTACAGAAAAGATTTACTTATTCTCAGAAGAAAAATATATTTCCTATTTTAAAGAAAAATTAACATTATTTTATGCTTATACTTCTATATTTTGGGTATATACAAATTTCTAATGCCTTCCATTTATTTGCTCACCTATTGAATTGATTTACTCCTTAAAAGAACAGATATCCATTATTTTGCTAAATGGCAATGATAGTTGAGCACCACCAGTTTTTAAATTTAAAGTATGGTGAAAATTAAAAGGTATATATTGCATACTAATATTCCTACTTTTAACTTTTGGGATGCTTGTCTTTGAGAGGTGCTGATAATTTATTTTAAGTCTCCTTAATAAATGTTACTGCACAAGTCCTATCTCATTAGACCCTTGTGTAATTCCATCTGAGATAAGCTCTGAAGATGTTTTATCTGTTCTCATTACAGCTTTGATCTGTTTTCCTCCTCCTACTCCAAACAGTTGGTTTTCATTTTCTGTCTACCTCATAATACAAGTTTCTCAAGACAAAAAACTTGGGTGATCCTTCACAGGGACATTTTCTTGGTATCTGTGAATACCTTTGGCTAGTTCCTCCTTTGGCTAGTGGTATTTTAACTTGGGTGATCCTTCACAGGGACAGTTTCTTGGTATCTGTGAATACCTTTGGCTAGTTCCTCCTTTGCCTAGTGGTATTTTAAGTCTGACTCATGATTCTTTGTCTTCACCAACATTACGTTCATCTAGGCCAACATGGTTTCCCATAACTTGTTCAGTTAGGCTTGCATTCCATATCGGTTGCTCATCTCTCTGCTCTTTACCATCATCTTTAGAAAGTCATCTCAAACATTTATTATTATTACTTGTACTAACTTACTGATTTATTTAGTAGTTTGTTTTTATTTAGTTACTTCTTATTTCTGGTACTACTGATCTTTAAGAACATACAGTTCATACACTCATAGTAAAAGACTGTGGAAATTTGTTGAAAAGAAATCAAATCAATGATTACGGGTCCAGAATTAAGTTGTTTTTATTTGGGAAAAAAAGTGATTTAAAGGAATCTGATTTCATATGGAAAGAAATTTTATTAAATTTTAGGATTGCACATGTAATACCTACTCTTGCCAGGTCTAATCTGTGGGCGGATGGTGTAAATGACAGTCAAGGAAACACAAATGCATGGGTATACCTTAATGACAACAACATTGTGGTGATTCACAAATAATTTGCTGTTGCATATGGTGTCCTCAGTGTTTTGACAAACTAAGGTAAGATTGAAGATCAATGAAACTCCGGGTTAGAGACACTAATCATCACATGCACTGGGTGCCTGGATGCGAGTTTCCAAGTTCTTCACATAGCAGGCTGAGCTTTAAGATTATGGTTAGACAAAATTATAGATTTCATTAAATCTATAATTTACCTGAAAGGGTAACAAAGAACACTGCTCAAGGTCTGGACTGGTGACATAGAACTCAAAACCAATACTCTCAAGTAAGGCCATCAGGAGTTGATAGGGCCATAGCCAAGATCAAGACTAGCTTAAAGTTGAAGCTCACATAGCACTGTGATCTGAAAATTTTTTTTCTCAACATTTTGTATTTCTTGTCAGTAAATCTTTTAAGTGTGTTTGTGAAATATTACTTAAGAGGTGGATGTAAAAACTTGTATATATTCTAATCTGTAATTCATCCATACAATTTTTTACACCAGGAAAAAGAGCTTAATTTATTCCACTAGGACTTTTTTTATCTTGCTTGATAAAATGAAAACTCATAGCTATATCACAATGTTGAATATAATGCACTTAATTTTTAAAAAAGATCCTGAAAGTCTTCTTTTTTAAATGACACTTCATTTTGCCTTAAAGTTTTATTATTTTTTCTGAATAATTTACTTATTTTTAAAAATTATTTTTTCATTTTATATTATAATTATATCATTTCTTCCTTCTCTTTCCTCCCTCCAAACTGACACCATACACCTCTCTTTGCTCTTTCCAATTCACAGCATTTATGATTCATTAATTGTTGTTACTTGCTTGTATGTATATATATACACATATTTATTCACAAGTGCAACATGCTCAATCTACGTAATTGTCTGGTTTTAGGGCTGATGTCTTGGTATTTGATAACCTACTGCTGTGTTCTTTCCTGTGTAGGACAATATTGCCTCATCTCAGCAACCCTCACTTGCCTGTGTTTTTTTGTGTAGGGTAGAGGCATTACTGTAACCTGTGAATTATCAACATATGCCCACATCTGAAAATGTCTTTGTAAACACCTATGAATGAACATGAATGAATGGATAGAGAGATTTTGAGGAAGCAAAAATTTAAGTAATTTAAGCAACTAAACTTGTTCTACTATCCTGTATACAAATTAGGCCCAAAAAGTCATAGCAAAGAGATGTCTGGTGACCTTTTGTCACACAACTGATACCAGAACTTCTTTCATAGAGGAAAAAGTAGAAACCTTGATGTGAATCTGTGACAACAAAATCCTTTAGTAGATAATCTCTGAATTTCTGTCAGTGTCAGATTTAAAGCTATGGCTTTAATCATACTTAAGATAGTGACACTAGGCGCTTTACAGCATGATGGCATAGCCTTGATTCCTGTGTTTCTTCACTTTGCTGTTCTTGCCAGTTCTGCTCTTCTGTTGATTTACACACTTGGCTATAGAACTCACACCACATCTGTTAGCTCTCTCCAATTTCAGTTTGTGTTGCTGACTTCATATTCAGACTCCTAATAACATGTCCTTTGTAATTCTTCATAATGTGACTCTTTCTGGTTTATTGCTTATTTTTCTATTCTACCTTTATAGGTTAGCCTATTCTTGATTATGTATGTTATGGCAATTTAACTAAAGGCTAAAACCTTTACATTAAAAGGAAAATTCTGCAAAACCCAAACATCTCTCAGATAGAACTGGTCTTCAAGGAGTATTGACACAGAGGCCTGCAGGAGGGACAAGCCACAGCCAGACAGAGTAAGATCAGCTAACACCAGAGTTAACCAGATGGCAAAAGGCAAGGGTAAGAACATAAGGAACAGAAACCAAGGCTACTTGGCATCATCAGAACCTGGCTCTCCCACCACAGCAAGCCCGGGATGTGCCAACACACCACAAAAACAAGACTCAGATTTAAAATTATTTCTCATGATGATGATAGAAGGCTTTACAAAAGAAAGAAATAACCCTTAAAGAAATACAAGAGAACACAGGTAAACAGCTAGAAGCCCTTAAAGAGGAAACACAAAAATACATTAAAGAATTACAGAAAAACACAATCAAAAAGGCAGATTACAAGAAAACACAATCAAACAGACGAAGGAAATGAACAAAACTATCCAGGAGCTAAAAATAGAAATAGAAACAATAAAGAAATCACAAAGGGAGACAACCCTGGAGTTAGAAAACCTAGGAAAGAGATCAGGAACCATTGATGTAGGCATCACCAACAGAATACAAGAAATAGAAGCGAGAATCTCAGGAGCAGAAGATACCATAGATAACATCGACACAACAGTAAAAGAAAATGCAAAATGCAAAAAGCTTCTAACCCAAAACATCAATGAAATCCAGGACAC
>CM052706.1:107952541-108020023 GCA_028551405.1 Uromys caudimaculatus | reverse complement strand
AAGTGTTGCATGATCTCAATCCTAGAGAGACATGAACTAGTTCAATCCACCCAAGATAGGGACCAATGACACAACAAAGAATGTACAACCTGAGTACAATATGGGTGAGCCAGTGAGTTTATTGGGGTTACTCAGAGAAACAGAAATGATGAAAAGTCTGCTACATCTCAAAGCCCACCTCAGCATGGGTGAGAGATCATATCTCAAAGCTAGGAACCTGGATCACATTGCCCAGTCTGCAGGCAGCTCTGCAGGTGGGAATGTCCTTTCCAAATAGCCAGCTGGTCTCTGTTTCTTCTAGCCCGTTCTGCTGGTGTCTACTTCCAAGCTCCTGGCATGGTCTCTGAAGCTTGTGGATTGGAAGGTAGGGGCTGGATTCTGCATAGTCTTTACTGTTACTCTTCAGTGGGGGCAGGGGACACTAATGTATCTGGTCCTTCTGGAGCTATTTTGAGTGAGTTACTTTCTGTCTTAAGGAGCTGCAACTGAGTGGAGTGTTTCAATTCCCCCACAGAACATTCTCTTGTGTCACTTCCTTGTAAAAATCCTGTCTTAAAAATTCTCTTGTTTTCAGCTCACTTTCACATCCTGTGTTTCATGAAGTTTCTCTCTAAGGTGGCAGATTTTTAATCTTCAAGAAAACTGCTTCACAGCAGTATAGAACGGAAGGCTGGATCTGGGAGGAGTTGTCAGAGGTGAATATGATCAAAACACATTGTACAAAATATTCAAAAAGTAATAAATGAGAATAATGTTTCTATATGTATTAAACCTTATTTTTTAACCTGACATGTAGAATACAGATACTAAATTTTCATATCTATTTCCTAAACGGTTTTGGTTTTGGTTGGTTGGTTGTGTGTTTGTTTGTTTGTTTATTATTGTTGTTTGTTTGTTTTCAAGATAAGGTTTACCTCTGTAACACCCCTTGCTTTCCTGGAAATCACTTTCTAGACCAAGCTGATCTCAAACTCACAGAGATCCCCCTTGTTGGATCTAAGTGGTGAAATCTAACAAAATTACAGCATGTGACTGGTCTCAGGTGGGAGGTTTATTAACGTGGAGGATTTGGAAGCAGAGAGTCTGCATCTGTGTGAAGGGAGGGAAGAAAGAGAGGTGTGAGGAGAAACACAGCTTTTTATCAGGGATGTAGTACATGAGCAGGAGAACATGCAACATAGCTGACAATGGGAATGTGTCATCTCTGGGCAGCTGGTGATGACTAGTCCTGTTGTCATAGATTCCTTTTGGGCTGACCATGGAGGTACCTAATGGCCCTGCTGTTGATGGGGACTTTCAGCTGGCCATGGAGGTGCCTTAATGCCAACACCCCTGCCTCTGCCTCCCAAGTGCTATGTGTTGGGAAAAGAATCATCTCAGGACCCCCAATACTAAGTTCTCAGCACAAAGGAGATTTATTTGCTCCAGAGGGACAGAGGGAAGGGAAAAAGATACAAATATAGTAGAGGTTGAGGGAGAAGCTGACGGAACAAACAAGAGGGGGGAGGTATATTTGTCCTGAGGGTGGGAGTTAGAGGGAGACAAAGGACTGCCTCTGGATAGAGAGAAGACAGAAGTGGCCCATAGGCAAATGTCATTTTATAAAGGTAAAATGGGTTGAAACATGGTGTTAGGGTAAAGTGATTATGTTTATCTGGGCACATTAATAAAGTGAGCCAAAGGGGGCTTTTGATTGTTATACTTTAATACTTTAATAATTGGGCCTTGATAGCCTTAGCAGGATGAAGTGGAGAAACAGATCATGTCCTAGCTTTTAGAATGTAACCTAATGATTTTTACCAAGGCAGAGGGACTAGGGGAGAAGGGCAAGGCCTGCCAGAGTCATGCTTGCCATGCTCAACATGCTCCCACTGCCTAGACTCCCTCCATTCCTACCTTCTTGTTTTATTACAGGATTGCTGAGTTTGGGGAAGTGGTCTTCAGACTCTCTTGCTGATACATGCTGACATTGGGACATTATTGTTAGGTGACCTGAGGAAACTGGCTTGTTTGTCAAAGCCAGGAAGAAAAGTCTATGTTAGTTGATGTTCAGGTTCTGTGGGACCATCTAATACTAGGGCAGTATAGTCTGTGAAACAGGTAGATTCTGATGAAACAAGATGTTGTTCCTGATGAAATAACTGGGGATGGTCCTGTATTTGCTGGAGCAGTCTATAGTTGTTTGAAAATCTGTTAGGACAAATTTCCTAAGGACAGATGTGAAGTTAAGGAGTTAAGAACAAAATGTTCTTGGATGTACATTTGAAACTATAAGGTTCATGGTCCTTGTAGCTGGGAAGAGAAGTCCAAAGAGCATGGAAAGGAAGAGAGATTCAGGAATGGGGAGAGATCCCACCCTTCAGAATAGTCAATAGATAGGAAATCTTAGGCTGCTGGTTGGCAGAAGTACCTGTCTGGTGTCTGAGAGTTCTTGAGAGGAGGCAGCAAAATTTAGATTGGTTGTATAGGTTAATTTGGGAACAACTGTTATCCTAAAGTAGGGACTGGTTGTGTTGGAAAGAATACAGTTTGAGAGGCTTTTGTTACTTCTGGACAGTCTTGTGCTGTTCAGGTTGTTAATTTCTGATATTAAAATATGTTAGGAACATGGATAATTGTGAATGCTCTTGACAAATGGAGGGACAATCTGTAACATAATTTTGCATTTACTGTGAAAACATTGAGAGAAATTGGTTTTGGTTTCCTATTAGTGTTCTGAATTACTCAGAATGAATGATAGAAGAAAAGAGAGCCACTGCATGATGAATTTACCTTCTCAGGAGCACAGGATTAGCCTCTCAAGGACTGAACCCTGACAGGCTCCTAGAAGTGCTTTATATTGTTACACAAAAAGACATCTTTAGCAAGTCAGTGTCTGCATACCAAAACTTTAATCTAATCTAGGAGTTGTCTTGAAAGACCCATCACCAAAGCAGTCCTCAGCCACAGAAAACATCCTGGTGTGCCAGGCTTGACTCCAAACTAAGTTATGCAAAGGCTCTGAGACTCCTTCAAAAGAATAACTCCATAAGAGTTGAGATAACAATCTCTCACTAAAGGCTACTTCAAGCTTAGGTGCCATCATTTCATATTCATAGACAGGTACACAGGTTCTCCAAAAATTCTGGTACAATCAAGAAATATGGAGAAGCATTTACTTTCATTACTGTTCAGTTAACAATAGCCATGAAGTAGAAATACCCTAAGTGTCCATCAGCTGATGAATGGATAATGAAAATGTTGCATAATTACATGATGAACTATTTTCAGCTGTTAAGCAAAATTAGGAAACTCATACTTAAACTAATGGAATTGGAAACACTCTGAGTCTGGTAATGCAGATGCAGAAAAACAATTTTCTCCAGTTTTTTCTCATTTGTGAATGGTAGCTTTGATTCTTTGAATGTGTGCTTAGCATGAAATACCCTAAGCAGTCATGAATTTGGTATGGGAGAATTATGGGGGTAGATTTTCAAGGGAGTAGAGAAAAAAATACTATGGTAAAACAATTAAAGGGTATAATGGGAAATAGTTAAATTGGGTGTGGTGATAGATTAGGGTAGAGAAGGGATTATGGAAAGGGATAACAAACACTAGTGATCTTTTGAAACACTATATAGATACTCACTTCTATGGAAACCTCCAGCACATGTTTATTTACATTTGTATATTTAAAAAGTTTTAATGGAGTTGGTTACACTACATTATGAGATGATAGCCCAACTAGAAACCTCATGCTTACAAGCAATAATTGCAACTGATGGAATGGGTTATTTAATTTTCACTTGTTTCCCAAAAGACACACATAGAATCCCAATAATTAAAGGTAATTTATGATACAGCTGTTGGGTCCTACTCAGAGAAAGGAGTTCCAAGTTAGAGGGGACTCATTCTTGCTTTTGATATGGGATTCATGGAAAAGGTGCAAAACAACATAAAAAGGTTTTTAGAGACCTCCTGGATAACCTCTTATGCTCTAGTGGGAGGCATTATACTACTACTACAAGTAGTAATACTACTACTTGTTGTTGTTATTATTATTATTATTATTATTATTATTATTATTATTATATTGCTAAAATGTCTTTTACAGCACTTCTCTTGGCAATGATCTATCAATAAGTCTATACTTCAAGTACTCATGGTCCTTGAGCATCCAGACTGCCTCCTTCCCAGAGAAGTGATTAGAGATCGCCTCACAGAAATTCATAATGCCTCTGTTTAAGCTCCATCCTTACACTCTGATATGCCCTACAAGGTGGATGTCCCTTGATGGCCTGTAATCCATGACAGTTAAGAAGCTGTTGACAGGTCAACCTAAGGCAGGCATTGTCCTCTATACTGGAGTCCCCATGAGGTGGGGTAAACAAGACCTGAGCAAAGAACTCTAACTCCCAGACTCCCACTGAGCTATCAAAAATAAAATCAAAAGGGTACAAATGTAGGAGGAAGTTAGCTAAGCAGGTCCCCTGCAATGCTGGCATTTGTGCCTCTGATACTTCCTGTCTGAGCCAATGTAGAATTTGCAATCACAGCTAGAGACTTCTGACTCTGGATCAGGCAATGGAGCAAGTCATTGAGAAAAAGACAGCATCATATCTGTTACTTGAGAGCCAATGAGATGGTGGGAGTGGGATGTAAAGGTTTGCTGAGTTCATGTAATAAGACTCTGCTTTGCAAATGGCTAAGATCAAAAACTCAGGTGACAGCAGATGCTGGCGAGGATGTGGAGAAAGAGGAACACTCCTCTATTGCTGGTGGGATTGCAAGATGATACAACCACTCTGGAAATCAATTTGGCGGACCCTCAGAAAATTGGACATAATAGTACCTGAGGACCCAGCTATACCACTCCTGGACATATACCTAGAAGATGCTCCAGCATATAATGAGGACACATGCTCCACTATGTTCATAGCAGCCATATTTATAGTCAGAATCTAGAAACAACCCAGATGTCCCTCAACAGAGGAATGGATACAGAAAATGTGGTACATTTACACAATGGAATGCTACTCAGCTATTAAAAAGAATGACTTCATGAAATTCATAGACAAATGGATGGAACTTGAAAATATCATCCTGAGCAAGGTAACTCAGTCACAAAAGAACAAACATGGTATGTACTCACTGATAAGCAGATATTAGCCCAAAAGTTCAGAACACCCATGATTCAGTTCACAGCAACTGTTGAACTGAGCCTTGGGTCCCAGAGGGAGGAGTTGGAGAAGGGACTGAAGGAGCTGAGGGAGTTTGCAGCCCCATGGGGAGTTAGCAACAGTTTCAACTGGTGTGGCCCCTTGGTGCTCCCAGATACTGGACCACCAACCAAAGAATGCATATGGAGGGACCTATGGTACTGACCAGATATGTGGCAAAGTAGGGCCTTGTTGGCTATCAGTAGGAGGAAAGGCCTTTGGGTCTGAGGGTGTTAGATGCCACCATATAGGGGAATGCCAGGGAGGGAAGATGAGAGTGGTTGAGTGGGTGGGTAGGGGAATACCCTTATAGGAGCAGAGGAGGGGGTATGGGATAGGAGGTTTCCAAAGGGGAGACCTGTAAAGGGGAAAAAATTTGAAATGTAAATAGAGTATCAAAAAAAAAAAACATTAACAAGTTTACAAAATGACTAACTAGGTGAAATGAGGCAGGAGATTCATTTAGTAGCTATGTCATTGGTGGGACTTTAAGGTAGGGGAGGATTTCTAAGCCCCAAAGGAGATTCAAGTTTCTGACTAAATGATTTCATGTGTCTCCACTTTTTAATTTACGTGCTTAAGAATAAAAACAAACACTGTTTGTGAGCTGGGAAGATGGCTCAGTGGATAAAGTGCTAGCCTTACAAGTGTGAGGGCTGGAGTTTACATCCCAGAACCTTCGTAAAATCTGGGCAATGTAGTGGCTGCCCACCATCCCAGTCCTGGGGAGGCAGAGACAGACTCTCCTGGGCAATCTGGCTAGGGAGACGACCTAGCACTGGTGGGCTCTAGACTCAGTGATTGATCAAAAGAGATGAACCAAGTTGAGCCAGGCAAAGTTTGCAAGCCATAAATCTCAAAACATTTTCCAAAAGCCTAATGCCCATTCTCCATATCTAAAGTGGAAAGTAATCAAGGAAGACACCCCACCAACATTAGTATCGGGCTTCAATGAACATGTATAGCCACACACATACATACACACATGTATGTATATGTACATGCAAGCATACATGTCAAACACATATACATCCAAAAGTAAATAAAAGTAAAAAACAATATAATAAGTAAAATAAAATTTTATTCTATTTGTGAAAAAAAGTCAGGTTGAGCAAGCCAGTAAGTGGAGTTCCCCCATGGCCTTTCCATCAGTTCTTGTCTCCCAGTACCTGCCCTGACTTCTTGCTCTGACTTCCCACTGTGATAAAGTGTGACCTGAGAGGTGTGAGCTGAAACAAACCTTTGCCTCCCTTAGTTGCTTTTGCTCATGGTGTTTTATTACAGCAATAGAATCACATATTAAGAAAAACTAAAAATCTTGTAATACATGTTGTATATTATTAGTTGTATCAAAAATAAGACAGCATAATAGTGTAAGTCTAGAGTTTAAACAAAGCTTGCTTATCTAATAAACAGCATTTAAAAATTAATGTGTGTGTGTTAGGACCTATAAGAAATGAGCAATTACTCTTAGGCAAATATTGATGATAAGCTATTATATAGTGCAATAATGCTTGGCGAGATCTATTTCTTAAAAAAAGAAGTCTAAAATCTTGAGAACCTGGCATATTTGTTTAATGGACAATTCCAATCCTATATTTGCTAGAATGCTTTTCTTATACTGATGTATTAGATGTAATTAAAATTCCACACCCCCCAAAAAAGACTCTGCTTTGTTATTTGCCCACCTCCCAGAGCCTGTGTGTTCACTCTGCAGGTTCTTACCCACCTGCCCCAGGGTCTTAGGTTGCAAGCAACACTTGAGATTGCTCTTTTTCTAGCTGTCTTGTAATCTTTTCCTTCATTAGGTGATTATTTGTCTAACAACCCTAGTATGGTCTGCATACACATAGCATTCTTCTCCAAGGGTCACACATAGTCCCCCTTTCTGAAGTAAGAATAGATCCTAACCCCTTCAGTTTTGCAAAACCATTCCAGTTGGGGAGAAAACATATTTTTCTAGAGCTGTCATTGACTTTTCTAATCTTTGGATGTGTTCATCGATAACTTCGTGCAAGGAGTGAGTAATGGGAGTCCTGTAATACTAAGGCTGTGGCTCCTGTTCCTATAGTTCCTGCTATACCTATGCCGTGGAGGGTAAACAAAACAATGGCTCTAATGGGTTCTCTTTTAAATTTATTAGGAGGGGAGACCTCTGCCTGGGCCACCAGGAGTCCATAGCCAACTAGCGCCAGGAGAAAGCTACCCTCCCAGGAGCGTGGAAAAGCCATGAGTGGGGTTAAGGGGAGCAACACCACTCACAGAAACCCACCCGGAACCAGCGGGATTCAGGGCCTGAAAACTCGGGGACAGGAAACCTCTGAACTTTCCGGTTTCCATCAGTGGGTGGAGACCTCTGCCTGGATGACCAGCAGTCCATAGCCAATGAGCCAGGAAAGCTACCCTCCCATGAACAGGGAAGAGTTTTCCACCTTCTGAGGTCTTTTTCGATTACTTTCTTCAGAGACTTGATGTTCTTGTCATACAGATCTTTCACTTTTTTAGTTAGAGTAACACCAAGATATTTTATATTGTTTGTGACAATTGTGAAGGGTGTCATTTCCCTAATTTCTTTCTCAGCCTGTTTATCCTTCAAGTATAGGAAGGCTACTGATTTGATTGAGCTAAGTTTATATCTGGCCACTTTGCTGAAGTTGTTTATCAGCTAGAGGAGTTCTCTGGTGGAATTTTTGAGATCACTTAAGTATGCTGTCATATCATCTGCAAATAGTGATATTTTGATTTCTTCCTTTCCAATTTGTATCCCTTTGACCTCCTTTTGTTGTCTAATTACTCTAGCTAGAACTTCAATTACTATATTGAATAGAGAGAGAGAGGGCAGCCTTGCCTAGTCCCTGATTTTAGTGGGATTGCTTCAAGTTTCTCTCCATTTAGTTTGATGTTGGCTACTGGTTTACTGTATATTGCTTTTACTATGTTTAGGTATGGGCCTTGAATTCCTGATATTTCCAAGACTTTTATCATAAAGGGATGCTGAATTTTGTCAAATGCTTTTTCAGCATCTAATGAAATGACCATGTGTTTTTTTTTTCCTTGAGTTTGTTTATGTAGTGGATTACATTGAAGGATTTCCGGGTATTGAACCATCCCTGCATCCCTGGGATGAAGCCTACTTGATCATGATGAATGATCGTTTTGATGTGTTCTTGGATTCATTTTGCAAGAATTTTATTGAGCATTTTTGCATCAATATTCATAAGGGAAATCCAATCCAATTTCCCTTCTTTCTTTGTTGGGTCTTTGTGAGGTTTTGGTATCAGTGTAACTGTGGCCTCGTAGAAGGAATTGGGTAGCGTTCCTTTTGTTTCTATTTTGTGGAATAGATTGAAGAGTATTGGTATTAGTTCTTCTTTGAAGGTCTGATAGAATTCTGCAGTGAACCCATCTGGTCCTGGACTTCTTTTGTTTGGGAGACTTTTAATGACTGCTTCGATTTCCTTAGACATTATGGGACTGTTTAGATGGTTTATCTGATCCTGACTTAACTTTGGTATTTGGTATCTGTCTAGACAATTGTCCATTTCCTCCAGATTTTCGGTTTTGTTGAGTATAAGCTTTTGCAGTATCATCTGATGATTTTTTGAATTTCCTCAGAATCTGTTGTTATGTCTCCCTTTTCATTTCTAATTTTGATAATTTGGATACTGTCTCTGTGCCCCCTGGTTAGTCTGGCTAAGGGTTTATCTATCTTGTTGATTTTCTCAAAAAACCAACTCTTGGTTTTGTTGATCCTTTGTATAGTTCTTTTTGTTTCTACTTGATTGATTTCAGCCCTGAGTTTGATTATTTCCTGCCTCCTACTACTCTTGGGTGCCTTAGCTTCTTTTTGTTCTAGAGCATTCAAGTGTGCTGTTAAGCTGCTAGTGTATGCTCTCTTCAGTTTCTTTTTGGATGCCCTCAAAGCTATGAGTTTTCTTCTTAACATTGCTTTCATTGTGTCCCATAAGTTTGGGTATGTTGTATTTTCATTTTCATTAAATTCTGGGAGGTCTTTAATTTCTTTCTTTATTTCTTCCTTGACCAAGTTATCATAGAGTAGAGCATTGTTCAGCTTCCATGTGTATGTGGTTTTTCTGTTGTTATTGTTGCCATTGAAGACCAGCCTTAATCCGTAGTGATCTGATAGGAGGCATGGGATTATTTCAATCTTCTTGTATCTGTGGAGGTTTGTTTTGTGACCAATTATATGGTCAGTTTTGGAGAAGGTACCATGAGGTGCTGAGAAGAAGGTATATCCTTTTGATTTAGGATGAAATGTTCTATAGATATCTGTTAAATCCATTTGGTCCATAACATCTGTTAGTTTTACTGTGTCTCTGTTTAGTTTGTGTTTCCAAGATCTGTCCATTGATGATAATGGGGCGTTGAAGTCATCTACTATTATTGTGAGAGGCGCAATGTGTTCTTTGAGCTTTAGTAAAGTTTCTTTGATAAATGTGGGTGCCCTTGCATTTGGAGCATAGATGTTCGGGATTGAGAGTTCTTCTTGGTAGATTTTTCCTTTGATGAGTATGAAGTGTCCTTCCTTATCTTTTTTGTTGACTTTTGGGTGAAAGTCAATTTTATCCAATATTAGAATGGCTACTCCCACCTGTTTCTTGGGACCATTTTCCTGGAAAATTGTTTTCCAGCCCTTTACTCTGAGGTAGTGTTTGTCTTTATCACAGACGTGTGTTTCCTGAATGCGGCAAAATGCTGGGTCCTCTTTATGGATCCAGTCTGTCAGTCTGTGTCTTTTTATTGGGGAATTGAGTCCATTGATGTTAAGAGATATTAAGGAATAGTGATTGTTGGTTCCTGTTATTTTCGAAGTTACTTTTAGATTTGTGTGGCTATCTTCTTTTCAGTTTGTTGAAAGATGACTTTCTTGCTTTTTCTCGGGTGTAGTTTCCCTCCTTGAGTTGACGTTTACCATCTATTATCCTTTGTAAGGCTGTGTTTGTGGAAACATATTGTGTAAATTTGGTTTTGACATAGAATATTTTGGTTTCACCATCTATGGTAATTGAGAGTATTTCGGGTATAGCAGCCTGGGTTGGCAGTTGCGTTCTCTTAGGGTCTGTACGAGTTCTGCCCTGGATCTTCTGGCTTTCATAGTCTCTGGTGAGAAGTCAGGTGTAATTCTGATAGGTCTGCCTTTATATGTTACTTGACCTTTTTCCCTTACTGCTCTTAATATTCTTTCCTTGTTTTGTGTATTTGGTGTTTTTACTATAATGTGATGGGACGAATTTCTTTCTTGTCCAATCTGGTTTGAGTTCTGTAAGCTCCTTGTATATTTATGTTCATTTCTTTCTTTAGGTTAGGGAAGTTTTCTTCTATAATTTTGTTGAAGATATTTACTGGTCCTTTAAGTTGGGAATCTTTACTCTCTTCTATACCTATTATCCTTAGGTTCTGTCTTCCCATTGTGTCCTGGATTTCATGGATGTTTTGGGTTAGAATGTTTTTGGATTTTGCATTTTCTTTTACTTTTGTATCCATGTTATCTATAGTTTCTTCAGCTCCTGAGATTCTCTCTTCTATCTCTTGTATTCTGTTGGTGATGCTTACATCAATGACTCCTGCTCTCTTTCCTAGGTTTTCTAACTCCAGGGTTGTCTCCCTTTGTGATTTCTTTATTGTTTCTATTTCTATTTTTAGCTCCTGGATAGTTTTGCACATTTCCTTTGTCTGTTTGATTGTGTTTTCCTGTAATTCTGCCTATTTGATTGAGTTTTCCTGTAATTCTTTAATGGATTTTTGTGTTTCCTCTTTAAGGGCTTCTAGTTGTTTACCTTTGTTCTCTTGTATTTCTTTAAGGGTGTTAATTTCTTTCTTAAAGTCTTCTATCATCAACATGAGAAATGATTTGAAATCTGAGTCTTGCTTTTCTGGTGTGTTGGGGTATCCAGGGCTTGCTGTGGTGGGAGAGCTGGGTTCTGATGATGCCAAGTAGCCTTGATTTCTGTTCCTTATGTTCTTACCCTTGCCTTTTTCCATCTTGTTGATTCTGATGTTAGCTGGTCTTACTCTGTCTGGCTGTGGCTTGTCCCTCCTTCAGGCCTCTGTGTCAATATTCCTTGAAGACCAGCTCTCTATGAGAGGTACTTGGGTCTGTAGAGCCGTGGCACCATGTCAGCTCTGGGTTGCAGACAGAAACCAGAAGGATCCTGTCCCCAGCTGTCCCTTGGCTCCTATGTCCTGATGACTCTGCAAGGGTCCCTCTTGATCCAGTGAGCTTGAACAGAAGCGGTGGACTTGCCTGTGCTCAAAGGTGTGTCAGCACTCCTGGGATACCAGCTCTCCCCTGTGGCCCAGGCTGAGGTCCCCAGGCACAGATGGAAACCAGAAAGTTCCTGTCCCCGACTTTACCTCAGTCCCTGTGATCCAAGGGTTTCAGGCGGGTCCTGGTGGGCAGTGGTGCTCGCCCTAACCCCACTTACAGGTTTTCCATACTCCTGGGAGGGTAGCCTTCTCCTGGCGCTCCTTGGCTATGGACCCTTGGTGGCCCAGGCAGAGGTCTCCACCCACAGATGGGTACCGGAAGGTTCAGAGGTTTCCTGTCCCTGAGTTTTCCTCAGGCCCCATATCCCACTGGTTCTGGGTGGGTCTTGGTGAGCGGTTGTGCTCACCCAAACCCCACTCATGGTTTTTCCATGCTCCTGGGAAGGTAGCTTTCTCCTGGCGCTCCTTGGCTATGGACCCCTGGTGGCCCTGGCAGGGGTCTCCACCCACAGATGGAAACCCAAATTGATATATTCTTATCTCCCTGTACAAAGCTGTCTTAGTCAGGGTTTCTATTCCTGTACTAACATCATGACCAAGAAGCAAGTTGGGGAGGAAAGGGTTTATTCAGCTTACATTTCCACACTGCTGTTCATCATCAGAGGAAGTCAGGACTGGAACTCAAGCAGGATAGGAAGCAGGAGCTGATGCAGAGGTCATTGAGGGATGTTTCTTACTGGCTTGCTTCTCCTGGCTTGCTCAGCCTGCTTTCATATAGAACGCAAGACTACCAGTCCAGGGATGGTACCACCCACAAGTGGCTCTCCACCCTTGATCATTAATTGAGAAAATGCCTTACACCTAGATCTCATGGAGGAATTTTCTCAACTGAAGCTCCTTTCTCTGCAATAACTCCAGCTTGTGTCAAGTTGACACACAAAATAAGCCAGTGCAAAAACTGGAGGCCAAGTGGATCAATGACCTCCACATAAAACCAGATACACAGAATCTAATAAAAGAAAAAATGGGGAAAAGCCTCAAACACAAGGGCACAAGGAGAAAGTTCCTGACAGACACCAAGGTCTTATGCTTTAAGATTAAGAATCGACAAATGGGACCTCATAAAATTGCAAGCTTCTATAAGGCAAAGGACACTGTCAATAGGACAAAACAGCAACCAACTGGTTGGGAGAAGATCTTTAACAATCTGACATCCAATAGAGGGCTAATATCCAATATATGCAAAGAACTCAAGAAGTTAGACTCCAAAGAACCAAATACCCCTATTAAAAAATGGGGAATGAAACTAAACAGAAAAATTTCAACTGAGACAACTCAAATGGCCAAGAAGTATCTAAAGAAATGTTCAACATCTTTATTCATCAGGGAAATGCAAATCAAAATAACCGTGAGATTCCACCTCACACCAGTCAAGAAAACTAAGATGAAAAACTCAAGTGATAGTAGATGCTGGCGAGGATGTGGAGAAAGAGGAACAGTCCTCCATTGCTGGTGGGATTGCAAGCTGGTACAACCACTCTGGAAATCAGTCTGGCAGTTCCTTAGAAAAAATGGTATAGCTGAGGACCCAGCTATACCGCTTTTGGACAAATACTTAGATGATGCTCTAACATGTAATAAGGGAACATGCTCCACTATGTTCATAGCAGCCATATTTATAATAGCCAGATGCTGGAAACAATCCAGATGTCTCTCAACAGAGGAATGAATACAGAAAATATGGTACATTTACGTAATAGAATACTACTCAACTATTAAAAACAATGACTTCATGAAATTCACAGGCAAATGGGTGGAACTTGAAAATATCTCCGTGAGTGAGATAACCCAGTCACAAAAGGACACACATGCTATGTACTCACTGATAATTGGCTATTAGCCCAAAATTTGGAATACCCTTGATTCAATTCATACATAGTATGAAGCCTAAGAAGAAGGAAGACCAAAATGTGGATGCTTCAGTGCTTCTTAGAAGGGTAAACATAATACTCACAGGAGAAAATATGGAGACAAAGTTTGGAGCAGAGACAGAAGGAAAGGCCACCCCAAGACTGCCCCACCTGGAGCTCTATCCCATATACAGCCACCAAACCCAAACTTAAAAATTTGTTTATTTGCTTAAGCACTTGACTACCATCTGAAACTACCTAGTGCTGCTTTTCTCAACAAACCACAAACTTATTATGTTCTCCCCATTTGTATTCCTTTTTGCTGCAGACCTACATCAGTAATAACAACCCAACAGAATCAATTTCTAAGAAACCAGCCCCCCCCATTTTAATGTCATCTTACTCTTAACAGGCAGAATAAGAAAGAGTTCAAAGAAAAGTATTACACAAAAGATCTCTACCTTAATTTTTCACAGTCAGTTTCCTTCCCACTGAAATCCTGTGAGACATGCTTAGTTTCTAAGTCTTACCAGAGTAACTGATTAAGCTTCTGATAGCTTAGGCCATCAAATTACTGATATCATCTACGTTCTTCCAAAAACCATATTCCTATGATCTTCCCAGCAGCAAAATCATTTCTGATGTATGATTATTATCTGTTCTAACTTGCTTCTGTTGTGATTAAATCTTCTACCTAGAAGCAACTAAGATAATGAATAGATTTGTTTGTCTGTCATTGCCAGACCACAGTCAACCACTGTGGGAAATTAGAATATAAATTCATGCAAGAAACTGAAGGAAAAACCCAGAAGGAAAATTGTGATGGTTTGTATATGCTTGATCCAGAAAGTGGCACTATTAGAAGATGTGTTGGAATAGGTGTGTAACTGTAGGTATGGGCTTTAAGACTCTTGTCCTACCTGCCTAGAGTCAGTCTTCTAGCTGCATTCAGATGAAGATGCAGAACTCAGCTCCTCCTGCATCTTGCCTGCCTGAATGCTACTATGTTGCACCTTGATGATAATGGACTGAACTTATGAACTTGTAAGCCAGACCCAATTGAATGTTGTCATTATAAGAGTTGCCTTGGTCATGGTGTCTATTCACAGCAGTAAAACCCTAAATAAAACAGAAACATTGTTTTCTGGTCACTGTTGCTTGGTCACTGTCTCATGCTAACCTAGCACTCTTATCCAGCTCAGGCATACTTGCTTAGGGATACTGCCATCCTAAGTAGAAGACCCATCTTATATCCATCATTTATCAACAACATGTTTCAAAGAAATAACAACCAGCCATTATCATCTGGGTATGCTCTCAACTGATGTTCCCTGACTCAACATGACTCTAGATTATGTCATATTGGCAGCTGAAGAAAACTAGGACACAAAGACAATAATATATTTAAAAACTTTTAAACTGTCAAGACCAATGTATTCACTATACCAATCACTTAAGTATCAAATACTGAAACAATAAAACTCTGGAAAACACAGATATCTCTAGAAATGAAAAGAAAATCTCAAAGATCAAAAACTAAAGCTGTTTGTCCACAGAATGTCACCAAACAAAATCTGAAGAAACTCAACACAAATATAATAAATTTTCAGAATACAAAAATAGGTGAAGATCCATCATTTTCCAGAGGAAAAACAATATAAATAGATGTGTAATTAATAAAATTAGAAAAATAGATAACATTGAGACACAGAGAGATACCAACAAATAGAACACCATTCCTTAAGTGAAAACAACAATGTTATAGTCAAAACCAAGATGAAAGAAATCACTTATTAGCATTTATACTGTGCACACCATCTATCTCCATTACCAATAATAAAAAATGGGCTGGGCCAGGAGAGGTGCTCCATCAAAATTGGAGAGATTTGTATGTTGATGTTTCAATATTGAAGAAAATAGTTTTGATTATAAGTAATAAGCAATATGAAAACAAGTTTATCAACATTTTCATGTATATATACATATGTGTGGGGGGGCAATAGACTATCTTCTATGTGTATACAACTGACACAACAGAGAAAAGAGTGTCAAAACCCTTGGCTCTGGAGTAGCAGGTAGTTAGTAGCTTCCAAGTTAGGTATTGAGATCTGAACTCAGGTCACTATCAAGAAGAATAGGTGCTGAGCAAATTACCCAATCCCTATAGTATTTTTCTATCCAATAAACTAAATGTATCTCATAAATTAACACAATAACAAACCTAAATAAATAAAAAAAAGTAAATAAATGATCTTGGGGAAAAATTTTATAATATCATCATTATTTATATATAGGGTATATTCAATTAACTGCATAAATTTAATATAATACAGAGAAAATTCCCAAAAATTTATAGCAGAAAACTGATTTTGAAGAAACATCCAAAGCATAAGTCATAATTCTCAGTATGATTATGAAGAAATAGTACACACATTGACACAACATGACTTCTATACATACTCTAAGGTTACAAGCATCAATAATGTATATAATATTTGTGAAAGAGTACAGGGATAGAAAAAAAAGCCATAAACAAAAACAAAAAATTATAGTCCAGATTTAATTTTAAAAACCTAAGGAAACTCAGGCAGGACGAATATAACCTCAAACAATATTAACCTACTTCTGATGATGCTATGTCTATAACAAATAAATAGAGGTTGTTAATACTGCTGAAAACCTCCCCCACATTCTTAGGTACCTCAGGCAGACTTCTATGCCTAACCACAGGACATAGCTGCCAGAAGACCAGATAGGCTGCTCATCCTAGCCCCAGTACACCCTTCCTCCTGCCTCACCATATCATAGCCCTCAACTTGGGTGGGCATTCCCAGAAGGCCAAACCATCACCAAAAGGTCTAGACTCTAACTCAGGTGGGGACACTTTGCTGTATTAGAGGTTACACAGGCCTCCAGAACTCCTATTTCCAAATTTGGTCAAGAACTCTTGCTCAAATATAAACCACATCATAGGTCAGAAGACAAGTGAAGAAACAGAAGCCAAGGAACACCTATCCAACAAAGGCAATCCCATAAATGAGCATCTAAATCAATAATCACCCAAATCCCAGATGGCTAAACAACAGTGTAAGAATACAATCAAACAGTGAGAGTAATATGTCACCAGTTATCCTACTACAGCAAGCCCTGAATAGCTGAACACAGCAGAAGTACAAGAAAAAGACTTTAAACCCAACTTTTAGAAGATTGTAGAGATATGTAAAGAATAAATGAATTAATGCCTTAAAGAAATCGAGAAGAAGACAAACAAAAAATTAGAGGAAACAAGTGCATTCCTTAAAGAAAGCCAAGAAAAACCAGATAGTTGAATGAAATAAAAAAAAAAAAAAAACCAATGAAGGAGGTAGAGAAAGGACTGAAGGAGCTGAAAGGATTTGCAACCGATTGGAAGAACAACAATTTCAACCAACCAGACCCCCCAGAGTTCCCAGGGACTAAACCAACAACCAAAGAGTACACATGGATTGAACTATAGCTCCAGCCACATATGTAGCAGAGGATGGTCTTGTTGGACATCAGTGGGAAGAGAAGCCCTTGGTCTTGGGAAGGATTGATGCTCCCAGTGTAGGAAAATGCCAGGACAGGGAGGCTAGAATGGGTGGATGGGTGGGGGAGCACCCTCATAGAAGTGGAGGAGGAAGAATGGGATAGGGGGTTTCTCGAGGGGAAACCGGGAAATGGGATAACAGTTGAAATGTAAATAAATAAAATATCTAATAAAAAAAGAGAAAAAAAAGAAACAGTTCAAAACAGGCAAGTGGAAATAAAAGCAGTAAAGAAAACACAGATTGTAAAAATTCTGGAAATAGGCAATCTAAATAAGCAAAGATGAATAGATGCAAGAATCAAGAGTAAACAAGAGATGAAAAGAAAATTTATTCATTGAAGAAACTATGGAAGATATAGATACACTGGTCAAAGAATATATTAAATTAAAAAATATTCCTGACACAAAACATCCTGAAAATCTGGAACACCATGAAAAATCTAAACCTAGGAATTATAGAAAGAGAAGAACAAAAAGAGTACCAGCTTAATGGACCAAAAAATATTTTTAACCAAATTATAAAGAAATTTTTAATAACCAAAGAAAGAAAAGACTATACATTTATTAGATGTACAGAGAACAGCCAGTTGATTGGACCAGAAGGGAATGTTTCTTCACTACATAATAATCATCACTAAACATACAGAACAATGAAAGAATATTAAAAGTTGAAATGGGAAAAGACCAAATGACATACAAACACAGGCCTATTAGACTTAAATGTGACTTCTCAACTGAGACTTTTTAACACAGAAGGGCTTGGAGAAAATGTAGTGTAATCTCATGAAACAATAGACACTAGCAAAAACTACTATACCCAGCAAACATTTCAATCACCACAGATGGAAACATGATATTCCAGAATAAAATCCTACAGAAATTGTCAGGGGAACTCCTGACCCATGAAAACACAGGAAATAGAAAGCTCCACAAAGGAAAGCTTAAATAAGAGAAGTGGGATCATGCACTCATGTGTGTGAGCGCACACACACACACACACTCATTCACACACACACTCACACAAACCAACATTTCACTCCAGATATTAACTGAACAATGCACAACGAGATGTAATAAAACTAGGCATAAACCCTTATATCCAAGCCTGGACAAGCTAACCCATTAGGGAGGAAAGTGTCCTAGAGCAGGAAAATGAACCAAACACACACCCACCCATTCTGTTAGGATTTCCACAAAACCTCCAAGCTTAACATTGACAGTCTGTATGCAGACTGATGCAAGATCCATGATTGTTGACCTGAGCCCTATGAACCCTAGTCCCTTGATTCAGGGGGCCTTATTCTCATGATGTCCTTAAACATCTGTCTCCAATGTTCCTCAAGCTCCCCCCTAATGCTTTGGCGTGGATATCTGCATCCATTCCCAGTAGCTGTTTGAGGAAGTCTCTCAGATGAGTATTGGGCTAGGCAGCATCTAAAACTTTAGCAGAATATCATTAGGAATCATTTCATTGACTTTTTCTTTGGTCAGTAATATATGGTTCAACTCTAGGTCTCTGAACTACCCATCTTCTGGTTCCTGGCCAAGATGACTATGTCAGGCATAGGATCCTTCTCCTGGTTTAGCCCTTATGTTAGGCCACATTCACAAGCTCTGTACCACCAGACATCTTGCTGGTTAGACATAGACAACATTTTTGTGTCTAGGATGGTGTCCTAATTTCACCACTAGAAACTAGTCTGGTTATTCAAGATGATCTGTTCTGGCTCAAGATCCTGTATCTATAGGAGACTCTACTAGTGTCACCATCGTTGGTTTCAATAAGGTTCCACTGCACTTGTATTCCACATTGGCCCTAAATGCCCAGCTGTTCTAATAGTCTCTACTCATACTCTCCCTTTCTGCCTCCTTCCCCCATCTCATCTATCCTGTTCCCATCCCCAGACCACACATCCCACACCTTCTGTCCACCCAAAAAAATCTATTTTATTTCTATTTCCCAGAGAAATCCTTGCTATTCCACCTAGAACCCTTCTTTTTCTCAGCCTCTTTGGGTTCATGGAATATTTTATCATTATCCTTCACTTAAAAGATAAAATGTTCTTGTAAAAGAGTGCAAACCATGCTTTTCTTTCTTGTTCTGAGTTACCACCCTCAGGATGATTTTTTTTATATGTGATTCCATGCAAATTTCATGATTCTGTTTTTTTCCTGTCAGCTTAGTATTACACCATTGTTTAAATATATATCACATTTTCATTATAACTTCTTTCTTTGAGGAATATGTAGGTTGTTTCTAGTTTCTGGCTATTATGAGTAAAGATGCTATGAATATAGTTGAACAAGTGTCCTTGAAATAGAATGTAGCATTATTTGGATTTATGCTCAAGAATGATATAGCTGGATTTTGAGGTATCAATTCTCCACTTTCTTTGGAACCAGCATAATTCCATTGTGGTTGTAGAATTTGTTCTCCCATCATGAGTGGACAGGTGTTCCACTGGCTCCACATCCTTGTTTCGTCACTTATTTTGTTGATCTTAGCCACTGTGACAGGTGTATGGTAGAATCTGAAACTACTTTTGGTTTGCATTTCATTGAAGGCTAAGGACGAGGTACATGTCTTTAAATGTTCTTGGATGATTTGAGATTCCTCTGTTGAGTATTCTCTATTTAGGTCTGTACCCTACTTTTTAATTGGATTTTTTGGTTTGTTGATGTCTAATTTATTGTGTTCTTTATATATTTTGGATATTAACCCTTTATTGGACAAGGATTTGATGAAGATCTTTTCTTTTTTTTTCCCAGCAGCCATATTTCTTTGACCTACAAAAGCTATTCTGTATCCTGAGTTTCAATTTATTTATTGTTCAACTTTGTGCTTTCATGATAGGTATTCTGTGTAGGAACTGCATCCTGTGTCTGTGTATTCAAGGCTGTTCACCCTTTACTCTGAGGTTCAGTGTGTCTGAGTTTATGTTGAGATCTTTGGTCTGTAATGGAATTTTACCTAATTAATTTATTAGATAATAAAGATGGCAAGAAGCCAATCTCCTGGGGTGGAGGAGGTGGTCCTTCCAGGTCTGAGAGAGGAAGAGGGAACACAAAAGGAGGGCACACCTTTTGGTAGGGTGAGGCGAAAGCAAGCAAAATGTAGTCTGGGTACTGTTAATTCTAGTGGCAGATTCTGCCACCGCCATCGGAAGATTTCCAACATTGAATAGTTGATGAGTTTAGGATGATACTTTATGCACCCAGTGGTTGTGTTATCTGTTGATTCTAAACTAAGATTAAAACTAATGGTTTCCATTTAGCACGACTCAGGTGGGACAAAGGAAAATACCATAGCCGGTGCGGAATTCGGCCAGGCTTTGGGACAGTAAGATTGGGCAAGAACCAAGCTCCAGGGAAGATGTAGCTGTAGCTGAGTGCTGCATGGCAAGAGTGCACCCCCAGCTATCCACAGAAACTTAGACGTGCAGAGCGATTTGGCAGCAGCTGGCCGTGGAGACCTAGAGCAGTTTGGGAGCTCTGCAGAGGCAGAAATGATGTTTCTGGGAGAGGTGTTGCCTAGGAAAAACATGCAGTCTCAGTCTCAGGCTATATACCAAGCTGTGTACAGTACAAGAACGCCAGTGCCTAGCAGGCAATAGTGTGGATTGCTTTTTAATAATTGCACTCAACATTGGTCCACCTGGACTTAATTTTTGTGCAGGAAGAGGATTATTCATCTACTTGTATTCTATTTGCACATTTCCAGTTAGAGTAGTGCCATGTGTTGATGATGCTTTTCTTTTGCTAATGGACCTTTCTAGCGTCTTTATCAAAGATCAAATGTCCATAGGTATTTGGATTTATATGTGAGTCTTTTATTAGATTCCATTAATTAGCATGTCTAATTTATGCTAATGCTTTGATATTTTTACTGCTAAATCTCTGTAGTACATGTTGAAATCAGGGATGTCAATTCATCCAAAAGTTCTATCATTGTCCAGGTTTGTTCTTTGCTATTATGGTTTTATTTTGTTTTGTTTTTCCATATGAAGTTAAGTATTGTTCTTTCAAGGCCTGAAAGAATTTTGTTGGAATTTTGGTGTGGGTTGCATTGACACTGTAGATTGCTTTTGGTAGTGAGGCCGTTTTTACTGTTAATTCTATCCATGGTTGAGCATGGGAGATCCTTCCATATTCTGATAATCTTCTCCAATTCATTTTTTAAAATATTTGAAGTTCTTGTCTTTCACATGCTTGGTTACAGTTAATTATTTGTGGCTTTTGTGAACTGTGTTGTTTCCCTCTTGTCTTACTCAGCCCATTTGTTACTCATTTATGGGAGGACTTGTTTTTGAGTTAATTTGTATCTAACCATTTGCTGATAGTATTTATCATAGATTTCCTGATAGAACTTTTGGTATCATTTATGTACAGTATCATATTATGTGCAAATCACAGTACTTTGACTACTTTCTTTCCAATTTGCATTCCCTTGCTCTCTTTCAGTTTTTTTTATTGTTCTAGCTAAAACTTCAGGTATTGTGTTGAATCTATATGGACAGAGTTGAAAAGCTTGTCTTCTTTCTAGTTTTAGTGGAATTGCTTTGAGTTTCTCTCCATTTAATTTGTTATTGGCTATAGGCTTGGTCTACATTTCCCCTTATTATGTTTAGATATGTCTAGTGTATCCTTAACCTTTCCAATATATTTATCTTGAAAGAGTGTTGGATTTTGTCAAAGCCTTATTTTGCATCTTATGAGTTTCCAATATGTGTTTTTTTTTTATTTCAGTTTGTTTGTATTGTGGACTAAATTGACAGATTTTCCTATGTTATATGATCCCTGCATCTCCTGGATGAAGCTTACTTGATCATGGTGGATGGTCTTTTTGACTTGTTCTTGAATTTGGTTTGAAATTATTTTATTGACAATGTTTACATCTCTATTCATGAGTAAAGATGGTCTATAATTCTCTGTCCTTGTGTGGTTTAGTTCTCAGGAGGTCTCTGGCTTCAAAAAATTAATTTGGCAAAATTCCTTCTATTTATATTTTGTGGAATAATTTGAGGAGTGTTGGTAAATACATATTCCTTGAATATCTAGTAGAATTCTGCACCAAAACAATTTGGACTTGTGTTTTATTTGATTTGGACAATGTTAATGACTGCTTCTTTTTTCTAGAGGCTATATACCCTTTTAATTTTTTTATGATCTCGATTTAAATTTCTATTTGGTATCTCTTAATAAGTATTCATTTCTGTTAGAATTTTTAATTATATGGTGTACATGTTTTTAAAGTTTGACATGGTTATTCTTTAGATTTTCTCAGTGTCTATAGTTATGTCACTTTTTTCATTTATGATTATGTTAATTTGCTTACTCTCCCTGTCTTTAAGTTAGTTTGTATAAGGGTTTGTTCATCATGTTAATTTTTGCAATGAACCAACTCTGGTTCATTCATTCTGTTTGCTGCCTTTATTTCTATTTCATTTATTTTAGTCCCCAGTTTGATTATTTCTTACAGTCTATTCATATTGGATATGCTTGCTTCTTTTTGTTCTGTAGCTTTCAGGTGTGCACTTCATTTGCTGGTATGAGATATCTTCACATTTTGCTTTTAATGTAGTCACTTAGAGCTTTGAAGTTTCTTCTTAGTACTGTTTTCATTGTGTCCCATATATAGGATATGCTGTTCAATCAATTTTATCGAATTCTAGGACTACTTTAGTTTCTTAGTTTCGTCTTGTCCCAGTTTTCATTCAGAAGATTTATGCTGTTTCCATGCATTTGTAGCCTTCATACTGTTTCTTTTGTTGTAATCCATCTTTAATATGTGTGGGACTGATAGAATACGAGAGGTTATTTCATATTTGTTGACACTTGCTGTCTGTCTGAAGATGTGACCAATTTTAGGGAAAGTTCTGTGAGATACTGAGAAAAACATAAGTTCTTTTGTTTTTTGGGTGAAATCTTCAGTAGATGGTTTTTATGCCCATTTGTTTTGTAACATCTGGTAGCTCCAGTGTTTCTCTGTTTAATTTTTATTCAGATGATTATTGGTTAGTGAGAATAGAGTATTGGAATCAGCACTATCAATGTTTGAGGGACGATGTACAGTTTAATCTTTATTTTCTTTTACAAATATGAGTGGCATGCATTTAGACATAGATGTTCAGAATTGATATGTCAACTTGGTGTATTTTTTCTTTTAATGAATAGGAAATTTCCTTCCCAGTTCCTTTTGCTTAACTTTGTTTTAAAGTCTATTTTGTTAGATATTAGATAGGCTATAACAGCTTGATTCTTAAGTCCATTTCTTTGGGAAATGTTTTTCCAGTCCTTTATTCTGAGCTAATATCTATGCTGAATATTGAGTTGTGTTTCTTGTGTACATCAGAAGGATGGATCCTGTTTTTACATTCATTCTGATAATCTGAGTCTTTTATTGGGGAACTGATACCATTTTTTTTATTGGTTATTAAATGTTGTTTTGTTTTGTTTTGTTTTTGTTTTTGTTTTTGTTTTGGTAATAATGTAGGAGCAGCTGATATGGGGGAGAAGGGAGGTGGGGGAAGTGAAAGGAGAGGAGGAAAGGGAGGATAAAAATCTGAATGTGTTGTATAAGTGAAGAATAAATAAAAAGAAACATATAAATTATAGATAGGCTTCACAACTCTCACAAAATTAAATCAAAGTGAGTCCTATAATGCTGTGTGTTTGACCTACCAGATACACATATTTCTTCCAAACAGACAGTCCTGTCCTCTAGAGTTCCCTTGAAAATGGATCAGAAAAATCTGCTATGGCTTTGTAGACCCTTCGGTTCTCAGGTAAATGGAAATCCACTAAACTCCACACATAAAATGACATGGAAGAATAATTTAATGTCTGCTTCCTGGCACAAGATCTATAACAAAAGATGTGGAATTAGCCTTATCCACCCACTCAACCCCATGCACACCTGAGAAATCTCTGAAGCTCAGAAACTTCCTTTTTCATGGAATTAAATATCCCTGAATCATGGAAAATTAAATGCATTTTTATTTTCATTTTTTATTTATTTAGTTTTCAAAATAAGGTGTCTATATGTAACTTGGACTGTTCTGGGACTCATTCTCTAGACTTGGACAGTCTTGAACTCTGAGATCCACCTGCCACTGCCTACTGATTTCTGGGCTTAAAGGCATGGGTCACCACCAAGCACTTAAATGTTGTTTTTATTTGTGTGGGTGCAGCTCTCTGTGTTTTGAGTGTGTGTGTGTGTGCGTGTGTGTGTGTGTGTGTGTGTGTGTGTGTGTGTGTGTATGCGTGCATGCATGCATGCCCGAACACTTGCAGGATCACTCCCAAACCTGTGTGTATAGCAAGTAAGATAAGAATAGATATCATATCCCATGGAGGTAAAGTTACAAGCAGTTTTGAGCCACATTATATGGGTCCTGGGAACTGAACTGTGGTCCTCTGGAAGAGCATCAAGTGCTCTTAATGACTACTCCATCTCTCTAGCCCTAAGATTCTAGTCAAGTAGTTCTGAAAGATTATCCTCATAATAACTTTCCTGCCAGGTCTAAACCCTTTGTAAAATTTATAAGACAAACCAAGACGTGAAGGAATGCAAGGTTAAGAACTTCTAGGCATCAGACCTTCAGTTTTCCATTCTATCTTCCCACCAAACACACACAAAAAAAGTGCCTGTGTGTGCATACAGGGTGGTGATGGTACAAGCATTCCTTCATCCCATAGCTGGTCTGTAGAGCTTTCTTTTCCCCAGCTAATGAACAGTAAAGGAAGCACAGAGGCCAAGGGCACATGGACCAACAGAACCACAGTCTGGTTAACAGTCCATCCCCAACTCAGAAGCTCTGACAGCTCAATTAGCCTACTCCCCCTAATCTGGAGACAGTGACCCCCCATACTCACCATTGTATGGATGAAATTTGCCTGCACAATTCTCTACAGCAGCACCAGAGGAGAATACTTGAAGAAACCCACAAACTATCTTCCACTGGTGTTTCAGATTGGTTGTCAGAATCTGTCATTAGCTAGGGGCAAGTAGTTAGGCCAAAGGGCAGTAGTATCTCCCAGACTGGGTGAGTAGAGATCAAATGACTCAAACAACACAGACATTCCTAGTTCTATCCTTTCTGGAAATTTTGTATTTTAGTAAACATTATTCCAGTCTCCCAGAGCATTTGCTATTACTTTTCCAAGACATGGGAACCCTTGTTGTGATTACATCTATTTAAAATTTGGTCCCTGTACTCAATTCTTAACACATTTATAGTTCCCCAATAAAAGCCCAAGAGGTCAGAAGACACTAACTCACTGATCTCTTTTTCCTTCTCACGAACCAGGCAGTGCTCAGCCTGGAGAGAGTCAAAGGACTGTCTTCCCAGCACTAGGCAGCAGATACAGGATTAGATGTTCAGAGAAATTTGCAGTTACATAATGTGATACTAGCTTGGGTTATGATATACGTTGATATAAACAGAAATAAATGAAAATGAAATAATATTTTAATGAACAAGAAACATTGGAGAGTAGAAACAGAGATTAGAGCAGTGATGTATGTAAAAAAAGAAATTTTTAAAAAATGGCAAGTTTAAAATAAAATAAATAGAAAGTTTAAAATAAATAAAAGTTTAAAAGGAATAGCAGTAATGTTTTTAAAAGGAAAAAACTATTGAAAAAACACTTAGTTATATTGACGTAGAACAAAGTAGGTTCTTCTTTAGTAGACAAAATGCCATTAATAAGATATCAATTGATCATGTTCATATGTAAAATGTTTGTGGCTGTGGCCTGTAACCTGACAGGCAGAGCTACAATTAGGGAGTAGCCTATGTATCAAAACTTCTGAGCTGACTTAATTCTTGTCAATCAGAGTTGCACAAGTCTGCAGAGGAGATTTCCCTAATTGGAAATTCAATATTCCTTGGCTCAAGCTAACCTCCGCAAATCATATACCCACCAATCTGGTCAGTTTTCATTAACATAGAATGAATTAATTCATTAGGAAATTATAAAATATCTCTCTCCAAGTCAATGTTCTTTTTTTAAAGATTTATTTATTTATTTTATGTATATGAGTACACTGTCACTCTCTTAGACATGCCAGAAGAGGGCACTGGATCCCATTACAGATGGTTGTCTGCCTGCCACCATGTGGTTGCTGAGAATTGAACTCAGGACCTCTGGAAAAGCAGTCGGTACTCTTAACCACTGAGCCATCTCTCCAGCTCAATTCAGTGTTCTTAATGGTGACCCTTGAAGCTCCCCCTCTTAATCTTCACTCTGTGATATAGCTATTGCCTACACAGTTTCCCTCTGCAGTGCACATAGCAAACTGTTCTTCCTATTCTGGTCTGAAAGCAAAGACCATGCTCCACACACAAATCCTTTTATCCTTTTCCTGTTACTCAAATTGGTAATTTAAAAACTCTGTGATGTTACAGCCCTTCAAGAATTAAGCAATTTTAATTTTAATCAAGTAGACAGAAAGGCAATTGCCCTGTGTATCTACAAACTCAGATCATGGACACCTGAGGGCAACATTAAATGAGATAGCCTCTGAAACATTATTTATATGACTAGAGGCACACCTGTTCTAGAATTCATATGCCTTCCCAGGCAAAAAGAACTCCATGAACTTAAGACATTGATGAAGAAAAAATTCTTGAAGAATAGCATGCATCTAGTTCTGGTTAATGCTAAAAGGGGAATCAGCCTACAACAGATTTTGCATTCCATATAAACTGGGTGAGGCCCCAGGTTATACACTGAAAAATAGGGAAAGGAAAGTGCAAGTCTAACTGCTTAGGCAGATGGAAGATGGATACAGCAAAGATATTCCAAGAGGATTTATTAAGTATGCCAGTGTCCTGGAACAGCAGATTAGTTTTCAGTGACAGGGTCCAGTGGCAGGTGATGAGAAAGATTGGGAAAGTGGAAGGAAGAAAAGATAAAGGCTGGCTGGGGAAGTATTACACTACTTCTTAACTCTAAGTCAAGCAAGACTCTTAAGAAGACTACCATTTTGTACATTACTTCCTAGGGGAAAATAGAAGGAAATGGGGGACTTCTATAAAGACAGCAGAAACCATTATATAGTAATACAGCATGTTAAACAAACAATGCTGCATAAATGGAACACAAGGTATACTGGCGGGTTTTGTGTGTCAATTTGATACAAGCTGGAGTTATCACAGAGAAAGGAGCTTTGGTTGAGAAAATTCCTCCAAGAGATCTAGCTGTAAGGCATTTTCCCAATAGTGATCAAGGTGGGAGGGCCCATTGTAGGTGGTGCCATCCCTGGGCTGGTAATCTTGGGTTCTATAAGAAAACAAGATGAGCAAGCCAGGGGAAAGCAAGCCAGTAGGTTAATATCCTCCCATAGCCTCTGCATCAGCTCTGCTTCCTGTCCTGCTTGAAGTCCAGTCCTGACTTCCTTTAGTGAGGAACAGCAATGTAGAAGTGTAAGCTGAATAAATTCTTTCCTCCCCAACTTGCTTCTTGGTCATGATGATTGTGCAGGAATAGAAACCCTGACTAAAACAAATTGGTACCAGGAGTGGGATATTCCTGTGATCATGTTTTGGGGAGGACTGTGGAAGAACTTTGGAACTTTGGGCTAGAAGATCCATTTGGTGTTAAGAGCTCTGTGGGGTGTTGTGTAGGAACTTGGAAGATAATGTTGGGAACAGTACAGAAGATGGAGGCCTGGCTTGTGAAATTTCAGAGAGAAAATTAAAGACTCTTATCAGGGCCATTGCTATTTTGATTGTAAAGATTCTGTAGTTTTGGTTAGCTGAAGCTGAAGAATCAGCTGTGATTAACAAGATACCAGAACTACTAAAGCAAAAACTTTGTATTACTGGGACTATTGATGATGTTTGGCTAGAGCTAAGAAATTAGTGGTGATTAAGAACAGACCAGCAGCAGCCTGGGACAGGAGACTTCTGCTTTCCATCTGTGGCCAGGGACCTGAGCCTGTGCCACAAGGCTCTCCATACCCAAATAGTGCCGGGAGAAAGCTAGTCTCCCAGGAGTGTGCACAGATATGTGAGCGGAGGTAAGACCAGCACTTCTGCTCAGAGGGACCCTTCTGGGAACCCTCAGGACAAAGGGACTGAGCAGCAGCCTGAGACAGGAACCTTCCAGTTTATGCATGTGGCCTGTGCCACATGGCTCCATACCCAAATAGTGCAGGGAAAGAGATAGCCTCAAAGGAGTGTGGACAGACCTGTGAGCAGGGGTTATACCAGCACCTCTGCTCAGAGGGACCTGTCTAGATCCCTCAGAACACAGGGACTGAGGGACAGCCTTCTGGTTTCCGTCTGCAGCTGGGGAGCTTATCCTGTACCACAGGGCTCCATACCCAAATAACGCAGAGAGTATGATAGCCTCCTAGGAGCATGGACAGTCTGTGAGCAGAGATAAGGCCAGAACCTCTGCTCAGAAGGACTCACCTAGAACCCTCAGGACACAGGAACCAAGAGGTGGCATTCCAGTGTCCTTCTACAGCCGGGCTGCTGAGCCTGTGCCACAGGGTTCTATACACAAATACTGCCAGGAGAGACTTATTCTAGCAGGAGTGCCCACACACCATCAAGCACAGGCAAGATCACCACTTTTGTTCAAATTTTTGGCTCAAGAGGGACCCTTGAAGAGCCATCAGGACACAGGAATCAAAGAAAGCTGGGGACAGGATCCTTCTGGTTTCTGTCTGCACCCCAGAGTTGACCCTCTACCACAGCTCTCCAAACCCAAATTCTTCTCAGAGAGAGCTGGTCCATCCAGGACCTAAAAATGGAAATAAAAACAATAAAGAAATCACAAAGGGAGACAACTGAGGAGATAGAAACCCTTGGAAAGAGATAAGGAGTCATAGATGCAAGCATCACCAACAGAATACAAGAGATAGAAGAAAGAATCTCCAGTGCAGAAGATACCATAGAAAACATTGACACAGCAGTCAAACAAAATGCAAAATGCAAAAAGCTGCTAACCCAAAATATCCAGAAAATCCAAGACACAATAAGACCAAACCTAAGGATAATAGGTATAGAAGAGAGTGAAGATTCCCAACTTAAAGGGCCAGTAAATATCTTCAACAAAATTATAGAAGAAAGTTTCCCTAACCTATAAAAAGAGATGAACATTTTTAAGAAACCTACAGAACTCCAAATAGATTGGACTAGAGAAGAAATTCCTCCCAACACATTATAGTCAAAACACCAAACACACAAAACAAGGAAAGAATATTAAAAGCAGTAAGGGAAAAAGATCAAGTAACATATAAAGGCAGACCTATCAGAATTACATCTGACTTCTCACCAGAGACTATGAAAGCTAGAAGATCCTGGGCAGATCTCATACAGACCCTAAGAGAACACAACCTCCAGCACAGGCTGCTATACCCAGCTAAACTCTCAATTACCATAGATGGTGAAAGCAAGATATTCTATGACAAATCCAAATTTGCACAATATCTATCAACAAACTCAGCCCTACAAAGGATAATAGATGGAAAACACCAACACAAGGAGGGAAACTACACCCTAGAAAAATCAAGAAAGTAATCTTTCAACAAACTCAAGAGAAGATAGCCACACAAACATAAATAACAACGAAAATAACAGGAAGCAAAATTCACTATTCCTTAATATCTCTTAACATCAATGGACTCAATTTCCCAATAAAAAGACCTAGACTAACAGACTGGATACATAAACAGGACCCACCATTTTGCTGCATACTGGAAAAGCACCTCAGTGTCAAAGACAAACAGTACCTCTGAGTAAAATGCTAGAAAACAATTTTCCAAGCAAATGGTCCAAAGAAACAAGCTGGAGTAGCCATTCTAATATAGGATAAAATCGACTTTTAACCAAAAGTCATCAAAAAAAGATAAGGAAAGACACTTCATACTCATCAAAGGAAAAAATCTACCAAGAAGAACTCTCAGTTCTGAATATCTATGCTCCAAATGCAAGGGCACACACATTCATAAAAACAACTCTACTAAAGCTCAAAGCACACATTGCACCTCACACAATAATAGTGGGAGACTTCAATACCCCACTCTCATCTATGGACAGATCTTGGAAATACAAACTAAACAGTGAAACTAGCAGAAGTTATGGACCAAATGGATTTAACAGTTATCTATAGAACATTTAATTCTAAATCAAAAGAATATACCTTTTTCTTAGCACCTCATGGTACCTTCTCCAAATCTGACCATATAATCATTCACAAAACAAATCTCAACAGATATAAAAAGATTGAAATAATCTCATGCTTCCTATCAGATCACTATAGATTAAGGCTGGTCTTCAATAGCAACAACAACAACAACAAAAAACAAAACAAAACAGAAAGCCCACATACACTTGGAATCTGAACAACGCTCTACTCAGTGATAACTTGGTCAAAGAAGAAATAAAGAAAGAAATTAAAGACTTCCTAGAATTTAATGAAAATGAAAGTACAGCATACCCAAACTCATGGGACACAATGAAAACAGAGTTAAGAGGAAAACTTATAGCTCTGAGTGCCTCCAAAAAGAAACTGGAGAGAGAACACATATTTGGTTAACTTGTAGGGTTGTTGAGTGTCCTGTGTCTGCCCCAATCTCGGGCCTCTTGCAAAGGTATGATCTGGGAATTTGACCACGCTCACCCTAGAGCACAGCCAGGCAGGTGTCAGGCAGTGAGAAGCAGCTTTGGGACAGCATCCAGGGGTTGGGAAGCGTGGCCTGGGGGTCCCACAGAGACCACATGGAAGCCAGCTCATCTGATTCTCAGGCTCTTGGGCATCCCAGGGGCTGCTGGATGTCTCGGAGGAACTGAGAACAAAGTGAGGGCCCATGGGCTGGATCTAGCCCAGACCAAAGTGGAAAAGGCGGGGAGGAGTGTGACTGGATCTCTCCAGGGACCAGGTCTTTGGCTTGTCTCCAGCTAGCTGGTTGGTTTGGTAGAGACCGTGACTGGGAGCACAGTGAGGCCTTCTATGGCAGACTATATGCAGCTCTTTAGACGAAGGCATGTTCCATAGTTCCCCACTGTGGATCCCACTCAAAAGAGATGGTCCATGGTTTCAGGGTGTTTACTGTCATGTTGGTGATTGGCATGAGTGAATCTGTACCCCGAACCTCAAGGCAGGCATGAGATTGAAATACCTTTGCAGGGAAGAGTGGCTGGGAAGAAAAGTGGCTAAGCCTCTAGGTACCTCATTAGAATGAGGATGTCTTGAGGCTACGTGACCACACCTCTACCTGTGGAGGGGCTTGGGTCTTACCCTTATGTGACTGATAGTCACAGACCTATGGAGAGCTATGTGCTCTTGTCAGGAGTCTGGGACCCAGGAGCATGGCAAAATGCCTATCGTTCTATGTAAGGTTATTTTCTACTGGGTCCACTGGGGTTTTAAACCTTAACTCAACCAGAAATCAGGCTGCTTTTCACGGTTCCACACATACAATAAAAGCTTAACAGCATACCTGAAAGTTCTAGAACAAAAAGAAGCTAATACACACAAGAGGAATACATGGCAGGAATTAATCAAACCCATGGCAGAAATTAACCAAGTAGAATAAAAAAGAATTAAACAAAGAATCAACAAAACTAGGAGCTGGTTCTTTGAGAAAATCAAGATAAATAAACCCTTACCCAGACATACCAGAGGGCACAGAGATAGTATTCAAATTAACAAACTTAGAAATGAAAAGGGAGATATAACAACAGATTCTGAGGAAATTCAAAAAATCATCAGATCCTACTACAAAAGCCTATACACAACAAAATTGGAAAATCTGGATGAAATGAAAAATTTTCTAGACAGATACTAAATACCGAAGTTAAGTCAGGATCAGATAAGCCATCTAAACAGTCCCATAACCCCTAAAAAAATAGAAGCAGGCATTAAAAGTCTCCCAACCAAAAAAAGCCCAGGACCAGATGGGTTCAGTGCAGAATTCTATCAGACCTTCAAAGAAGACCTAATTCCAATACTCTTCAAACTATTTTAAAAAAGAAACAGAAGAAACACTACACAATTCATTCTATGAAGCCACAGTTACATTGATACCAAAACCTCACAAAGACCCAACAAAGAAAGAAAACTCTAGACCAATTTCCCTTCTGAATATTGATGCAAAAATACTCAATGAAATTCTTGCAAACCTAATCCAAGAACAAATCAAAATGATCATTCACCATGGTCAAGTAGGTTTCATCCCAGGGATGCAGGGATGGTTCAACACTCAGAAATCCGTCAATGTAATCCACTACATAAATAAACTCAAAGAAAAAAACCACATGGTCATTTCATGAGATGCTGAAAAAGCATTGGACAAAATTGAACATCTATTCATGATAAAAGTCTTGGAAAGAACAGGAATTCAAGGCCCACACCTAAACATAGTAAAAGCAATATACTGCAAACCAATGGCCAACGTCATACTAAAATGGAGAGAAACTTGAATCAATCCCACTAAAATCAGAGACCAGACAAAGCTGCCCTCTTTCTCCCTATCTATTCAATATAGTAATTGAAGTTCTAGCTAGAGCAATTAGACAACAAAAGGAGGTCAAAGGGATACGAACTGGAAAGGAAGAAATAAAAATATCACTATTTGCAGATGATATGATCTTATACTTAAGTGACCAGAAAAACTCTACCAGAGAACTCTTACAGCTGATAAACAACTTCATCGAAGTGGCTGGATATAAAATTAACTCAAACAAATCAGTATTCTTCCTATACTTGAAGTATAAACAGGCTGAAAAAATTAGGAAAATAACACCCTTCACAACAGTCACAAGCAATATAAAATATCTTGGTGTTACTCCAACCAAACAAGTGAAAGATCTGTATGGCAAAAACTTCAAGTCCCTGAAGAAAGAAATCGGAGAAGACTTCAGAAGATGGAAAGATCTCCCATGCTCAGGGATTGGCAGGATTAATATACTAAAATGGCCATCTTGCCAAAAGCAATCTACAGATTCAATGCAATCCCCATCAAAATTCCAACTCAATTCTTCATAGACTTAGAAGGAGCAATTCTCAAATTCATTTAGAATAACAAAGACCCAGGAGAACAAAAACTATTCTCAACAATAAAAGGACTTCTGTTGGAATCAGCATTCCTCACCTCAAGCTGTACTTCACAGCAACAGTGATAAAAACTGCATGGTATTGGTGCAGTGACAGACAGGTAGATCAATGGAATAGAATTGAAGATCCAGAAATGAACCCAAACACTTGGTCTTTGACAAAGAAGCTAAAATCATCCAATGGAAAAAAGACAACTTTTTCAACAAATGGTGCTGGCCCAACTGGTGGTCAACATGTAGAAGAATGCAAATTGATCCAGTCCTATCTTCCTGTATGAATCTCAAATCCAAGTGGATCAAGGACCTTCACATAAAAACAGATACACTGAATCTAAAAGAAGAGAAAGTGGGTAAAGTCTCGAAAACATGGGCACAGGGGAATGTTCCTGAACAGAACACCAATGGCTTATGCTCTAAGATTAAAAATCCACAAATGGGACCTCATGAAATTGCAAACCTTCTGTAAGAGAAAGGACACTGTCAATAGGACAAAATGGCAACCAACAGATTGGGAAAAGATCTTTACTAATCCTCCCAATAAAGGGTTAATATCCAAAATATACAAAGAACTCAATAAGTTAGACTCCAGGGAACCAAATTACCCTATTAAAAATGGGGAACAGAGCTAAACAGACAATTCTCAACTGCGGAAACTGGAAGGGCTGAGAAGCATCTAAAGAAATGTTCAACATCCTTAGTCATCAGGGAAATGCAAATCAAAACAAACCTGAGATTCCACCTCACACCAGTCAGAATGGCTAAGATCAAAAACTCAGGTGACAGCAGATGATGCCTAGGATGTGGATAAAGAGGAACACTCCTCCATTGTTGGTGTTTTTGCAAGCTGGTACAACCTCTCTGGAAATCAGTTTGGTGGATCCTCAAAAAATTGAACATCGTAATACCTGAGGACCCAGCTTTATCACTCCTGGGCATATACCCAGAAGATGCTCCAATATGTAATAAAGACACATGCTCCACTATGTTCATAGCAGCCATATTTATAATATCCAGAAGCTGGAAACAACCCAGATATCCCTCAAAAGAGGAATGGATACAGAAAATGTGGTACATTTACACAATGGAATACTACTCAGCTATTAAAAACAATGACTTCATGAAATTCGCAAGCAAGTGGGTGGAACTTGAAAATATCATCCTGAGTGAGTTAACTCAGTCACAAAAGAACAAACTCGATATGTACTCACTGATAAGTGGATATTAGCCCAAAAGTTCAGAATACCGAAGATTCAATTCACAGACCATATGAAGCCCAAGAATAAGGAAGACCAAAATGCAGATGCTTCAGTGTTTCTTAGAAGGCTGAACAAAATACTCACAGGGGGCAATATTGAGACAAAATGTGGAGCAGAGACTCAAGGAAAGGCCATCCAGAGACTGCCCCACCTGAGGATACATCCCATATATAGCCA
Source organism: Uromys caudimaculatus (assembly GCA_028551405.1). NCBI lineage: Eukaryota > Metazoa > Chordata > Mammalia > Rodentia > Muridae > Uromys > Uromys caudimaculatus. The sequence continues at coordinate 107,985,613 of CM052706.1, read as the reverse complement.
CCAAACCAGACGTTCTTGTGGATGCTTGTAAGTGCTTGCTGATGGAAGCATGATAAGCTGTCTCCAGAGAGCCTCAGGCAGGGCCTGACAAATACAGAGGCAGATTCTTGCAGCCAACCACTGGACTGAGCATGGGGTCCAGGATGGAAGCAAGTGAAGAAGCTGAGGGGCTTTGCAGCCCCATGGAGGGAGCAATAGTGTCAACTGGCCAGACCTCCAGGAGCTCCTGGAGACTGGACCACCTACCAAAGAATACATATGGAGGGACCCATGGTGCTTGCCACATATTTGGCAGAGGAGGGTCTTGTTGGCTATCAGTGGGAAGAGAGGCCCTTGGGCCTGAGGGTGTTAGATGCCCCAGTGTAGGGGAATGCTAGGGAGGGAAGACAGGAGCAGGTGGGTGGGTGGACAAGAACCCTCTTAGAAGCAGGGGGAGGGGAATGGAATAGGGGTCTTCCAAAGGGGAAAACATTTGAAATATAGATAAAACAAATATCCAAAAATAAATTTTTTAAAAAATTAAGAAGGAGAAGGAGACGGGGAAGGGGAAGTGGAAGTAGAAGTGGAAGGGGAAGAGGAAGGGGAAGAAGAGGAGGAGGAGGAGGAGGAGGAGGAGGAGGAGGAGGAGGAGGAGGAGGAGGAGGACGAGGACGAGGACGAGGACGAGGACGAGGACGAGGAGGAGAGACCAGCAATATTGAAGTGAAATCTTCTGAGAAGTGTTTTCTTAGAGCACAAAGGCTGTGTTCCAGAGATAGCCAAGATAGTACATTGTGCTGTGGACTTGGTAATGTGTAAGAGTCACCCAGGTGGTACTGGTTTTGAAGGCATGAAGAGGTCATGAAGAGTAGCTGAGGCCTGGACACTGTGAGAGGCTATAAAAGGCCATTGGCGAAGGTGCAGCCTCAGTTGTAATTGATGACCCAAGACTGAAAGGGTCATGCAAAGGAGGTGAGACTTGGCACCATTAAAAAAGTCTATTAAAAGAGAGACTTGGCACCATTAAAAGAGAGGCTATTGGTGAAGCCTAGTTTCGATGGAAGACAGCAGTGTTTTGGAGATGCCAGTACCATGAGATGACCAAGAACAGCAGCAGCAGTGGAGTACAGGTAGCTGGAGCCTAAAAGACATGGTGTGTGCCACAAAGGGCAGAGCTGGAGAGGTTATCCAATCCCTTGGAGGAGCCAAGAATATTGTGAGTGGATCCCAGACATTGGACAGTTGGAGTTTGATTTTGCTTTTGATTGTGACTATGCCCTGATATTTTTCCCTCTTGAAGAAAAAAGGTATTTTAGTGGAGCTCACAGCTCACAGTTAAGAGACTTTGAATTATAAAAAGACTTTGAATTTGAAAAGATACTGGATATTTTAAAGGGATTAAAATTTTAATATTCAAGATTGTGGGGCTTTTAAAGTTATTTAGGTCTTTGGGATGAATAAGAAAGTAAGGGTTGAGGCTTAATAGTGATATATTTGTGTGTCAAGTTGACAAGGGGTCAGTTGTACTGGCTGGTTTTGTGTGTCAACTTGAGACAAGCTGGAGTTATCACAGAGAAAGGAACTTCAGGTGAGGAAATGTCTCCATGAGATCCAGCTGTAAGGCATTTTCTCAATTAGTGATCAAGGGGGGAAAGCCCATTATGGGTGGTACCATCCCTGGACTGTAGTCTTGCGTTCTATAAGAGAACAAGCTGTGCAAGCCACGGGAAGCAAGCCAGTAGGTAACATTCCTCCATGGCCTCTGCATCAGCTCCTGCTTCCTGATGTGCTTCAGTTCCAGTCCTGACTTCCTTTCCTGAGGAACAGCAACGTGGAAGTGTAAGCTGAATAAATCCTTTCCTCCCTAACTTGCTTCTTGGTCATGATGTTTGTGCTGGAATAGAAACACTGACTTTGACACAAGGTATATCAAGAACACTGCTTGCCAAGCCCACAGTGGCCTTGGAACTGATAACCAGAGCCCCATGTGGTGAGAAGAGTTGGGCTCTCAGGAATAGAACAAACTCTTCTTGAAATGCCCTGGCCCCAGACCATGACCAACTCTTCCAAGCATATCCTTAGTCCTGGAGAAGGAGCTTCATTAATTCTCTATACCTCAATGTCATAGAGAGCGCTCCCAAGGCTTAGGCTCCAGCTGTTACTGGATCTTCCAAGCACATTCCTGGATTGTTAAGGTGCTATGCTATGTTCTTTCTCCATAAATGAGGACATCAGGGAAAGCTTGCTTGATCAGGGCAGCCCTCAACACAACAATGTTTTTCATTTTCAAGTAGTTGTCACTTGAGATCTTCTTGCCCATCTGGCAGAAGTGTGCTTTTCTTAAGAAGAACACTGGACATTTATTGTGTACTAGGCCTTAATGTGGGTTGTGACCTATAATGTCCCTTTGATCTTATCAGGTACTTGCCCTTTAATAAGGGATTTTCTAGAATTGTATTCTTTTTTATGGTACAGAGCCAAATGTCTAGACAATCTCGGTGAACAAACATGTGTATCCTAGCATCTAACATCTAACAGGTTTGGCTAAGATAGTATGAATTTTGAGAATGTTGTAGAGGTAGCCTTCCATTAGCTAAGTTCTACTTTATGTGACTGAGTATCTTCTAAGCATTAGCAAATCCTTTACATCTCCAATTCTATTTTTTTGCATCACAGCTTAGAAAAGGAGTACAATCCAACACATGAGATTCCATTTACTACTTCCAACAAATTAAGTCCAAATTAATCTTATCCCTAAAAGTAGGAATTCTAGCGATGGTAGAGAAACTAGTGTTTTCTGAGTTTGGCAACCATCAACCCTGTGATGCACAAAAAGCATGGTGAAGCAGGCTACAATGATGATTCTTCTACACACAGCCTCTGTTTAAAATGTTCAGGAACAGACCACAGAGTGAAGTTATGCAGAGGCCAATATATGGGGTCTAGGAGTTGCAAATACCAAAAAAGACTTCACAGGACGATACTTCTAGCCACTAGCTCCCACTCTACACCAGGGAGGGCCAGGATATATAATGTAAAGTACAGTCTCCTTGGTAACTTGAATACTCAGAAAGAATGTCTTTTATGGACATTATTGTTAAGCAGTATTCTTTCTTAGTGTTAATGTGAAAGAAACACATGTGTTTTAGTCAAGGTTCTCTAGATGAATAGTATTGATAAAATGAATTTCTATGTTTGTAGAAAGTGGGTTTATTAGAGTGGCTAACAGGCTATAGTCCAGCTCATACAAAAAGAATTGTCTACCAAGTAAAAGTTGAAGAATCCAGTAGTTCAGTTCAGAAGCTGGATGTCTCAGCTGGTCTTCAGTGTATAGCACAATGCCAAATAAGTAGGCTCTAAAGCAAAAGAATTAACTTGCTAGATCAAGACAGGGTAAGCAGGCAAAAAAAGAGAGCTTTCTTCTTCAATGTCCTTTATATAGAGAGAGACTGCTACCAGAACATGTAGCCTAGATCAAAGCTGGATCTTGTTACCTCAAAAGATCCAAATTATAGGAGGGTCTTCCCATTCAAAAAGCTTTAATTAAGAAAAAGTCCTCACAGGTGTTCCCAATTGTGTGGATGGTACTTAATTACTGATAAGATCAGTTTGACTACAAAACTTAGCCATAACAGCAGACAAGACAAGAAAACTGAGACAGATGTCTTTCCTGAAAAAGGCAAGGAGAACATAGAATCATTTCCAAAGAAGAAGAAGAAGAGGAAGAAGAAGAAGAGGAAGAGGAGGAGGAGGAGGAGGAGGAGAAAAGAAGAAGAACAGAAGAAGAAGAAGAAGAAGAAGAAGAAGAAGAAGAAGAAGAAGAAGAAGAAGAAGAAGAAGAAGAAGAAGAAGAAGCAGCAGCAGCAGCAGCAGCAGCTTGGGACATTCTAGAGTTCTCCATATTCCCACCCATTCTCAATTAACAAATTTGGATTTGAAAATCATCAAAATATAAAAGCAAGACAATTTGGGAAATTATTTGCTCAAAGTCATGGAAAAACATATATTAAACATATAGGATAGAAATAAATGTCTCTCTGGCATATCTTTTTTTGGTTATTTTATTTATTTAAATTTGAAATATTATCCCATTTCCTAGTTTCCCCTCCACAAGCATCCTATCTCCTCCTCAATCTCTCCTGCCTCTATTCAGGTGCTCCCCCACATGCCTCGGTGCCCTAGCATTCTCCTACCATGGGTCATTGTGCCTCCACCAGACAAAAGGCTTACCCTCCCACTGATTCTAGAAAAGGCAATCCTCTTCTACATATCCAGTTGGAGTCATGGGGTCCCCCATGCATACCCTGGAATCACAGCACATTATTAGTTACCATATAAGTTCTGAAAAGGGAACCCAGCAGCCACTGACTTAACTTCTGAGCCTCTCTTTTTAAATTTAAGTTTAGTTTTATACTTTTTTTATTAAATATATCTCATCCCTTTCCCTTTCCTTATCCTCCCTCCATGCCTTCTCAAATTCTTCACTTTATACTTCTATGTTAGGTATGATAAGTATGCTCTATTATTTGACTGCTCAGTCTGGTTTTTGTTGGTTGTGTGTCTATGAATTCAGACTCTATCGGTTTGAATTGGAGAGCTAGTTAGAGAGTTTATCTTTGCGTGAGGTTAATTCTACCAATTGGTGAAGAATTTTACTCTTTAATGAGCAATGGGAGTCTTACCCCCCGTGACTAAACCTGCCTTGTATTGGAAACCTTTTCAATATTAGAAAACCTGGGTGTAATATATCTCCTCAATTAAGAACACTGAAGATTCCTTGAGAGCAGCTAGTTTCTGTCCCCAGTACATACAACAGCTCAAAAGTATCTGTAACTCCAGTGCTACAGGCCTGACACAATCTCCTGACACCCCTCACCCCCTGGTAGGTGTAAATTCACTGGGAACAAATAAGGCAAAACCACATAAACAGTCAAAACAACTTTATACATGAGATAATGACACAAATTCTTTTTGTAAACAGAAAGGAAATGAAAAGAAGAGAAGAGAAAATAAGAGAAAAGAGAAAAACAACGTTCATCATAAAACTTATTTTTCAAGCTGGATATGGTAGTACATTCTTTTAACACCAGCACTACAGACACACAGGCAGAGAGACCACTACACACACACACACACACACACACACACACACACACACACACACATCTGAATAACAGAGAGAAAGAGAAACAATTAAGGTCATTTCAGGTGTCTGCTACTGGTACCCATAAAATCATCTTCATCAGCTGAACAACACTCTACTCAATGATAACTTGGTCAAGGAAGAAATAAAGAAATTAAAGACTTCCTAGAATTTAATGAAAGTACAACATACCCAATCCTCTTGGACACAATGAAAGCAGTGTTAAGAGGAAAACTCATAGCTCTGAATGCATCCAAAAAGAAACTGGAGAGAGCATATACTAACAGTTTAATAGCACACCTGAAAGCTATAGAACAAAAAGAAGCTAATACACCCAAGAGGTCTAAAAGGCAGGAAATAATCAAACTCAGAGCAGATATCAAGCAAGTACAAACTAAAAGAACTATACAAAGAATCAACAAAACTAGGAGCTGGTTCTTTGAGAAAATCAAGATAGGTAAACCCTTACCCAGACTAACCAGGGGGCACAGAGACAGTATCCAAATTAACAAACTTAGAAATGAAAAGGGAGATATAACAACAGATTCTGAGGAAATTAAAAAAATCATCAGATCCTACTACAAAAGCCTATACTCAACAAAATTGGAAAATCTGGATGAAATGGACAATTTTCTAGACGGATACGAAATACCAAAGTTATTTCAGGATCAGATAAGCCATCTAAACAGTCCCATAAGGCCTAAAAAAATAGAAGCAGTCATTAAAAGTCTCCCAACCAGAAAAAGCCCAGGACGAGATGGGTTCAGTGCAGAATTCTATCAGACCTTCAAAGAAGACCTAATACCAATACTCTTCAAATTATTCCAAAAAACAGAAAGAGAAGGAACACTACACAATTCCTTCTATGAGGCCACAGTTACACTAACACGAAAACCTCACAAAGACCCAAGAAAGAAAGAAAACTTCAGACCAATTTCCATTATGAATATTGATGCAAAAATACTCAATAAAATTCTTGCAAACTGAATCCAAAAACACATCAAATCTATCATTCACCATGGTAAAGTAGGCTTCATCCCAGGAATGCAGGAATGATTCAATACCCGGAAATCTATCAATGTAATCCACTACATAAACAAACTCAAAGAAAAAAGCCATATGTTCATTTCATTAGATGCTCAAAAAGCATTTTACAAATTTCAGCATCCCTTCATGATAAAAATTTGGAAAGATCAGGAATTCAAGGCCCATACCTAAACATAGTAAAAGCAATATACAGCAAACCAATAGCCAACATCAAACTAAATGGAGAGAAACCTGAAGCAATCCCACTAAAATCAGGGACTAGACAAGACTGCCCTCTCTTTTCCTATCTATTCAGTATAGTACTTGAAGTTCTAGCTAGAGCAATTAGACAACAAAAGGAGGTCAAAGGGATACAAATGGAAAGGAAGAAATCAAAATATCACTATTTGCGATGACATGATGGTATACTTAAGTGACCCGAAAAACTTCACCAGAGATCTGCTACAGCTGATAAACGACTTCAGCAAGTGGCCAGATACAAAATTACCTCAAGCAAATCAGTAGCCTTCCAAAACACGAAGGATAAACAGGCTGAGAAAGAAATTAGGGAAATGACACCCTTCACAATTGTTGCAAACAATGTAAATCTTGGTGTGACTCTAACCAAACAAGGGAAAGATCTGTATGACAAGTACTTCAAGTCTCTGAAGAAAGAAATTGAAAAAGACCTCAGAAGATGGAACGATCTCCCATGCTTAGGGATTGGCAGGATTAATATACTAAAATGGCCATCTTGCCGAAAGCAATCTACAGATTTAATGCAATCCCTATCAAAATTCCAACTCAATTCTTCATAGACTTAGAAAGAGTAATTTTCAAATTCATTTGGAATAACAAAAAACCCAGGATAGCAAAACTATTCTCAACAATAAAAGAACTTCTGGGGGAATCAGCATCCCTGATCTCAAGCTGTACTACAGAGCAGTAGTGATAAAAACTGCATGGTATTGGTACAGTGACAGTCAGGTAGATCAATGGAATAGAACTGACAACCCAGAAATGAACCCACACACTTAAGGTCACATGATTTTTGACAAAGGAGCTAAAACCACCCAGTGGAAAAAAGACAGCATTTTCAACAAATGTTGCTGGTTTAACTGGCAATCTACATGTAGAAGAATGCAAATTGGTCCATTCCTATCTCCCTGTAAGAAGCTCAAGCCCAAGCGGATCAAGGACCTCCACATAAAACCAGACATACTGAATCTAATAGAAGAGAAAGTGGGGAAAAGTCTCAAACACATGGGCACAGGGGAATAGAACACCAACGGCTTATGCTCTAAGATCAAGAATTGACAAATGAGGCCTCATGACATTACAGAGCTTCTGTAAGGCAAAGGACACTGTCAATAGGACAAAACGGCAACCAACAGATTGGGAAAAGATCTTTACCAATCCTACATCCGATAGAGGGCTAATATCCATTATATACAAAGAACTCAAGAAGTTAGACTCCAGAGATTCACATAAATCTACCAAAAAATGGGGAACAGAGCTAAACAGAGAATTCTCAACTGAGGAAATTTGTAGGGCTTAGAAGCACCTAAAGAAATGTTCAACATCCTTAGTCATCAGGGAAATGCAAATCAAAACAACCCTGAGATCCCACCTCACACCAGTCAGAATGGCTAATATCAAAAACTCAGGTGACAGCAGATGCTGGTGAGGATATGGAGAAAGAAGAATTCTCCTCCATTGCTGGTGGGATTGCAAGCTGGTACAACCAGTCTGGAAATCAGTTTGTCTGACTCTCAGAAAATTGGACATAATACTGAGGACCCAGCTATACCACTCCTGGGCATATATCCAGAAGATGCTCCAACATGGAATAAGGACACATACTCTCTTATGTTCCTAGCAGCCATATTTATAATATCCAGAAGCTGGAAATAATCCAGAGGAATGGATACAAAAAGTGTGGTACATTTACACAATGGAATACTACTAAGCTATTAAAAACAATGACTTCATGAAATTCGCAGTCAAATGGAGAGAATTTGAAAATATCATCCTGAGCAAGGTAACTCATTCACAAAAGAGTGAACATGGTATGTACTCACTGATAAGTGGTTATTACCCAAAAGTTCGGAATACCCAAGATTCACTTCACAGCAACCATTGGGCTGAGCGTGAGGTCCCTGATGGAGCAGTTGGAGAAGAGACTGAAGGAGCTGAGGGAGTTTGCAGCCCCATGGAGGGAGCAACAGTGCCAACTGGCCTCATGTCTCCATGCTCTCGGTGACTGGATCACCAACCAAAGAATATACATGGAGGTACCCATTGTGCTTGCCACATATGTGGCAGCAGAGGGTCTTGTTAGCCATCAGGGGGAGGAGAGGCCCTGGGGTGTTAGATGCCCCAGTATAGGGGAATGCCAAGGAGGGAAGACTAGAGTGGGTGTGTGGGTGGGTGGGTGGGGGAATACATTCATAGAGGCAGGGGGAGTGGGGAGGGAATAGGGGTGTTCCAAAGGGGAGATCTGGAAAGGGGGAAACATTTGAAATGTAAATAATCAAAAAAAATCATCTTCATCAATGAATATTGCCAAGCATGATCGCACATGCCATTAAGTCTAGGACTTGGGAGACATAGTAAGTCTGATATCCAAAAATTAAAGGCCACTCTGGTTTACCTAGTCTTGTTCATAATAATATTGATCTCAACCCCCTCTCACTGTAAAGGGGAATATAATTTTGGAAAGATCTTGTTAGCGTATCAAGAAGGTCTATATATTGGCTAGTGAATCACTTGTGTTCTCATTCTTTCTTGTTTTTGTTATTTATTTTTTCATTTTACATTCCAATTGTAGCATCCCCTTCTCCAGTTTTCTCCTGTTCACATAGCCCCTCTCTGATCTCCCATACTGTCTCTTCTCAGGATGCAGAGCCAGAGTCCCATCCCTGATATCACCCTACCCTGGCACATCATGTTACTGTAGGAATAAGCACATTTTCTCCCACTGAGAAATGACAATGTGGCTCAGTTAGAGTAATAGGTACCAAAGGCAGGCAAAAGACTTAGGGATGCCAGGCAGTGGTGGTGAATGCCTGTAATCCCAGTATGTGGGAGGAAGAGGCAGATGGATTTCTGAGTTTGAGGCCAGCCTGGTCTACAAAGTGAGTTCCAGGACAGCCAGTGATATACAGAGAAACCCTGTCTCAAAAAACAAACAAACAAACAAACAAACAAACAGATTTAGGGATATCCCAGCTCCAATAGTTAAAGAACCTGCAAAAAGGCCTGTTTTCTCTTCTAAAAACCAAGTCTAAATGACATATAATTTTGTAACTTGGACACCATTAAGTACATGTTCATCTTGTATAGTAGACAGAATGATTTGTAGCAGAAGAGGCAGGTGCATTCCTTTGAAATTATAGGTTAAAATTGCAGTCCATGGAGATTTAAACAAGATTAAAAGACATGTCTATGGAATTCTAAAAGAGAAATTTCAAAGAAGCATGACTGTAAATGTTTTAGGGGTAGGAAACTCTTGTTCAGACATCCTTCACACTTCTTTGTACTCTAACATATGCCCATTTGGGGAACCTATCCACAACGTGGCATTTTGTTCCAGAATGACTCCTGCATTTGGTGTTGCCCCTTCATTTGGAGCTGCCTTCCCTGGTTACTTCCTATCACCAAACACTGAGTATCTCATTTTGCCTTGGTTGACCATGCAGGCTTCATAATTCCAGTATTTCCAAAGTATGATTTTGGTTTGGAGTTTGTAAGGTGAGAAGATGGTAATTCAGCATTGCTACGATCAATATTTCATTTATTTATTTATTTACACTGTTAGTTTTCAAATTTACTTATCATAACAGGCCATGTATTACATACAGGTCTTCCTTATAGGCATTGTGAATGGGAGGACAAGGGGTTGCTGCATCTCCAGTCATTTTTTCACTGTGAAAAAGAAATAACAGAAACATTTTTAACAATCACACAAACCTATCTGCCTATATGATGCACTTTTAGGAAAAAATGAACCATTGACTTAGTATTAAGAACATGTCTGGGTAAGACTTCATTTCCAAAGCATCAACTACAAATAGTTTCAACATACATTTAGTGGCATATGATAAACATAAAGCATTAAAGATAAAATAACAGTTTACAAAAACTACCTTAATCATGTGTGTAGTATATGTTTGTTGTATCTCCTGGAAATCAGATGTTTGTCAACTTGATTTGAGCTAGGTTCATCTGGGAAAAGGAAACCTCAATTGAGGAAATGCATACATATGATTGGTTTTTAAACATATATGTTGTAGGGCATTTTCTTAGTTAATGACTGATGGGAAAGGACTTCATTATACAGTACAGTGGCAACTAGAGTGGGTAGTTCTGGGAGGTAAAAGAAAAGCACCTGATGAGGATGGAGACATAGTTTACTCAGTATCAGAACACACTATTCTTTCAGAGAGAAAGATCCCACCAAGTACTTCAGGAAAGAAGCAATGAAGCTGGGCAGTGGTGGCACACACCTTTAGTCCCAGCACTTGGGAAGCAGAAGCAGGTGGATTTCTGAATTCGAGGCCAGCCTGGTCTACAGAGTGAGTTCCAGGACAGCCAGGGCAGGGCTACACAGAGAAACCCTGTCTCGCAAAACCAAAAAACAAAGACTGCTTGTCACACTGGCTCCAGGGGCAAAACATTTGTGTCCTCCATGTGAACCTTCATTACACACACACACACACACACACACACACACACACACACACACACACGCACGCACATGAAGACAAATTTATATATATATATATATATATATATATATATATATATATATATACATACATACATACATACATACATACATACATACATACATATTTATAAAACTGAATAAGAGTCTGGGGATGAAGGATATACAAAGTGTTCCTCCATGGGCTCTGCTTCAGTTCCTGCTTCCAGATTCCTATGCTGCCTGTGTTCCCTCCATGATGGAGTGTAATAAAGAAGTATAAATCAAATAAACCCTTTCCCTTTCCAGTTGTCTTTGATCATGGTCTTTATCACAGTAATAGAAAGCAAGCTAAAATAGAAGTTAAAACCAAGATCGTGGAAGTGGTCAGGTCCACCTGTGTGATGTATATGAACTTTGAATCTGTATTTCTGGTCATTTGGGCAGGGAAATCACTTTTGATTAACAAGAAAACAGCACCACTGAAGTGAAACAGCTTCATTGGATCAACTAATCATGGTAGGCTGTAGCTGAGAAATCATCTCTGACTCAAGGAATACAGCACAAATCCTGCAAAACATTCTTGAAAGTATATATTCAGGTCAGCAAGTGGATGCAGTTGTCCATAAGATACAAAGGCTGGGTGGCCAGCTGACAGTAGAATCAGATAATATGCAATAGAGTTCAAGATGTCACAGGTTTTACCAAACAGAAACTGTAGTATTGAAGGTATCATGGAGAGCATGGTCTTGGCAGTGTGTATCAGTATTGGAGTAACTGAAAAGAAGCCCTTGATGATGGTGCAGTTGCAGTCTGAAGGAGTCACACACAAAAGATGAGGCTTGGCTTCACGGGGCAGGGTTGCAGTACTTGAAGACCATATGCAAGGTGGAGCTTAACTTCAGTTGCAAGGAGTTCTAAACATGTAGGCGATCTCAGGAAATTCAGAACAGAGCAGATAGGGGACGTTTGTGAATGAGGCTATGAGATCATCTGTGTGTGCTGGAGAAGACAAAGCCAGAAAATTAGAGCTACATGATCCCCCTTTCACATAGAAGTTTTGGAGTTTGATGTGTTGGATACTGAGTTCTTTACAATATTGTGCTTTTGTCTTGGCTTGTGTTGCAACTACATAATCATTCTTCTTTTTTGTAGAGAAAATATGTAGCCTAGTTTTGCTTTTTCAGGAGTCCATATTTAGTAGAGTGGATATATTAAAGAAATACTGAATCTTTAAAGTGTTGGAATTTTTAAGAAAATGAGAGACTTTTAAACACTTGAACTGTTCTATAGTATGGTATGATAAAAACAAAATTTTGAATATAAAATAAATGTAATGGAGAAAACTTGTTAATGTTAATGTTAATTGTTAAAAAAAACTTGTCTTTTGATGTAATACCAGTACTCCAACAGCAGTGGCATACAGACCTCTGTGAGTGCAAGGCCACCTTGATTTCCATGTTTATTTCTAGGGCAGTCAGGCCCTGCCTCTAAACTGAAAACACACAAACTGGCAAACAGCAGAAACTATTAAGGATGGTCACTACTTGTTAAACTATGGATGTCTTAAAAGTATGGGGAAACTTATAGAATGCAATCTAGAAAACTGAAGACAGCTTGAGTAACCATGCAATTGTGGAATCCCCCTCTATTATATTTGCATATAGGGTTCTTTCACTCCAAATGATATGAAGGACAAGTGATAGGCCTATTTTTTGATCAACGTAGGTGCCTCATATCCATTGTTTGCTCCAGAGAATTCCCATAATCTAGGGACAGTTCAAGTAAATCCAAATGATGCCCTTTCTTGGTTACTGTATCTGAGAATTAACTCTTTTAGCTCACACTCACTCAAATCTGATACAATTTTCTTGAATAATTTACAGACTATGGCTTAAAATCATATCAATACTCCTGCAGTTATAGAATGAGGGCTTTTATTGTTCTCCAACTTTAATTTTATCTTGCTGTGGGAGAAATTGTGAGTTCAACCACAGCAGCTTTCTGATTCTTGGATACCGAACATTGGACATCAATGAAGTCACCAGTAAAAGCTTGTATCTTAAATTTGTCTGTTTGTAGATTAGATAACAAGACTTCAATAATTCTCTTGACTCTCACGCGTGTGAATGAACATTAAATTTATCTCTTTTCCAGAATTCTTTAGGCAGTTCACATGATATTGCTATGAGACTCATTATGAATGTAATGAGTCCTACTGTTGGCAACTCAGTTGTAGAAATGACAAAGTCCATTAGAAACTCATCTAGAGCTAAATAGGTTAAGTACAATAATAATACTTGGTAATGTTATGAGGGCAGGAATTTGAACAAATGCACATTTCAGTGGATCAAAAATACCTTGTACCATCACCTAGAGTGATCTGAACACTCTTTTCTGGTTTTCACATGGATTTGTCACACACACACACACACACACACACACACACACACACACACACACACACAGGTTTAAAAAGATCAGTTGTGAGGGATAATGAAAAGAATAAGTAGGATATCAGGAAAACTCATGTTTTATTTAACTGAGACTGAAAATGCAATTCAATTGTTCAACTACCATTAATATGGAAGTGAAATACTTCACACCACCTCAGTAAATATCACAAAACAATACACAGTGAACTCACATTAACCCACATGAGCAGAATAAGAGAAAAATTACCAAAATCATAGACATGCTATTAAAATGATCTATCTTTGAATCACAGAATGAAAGTATGAAGAGACATAGGCAGAAACTGTCATTGTTTTGGTGAACAATGATCTTGGAACATTCTAATGTATTAAAGTCAACTTGTAAATTATATCATATTTTCTAATGGAATATTTTGGTTATTTTCTGGAGTTCTTAAATATCTGCTATTTCAAAATGATTGTATTTATATTTGTGCACTTTACCTTGCTTGTCAGAGAACATATTAGAAGTAGAACTTTCCTCATTACTCCACAAAATTCTAAAGATCAGATGCAAGTACTAAAACTTAGCAGCAAGTGTCTGTAACCAGTAGGTGATTTCAGTGGCCCTCATATGGGCTTAAAAAACACTTCATAAAGTGATTGTGCATGGATGTGAATGTTTTACATTACAAGTGTAGAAATCAGAGAAAAACTTGTGAGAATCATGTGGGTCTCTCAGGAATTTAACTCAAGTCACCAAGCTTAGCACCTACCTCCTTTACCCACTAAGCCGTATCTCTGGTGCTCATTGTTTTTCTGAGAATATATTTGGGAAAATGTTATAATTACAAATGTTTATGGTTACTTTTTGGAATATACACTTATAAAAGAATGACAGTATCTCTTTGGTGTGGGCTTGCAAACACATTTATCATTCAAATTGTCCCATGTCCTTGAATTCTTGGATAGCTGTACTGTTTCAAGTTTTATAAGGAGATATAACATTTACTTATGGAATATTACTGCAAATGTTATTTGTTTATCAGTGAGAATGCTCAGTGGGAAATCTGCATATGATGTCAAAGGCTGGTTGATATTCAGAACCCATATAGTGAAGGCAGAGTGATTGATCCACTCAATAATCTTCCAGTCTCTACATATCTGTCTTGGCCTACGCACCCATAATCACATTACACATGTAACTATAGAGAAATTTCTTTAAATAAAAAGATATCCCATTGTAATTATACTTTCTGGCATCTTAGGATAATTCTCTTATGGAGAACTGCATCAATATGAAGTGATCAAAAGTAAAACTATTTGTGACATAAAGCAACAGAAAATACCAAATAATACCCACATGATAATAATATGTCTTGTAATGTTAAAAGTTGTAGATTGATAGCTTATTTCATTATATTTCACATGAAAGTGAAAATTCTGCTTTCAATATACACATGAGGCATTTAATGTTCCAACATCCCCTTCTTTAATCATTTTAACACTGATAATACTAATATGTGTTAATCGAACAGAACACATTAGGGGTATATTTTCTACCAGAGCACGAAGGAGGATAGGAAGATGACACATGAGGTTCATGTTAAATGTAGCCCTGACTAGTTACTGACGTCTAAGCCAGACTGGAATACAAACAAGATCATCTCAGCAGAATCTGTGAAAAGTCAAAAAGAAAACCAATATCAACAATCCACCACCTCATCACTTTTTAAAGATATTACAGCTTGAAACGCAGCAGCACATATTGTATGATCATTACAAAACTATTGGACCACTTAGATTCTGACCATCCCATTCTATATATTGCAGCAGAAAAGTACCTAGTATTCCAGTGACCTGGGGTGGAATGTGGGGACGGACAGGGTGGGGGTTGGGTGATACCCATAGGAGGCTCCACCTTCTCAGAGAAAGGGAGGGGAAAATGGAGGTGAGGAGCTATGAGAGTAGGAACTAGGAGAAGAGGGGATCTGATATTGGTATGTAAATAATTAATTATGAAAAATATTTTAGTTAATTTATATATTTATTTACATCCTACATGCTGTCCCCCCCTCTCAATTCTCACCGTAAGAGTCCTTCCTCCTATCCCCCCTCCTCTTCTCCTCTGAAAGGTTGGGCACTGTCCTGGGACTAACACCACCCATCAAGTCTCTGCAGGGTTGGATGCAATCTCTTCTGATGTAACCAGAAAAGGCAATCTTATGTGCTGGGAGCTCTGGTCCAAGATTTGTATGTTCTTTGATTGGTGGCTCAGTGTACTGGCTAGTTTTGTGTGTCAACTTGACACAAGCTGAAGTTATCACAGAGAAAGGAGTTTCAGTTGAGAAAATGCCTCCATGAGATCCAGAGGTAAGGCATTTTCTCAATTAGTGATCAAGGGGGGAGGACCTCTTGTGAATGGTACCATCTGGGGGCTGCTAGTCTTGAGTTCTATAAGAAAGCAGGCTGAGCAAGCCAGGAGAAGCAAGCCAGTAAGTAACATCCCTCCACGGCCTCTGCATCAGCTCCTGATCCTTGACCTGCTTGAGTTCCAATCCTGACTTCCTTTTGTGATGAACAGCAGTATGGAAGTGTAAGCCAAATAAACCCTTTCCTCCCCAACTTGCATCTTGGTCATGATGTTTGTGCAGGAATAGAAACTCTGACTAAGACACTCAGTCTCTAAGAGCTGCCCAAGGGACCAGGTTAGATACTCTTTTGGTCTTCCTGTGGAGTGTTTATCTCCTTCAAGCCCCTCAATCCTTACCCCATCTCTTCCATAAGAGTCCTTGACCTCTGTTCTATGTTTGACTGTAGGTTTATTCATCTGTTTCAGTCAGCTGTTGGGTAGAGTCTCTCAGAAGACAGTCATGCTAAGCATTTTAATGGAATGAACTGGTTTGAACTGGAATTAACTGATTTGAACGGAATGAACAGGCTTGAACCGGACACGATGGTATAGTATAGACTAGAGTTTATTCGGGGGATGGGGAGGAGAGGTAAGAGGGTAGTAGAGGCAGAGAGAGGGAGAGGGAGAGGGAGAGGGAGAAGGAGAGGGAGAGGGAGAGGGAGAGGGAGAGGGAGAGGGAGAGGGAGAGGGAGAGGGAAAATAGAGGAGGCCGGCCATGAGCACATGGAGGGGGCGGGAGGAGGAAGGGAATGGGGAGAGGAACAAGAGGGCAAGAGGGAGCAGGAGAAAAGGAGAACAAGAGGCAAGAGTAAGAGGGAGGAGGGGGCAAACAGCCCCTTTTATAGTGGATCAGGCCTATCTGACTGTTGCCCGGTAACTGTGGGGAGGAGCATACCTGGCTGTTGCCAGGTAACTGTGGGGTGGAGTTTAGACAGAATGCTAAGAAAGTGTGCCAATCTTTTGTCCTGGAGCTGTACTGAGGCCAAGCCATTGACAGTAAGACTGCAAGGCCTTAATAAAATCTGAGTCTGAGTAACAAAGAAGAAAGGGTCATAAATGCAACGCCAAAGTGGGGAGCATTCCTACAAGCTCCAAAAGGAAGCTGAGAGACAGTACAGTGGCTAGGACTGGCTTTGAGATTTGTAGGATTTCACGCAGCTCCTAAGGGAAGACTGACTATAGGAAGCTCTAAGAAGGAACTATGCACAAAGAGAAGTGTCTTAATGACACAAATTTCAATCCCAGGTGTCCCAGAGCAGACTGAAAGACTTGTTTGAGAGAAATATCCCAAATTGCAGAGGAGAAATGTCCCTTTCCACATGATTGGGAACCCCTGAAGGATTAGAGGAACTTGCTGGCACATTGGTGCAGCTTCCTGGGGGATATTTATCAAGTAGAGGAGAGAAGGGGGAAAAGAGAGATGATTACGTGGGTGTAGATGCCCAAGAGCCAGAGAGAAACTTACCAAGTAGTTGAGGATAGTTGAATAGTTAGAGAAGAATCAAGACTCTAGAATTTAGAGCCAAATACGGTAGATGGCAAAAGTCAGCAGAAAGAAATTATCCCTACAAACCTTAAGAGATTCAAGTAGGTAGCTTAGTTTAGAGAGACCAGAACCCTTTAAAAGAAACTCATTTGTGTTACTTCTGTGGTGGTTTCTGCACCAGATGAATGAAAAACAAATGAAGACATGACTGTGTTACAGGATATTTGATCACACTGTGTACCTTGAGATTGTGTTATTCACTGGAAAAAAAAATTTTTTTTTGTTATGGTGTGGCTCAGTCTTAGCATATACTTTTAATGCAAGAGCTTCCTGCCTGAATAGTGCAAACAGGATTAAATAGTCAAGAGTCAGAGAAAGCAATCAGTTAACAAGAAGTGACTATAGGATTATTGAGAAAAGAACCACAGAGAGTAAGAGCATGTCAAAAGGATGGATAGAGAGACACACAGGAAGTAGAAAGGAGGGAAATTCATTTTGAAGGAGACTTTTTAAGACGGCATGGAAGAGAGGGACTTTTGGGACATCAGCCAAGGAGGAAGGTCAATTGGATACTTTCTCTGCCTCTCAGAGCTAGAAGGCTCTCTGCCCAGCATCTGGTTTCCAAGTCTTCATTAGAAAAATTGAACAACATGACTGCTCCAAGGTATGTTTTGAAGAGGACTTTCATTGTAGATATGAGGGCGAAAACAGCCAGAGTCATCTGAACATACTGAACATGGCCAACTGACAGAGCCATGTTTTGGGTTTGGGAAGTGGTAAGAGAAAAGAGAGGGAAGCAAGTAAACCAAGAAAGATCCAGGAGCAGAACCAGCCAGGAGCCAAGAGGCCAAAAGACCCAGTGTCCAAAATAGCCATGTTATATGGGGATCAGTAAGTGGGGGAAGGGAAGTAGAATGCCAGTCCCTGGGATGGAAAGGTTTAGGGGAGGAGGAGATAGCTGGCAGCATCTGCTTTGATGTTTTAGTAGGCATGTCAGTTAGTGATTTGTCCCTCTTTCTTTGAGATCTAACAATGTGGAGTTGAGTAATAACTACAAAGTAAAAACAATACTGTTACTGGTTTTTCATCATGAGTCAATCTCATAATAGGGATATAATTATTGTCTCTAACTAATTTTTCTGCCATTTAAATTTTATTTTGAAATATCTTTCTTGAAGTAGATACAGTTTCTTCTGTTTTATAGTTTCTACTCTTTCTGTTTTTTTTTAGATTATAATATAATTTACTCATTCCATTCCCTCCCTCCAAACCCTCTCCTATTTGTGTTACCCCTTCCTTGCTCTTTCAAATCATCACCTCTTTTATTATTAATTGTACATATATACATGAATACAAACTGCACAATTTGTATAATGTTACTTGTATTTTAGTGTTTTCAGACTGACCATTCATTGTTGGATAAACAATTGGCATTGGCGTGCTCTTCCCTGGAGAAGAGTATTTCTCTCGCTCTCAGAATTCCTTATTTGCATATTGTTCTTTATGTAGGGTTTAGGCCTTCTAGACTTTTTGCCTAACCACACTGGTATAGCTGTTTTCATTGTCTTTGTTCAGGTCAGTTTAGGCAGTCATGCTAGTGAGACTTTATGGGTGTGGCTTCTGATGTTCCCAGGAGACAAAATTAACAGTAAGCTTCCGTTGCTCCGCCTCCATTTTCTCTGCAGTGTTCTGAGCTTTAGGTGTAGGTGGTGTTGTGTCAGTTGAGAGTGGGCCGTACACCTCCCCATTTCGATTGACTGTGGTTTACAAAGATAAATTCCCTTAATAAAGGGTGAAGACTACAGTTATCTGTGAGTATAAGATCAAATGTTTAGCATGTAGTTAAAGAGTGTGCTGGTTAGTAACGTGACAGTTGTTGGTCCTACTCCAGCGTTTACATTGACCCACATAAAGCAGCCGAATTTTCTGTTCCGCAGCAGATTACAGACATTTGGCGGAGAAAGGGTCAACAAAGATTTTGAGCGCCGGAGGGGGTTGTGGTAGCCTCGTGGGCTCTTGGGAAATGTAGTACGATTGTCTGCAACATGGCGGCGTCCAGGTGAGGGGGTATGAGAGCTCTCGCATAGCTCGCCAGTCTGCATCGGGGAAGCCTGGCAATTGATAAAGCAGCTGGGAGGTGGACATTTCTGGTGAGAAGAGAGAAAAGTGTACGCCATCTGATTGGGGGCTGGGAGTATGGAGGATCGCAAACAATGGCTTACTCCTTTCAGCTCCCTGTTTGCTCTGCCCTGACGAGCATGGGCCGACTCAGAGCACAAAGGGTGCAGTCTATGGTCCGGGGAGGTAAGGGTGTTGGGAGCCCAGGTAAGATCTAGTGTCCTTCTGTTTGGAGTATGATGGGTGCCTAGCGGTGTCTTTGTTAGCTGCTGGAGGGGTTGGAGACCAGCCCTTGCTTTTAGTCGTTTTTTTCAGCCAGCATCAATTCTGTGAAACACGGGTATGCAAGGGACTCTTGGCCCACATCTGCGGCTCCTTATATTCTTTACTTATCAGTCCTTCTGCCTCTGCGGTGGAGTAGTGTCAGCCTGTGGTTTTGATCGATTTCATTTAACGTTTGTCTCCAGCTGTATGCCAGGTACCCCAGACTGTAGATGAGAGTCTTTCTGACTCCAACACGTGCAGGTAATTGGGATATACACTTGGTGGATGTTACAGAAAACGCTGAAGATGGCTGCCAAAATTAGAATTACGGAGAAGAGAAGTTTAGTAGCTAAAATGGCAACTTCTAATTAGATTTATTTAAATATATTTAATGAGTTGCTTAAACATCGTGTTTAAGTACTAAGTGCTGTGTGCTATCCAGTGAATAATACAGACAAAATCACTACTTCATGTACTTAACTTTCTATTCATTTATAGAAGAAGATAATAAACAATGAGTGTAAGAAAAAAAATAGAATGTGTTAATCAGAAACGGGGTAATTTTTTTCTAAGTCTTAATGTTTAACCTCTGCTTTCTTTTTAAATAGATAATGTAATTTATATAGCTCATAAATTCAAAAGACATGTATCGCCTGCATGTGTATGTGTATACCACTTGCATTCCTGATGCTCAAGGAGGCCAGAACAAGGAGTGAGATCTCCTGGAACTGGAGTTATGAATGGTTCGAGCTACCATGTGGGCGCTAGGACTTGAACCTAGGTCCTCTGGAAGAGCAGCTAGTGCTTATAACCACTGAGTCATCTCTCTAGCCGCAGCTCTATTTTCTAACTCATACATGGACACAGTACAATTGGTACTTGGGGTACTTACTATCCATCAAGATATATTGAGAGTTTACTAGTAGCAGAGCCTTTATATCTCTGTTCTCTTCTTGCCAACAGAGAATTTGCTCAGACTGGAGGCAACTGAACAACTGCCATGGCTAATATTCTATTTAATAGTGATCTTACTCCTGTCACTTGTCAGGTACATCCAAGCAGCTATGCACTGACCGGATCCCTTTCTTCTTCACATCTGAATAATCAACCAAGACCTGTTGATCTTGTGGGAACTTTGCTTTCATCCTTGCCCTTTCCTTTCCTTTCCTTTCCTTTCCTTTCCTTTCCTTTCCTTTCCTTTCCTTTCCTTTCCTTTCCTTTCCTTTTCCTTTTCCTTTTCCTTTTCCTTTTCCTTTCCTTTCCTTTCCTGCCTCCAGTGGAAACTAGGTTAACATTTCCGCTTGCTACAGGTGTATTATTGCAGGTCTTCTCATTACACACTGTCCTACCATGATTTACAATTAACCTGCCTTACTGACTGTACCTCCTAATATGTGCTATATGTGTTAAGAAACTGAACTAATGCCATTTTTCTACTGTCCTTAAAATCAAACTACTAGATTTTGACTGTGTCTTAGTTGTTTTGAAACATAATTTTGTTTATTTGTTAACTTTGAAGTATGCAGCTTTATTCTAGAGGGTCAGTAAACATTTGCTACTCAAAAAATTTTATGGCAATTGGACATGATGGTGCACATTTGTATTCTCAGCATACAAAGGCTGAGACAGGATTAACATTGAGTCTCAGGTCAGCTACAGCTACATAGTGATAAACTGTCTGAATAAACAAAACATAAGCATATACAGGACATGTGGGTATATACCCACTTCAGAGGTAGAGGGCAGGAATATCAAAAATGCAGGGCCATCCTCTGCCTTGTCACAATTTGGAGGCCAGCCTGGGAGACACATGGAACCTCCTTTCAAAACAGAACAACAGAATAGGGAAGAAAACCCCTCAATTTATGTCTGTATTTCACTATTGTTGTTGGACATTATAGTTTTTCCTTTTGTTTTTGGTTTTGGTTTTGGTTTTTATCTCACTGAATACCTCCATTTTAAATGACTATGTTGTTCTGGTCCTTCTAATTTGAAGTCTTATAAACTTTTTCAGTAACATTATTTTTGTGTTTTGGTCTCTAATTATGCCACAAACAGTAGCGATAGCATTAGTAGTTAATTATATGGAGATATGTCACAATTTTTCATTGTTTGGTATGTACTTGTTTTGCTCGTCTCACTTACAAGTTCCCACAAAGCCATGTGCCATGTTATACTTGTATGGTTAGAACACTGAGGCTATCATAGGCATACATGCTCACTTAGTTAACATTCACTCATTCTTTCTATATGTTTCCTGGGCACATACTATATGCTGGCATTTCTACTTTCCCAGAGTCTGCATCATGATGGAGAACTTAAGCTAACAGATAAGTTGTTATGAATGGTGTTAAGTTTTGAAGTATTTTTACATTTTTATTTGTTTTCCATTTCCTACATTTTTGTAAAGGAAACTTAAGGTTTTTTATATAACACAGAAAATTTTATGAACTATTATAGAATGTATGAATAATAATTGTTCCTTCAACACTTTTAAGACTTATACTTTTTATACATTTCCTTTACAGTATTACTATGAATATCAATCATAAAGGTGTTTTGAAACTCTCTAAAATGGAGAAGAAGTTCTTAAGGAAGCAGAGTAAAGCTAGGCATGTGCTGCTGAAACATGAAGGCATCCAGGCAGTGTCTTATCCCACTCAGGTGACCTTAAATTGTTATTATCATTTGAATGTGGCTGTATCAATATGCTAATGTATTATGGGGTTTTTTTTGTTTCTTTTTCCATTAATTAATTAATTTACTTTACATCACAGCACAGTCACAGCCCTCCCCTTTTTGCCCAGTTCCATCATCACATCCCCATTCCTCCCTCCCTACTCCCCTTTTCCTCAGAAAAGTGGTGGCCCCCCCATGGGTTGGGTACCAACCCACTCAGGCACATCAAGTTGCAGTAGGTCTAGGCAAATCCTCTCCCACTGAGGCCAGACTAGGCAGGCTAGCTAGGGGAATGGGATCCAAAGGCAGGCAACAGAGTCAGACAGCCCTGGCTCCAATTTTTAGGAGACCCACATGAAGAACAAGTTTCACATCTGCAGCCTATGTGTAGGGGTACTAAATCTAGCTCATGTATGGGGTTCAGTCTCTGTGAGCCCCCATGTGCCTAGATTAGTTGACTCTGTAGATCTTCTTGTGGTATCTTTGACCCTCGATACTTTCCCCCACTCTTCCATAAGACTCTCCGAGCTATGCCTAATGTTAGGCCATGGGTCCCTATATCTGTTTCCATTAGCTGCTGGATGAAGCCTCTCAACAGACAATTATACTAGGCTCCTGTCTGCAAACATAGCAGAGTATCATTTATAGGGTAAAGGGTTAGCTCTCTACCATAGGTATTATGTTAATATTGTAAAGGATAGATCAAAGATGTAATTGTTCAGGAATGTGTTATGCTCATATTAAATATACATTGTGGCAGGATGTGCTAGTCTTCCATTTATATGGTAGCCTAGTCTGTAGTTTGAATTTCTTTTGTTAGTGGAAGTTGAACTAGAGCAGTAGTTCTCAATCCGTGAGTCACAACCATTGGAAAACATATTTCCGATGGTCTTAAGAACCCCTAACCCTAAATTTATTTTCCTTGTTACTTCATGGATATAATTTTCTTATTGAACAGTGTCTCATTTCCTAATACCATCAGAAGTATGTGTTTTTCAGTGGTTGTGACCCACAAGTTGAGAACCACTGAACTAGAGCATGTTGCAAGTACATATTAGTAATAATATTGTACAAGTCTTTATAGTTGATAATACAAATTCAACATTCATTATTATGTTTAGTTCTTTTTGAAAGCCTATATGAGCTAGATAGGAAAACTATCTTGAGAGGTTAATTTCAATTATTATAAACCAGTTAGTGATTTATTTTATTTTATTTTTTATTTTTTGATACTTTATTTACATTTCAAATGTTTTCTCCTTTCCAGGTCTCTCCTTTGGAAACTCTAATCCCATCCCCCCTCCCCCTGCCTCTATAAGGGTATTTCCCCACCCACCCACTCCTGTCTTCCCTCCCTGGCATTCCCCTATACTGGGGCATCTAACACCCTCAGGCCAAAGGACCTCTCCTCCCCCTGATGGCTAACAAGACCCTCCTCTGCCACATATGTGGCAAGCACCATGGGTCCCTCCATGTGTATTCTTTGGTTGGTGATCCAGTCTCTGAGAGCATCGGGAGATCAGGCCAATTAGCACTGTTGCTCCCTCCATGGGGCTAAAAACTCCCTCATCTCCTTGAGTCCCTTCTCCAATTCTTCCATCTGGTACCTCACGTTCAGTCCAACGGTTGCTGTGAATTGATTCTTGGGTATTCTGAACTTTTGGGCCAATAACCACTTATTAGTGAGTACATAATGTATTTGTTCTTTTGTAACTGAGTTACCTCACTCAGGATGATATTTTCAAGTTCCAACAATTTGCCTGCGAATTTCATGAAGTCATTGTTTTTAATAGCTGAGTAGTACTCCATTGTGTAAATGTACCACATTTTCTGTATCTATTCCTCTGTTGAGGGACATCTGGGTTATTTCCAGCTTCTGGCTATTATAAATATGGCTGCTATGAACATAGGGAAGCATGTGTCCTTATTCCATGTTGGAGCATGTTCTGGGTATATGTATAGCTGGTCCTCTGGTAGTATTATGTCCATTTTTCTGAGGGTCTGCCAAATTGATTTCCAGAGTGGTTGTACCAGCTTGCAATCCCACCAACAATGGAGGAGTGTTCTCTTTCTCCACATCCTCGCCAGCATCTACTATCACCTGAGTTTTTGATCTTAGCCATTCTGACTGGTGTGAGGTGGAATCTCAGGGTTGTTTTGATTTGCATTTCCCTGATGACTAAGGATGTTGAACATTTCTTTAGGTGCTTCTCAGCCCTGTGAATTTCTTAAGTTGAGAATTCTCTGTTTAGCTCTGCTCCCCATTTTTTGATAGGTTTATTTGAATCTCTGGAGTCTAACTTCTTGAGTTCTTTGCATATATTGGATATTAGCCCTCTATCAGATGTAGGATTGGTAAAGATCTTTTTCCAATCTGTTGGTTGCCATTTTGTCCTATTGACTGTGTCCTTTGCCTTACAGAAGCTTTGTAATTTCATGAAGTCCCATTTGTCAATTCTTGATCTTATAGCATAAGCCATTGGTGTTCTGTTCAGGAATGTTTCCCCCATGCCCATGTGTTCGAGACTTTTCTCCATTTTCTCTTCTATTAGATTCAGTGTGTCTGGTTTTACGTGGAGGTCCTTGATCCACTTGGACTTGGGCTTCTTACAGGGAGATAGGAATGGACCAATTCTCATTCTTCCACATGTAGACCACCAGTTCAACCAGCACCATTTGTTGAAAATTCTGTCTTTTTTCCACTGGGTGGTTTTAGCTCCGTTGTCAAAAATCAAGTGACCTTAAGTGTGTGGGTTCATTTCTGGGTCGTCAGTTCTATTCCATTGATCTACCTGACTGTCAATGTACCAATACCATGTAGTTTTTATCACTACTGCTCTGTAGTACAGCTTGAGGTCAGGGATGCTGATTCCCCCAGAAGTCCTTTTAGTGTTGAGAATAGTTCTTGCTCTCCTGGGTTTTTTGTTATTCCAAATGAATTTGAGAATTGCTCTTTCTAAGTCTATGAAGAATTGAGTTGGAATTTTGATGGAGATTGCATTGAATCTGTAGATTGCTTTTGGCAAGATGGCCATTTTTACTATATTAATCCTTCCAATCCCTGAGCATGGGAGATCTTTCCATCTTCTGAAGTCTTCTTCGATTTCTTTCTTCAGTTACTTGAAGTTCTTGTTATACAGATCTTTCACTTGTTTGGTTAGAGTCCCACCAAAATACTTTATATTGTTTGTGACTATTGTGAAGGGTGTCATTTCCCTAATTTCTTTCTCAGCCTGTTTATCTTTCAAGTATAGGAAGGCTACTGATTTGTTTGAGCTAAGTTTATATCTGGCCACTTTGCTGAAGTTGTTTATCAGCTACAGGAGTTCTCTGGTGGAATTTTTGAGATCACTTAAGTATACTGTCATATCATCTGCAAATAGTGATATTTTGATTTCTTCCTTTCCAATATGTATCCCTTTGACCTCCTTTTGTTGTCTAATTGCTCTAGCTAGAACTTCAATTACTATACTGAATAGATAGGGAGAGAGAGGGCAACCTTGTCTAGTCCCTGATTTTAGTGGGATTGCTTCAAGTTTCTCTCCATTTAGTTTGATGTTGGCTACTGGTTTGCTGTATATTACTTTTACTAAGTTTAGGTATGGGCCTTGAATTCCTGACCTTCTAAGACTTTTGTCATGAAGGGATGTTGAATTTTGTCAAATGCTTTTTCAGCATCTAATGAAATGACCATGTGGTTTTTTTCTTTGAGTTTGTTTATGTAGTGGATTACATTGACGGATTTCCGAGTGTTGAACCATCCCTGCATCCCTGGGATGAAGCCTACTTGATCGTGGTGAATGATCGTTTTGATGTGTTCTTGGATTCAGTTTGCAAGAATTCTTTTGAGTATTTTTGCATTGATATTCATAAGAGAAATTGGTCTGAAGTTTTCTTTCTTTCTTGGGTCTTTGTAAGGTTTTCGTATCAGTGTAACTGTGGACTCATAGAATGAATTGGGTAGTGTTTTTTCTGTTTCTGTTTTGTGGAATAATTTGAAGAGTATTGGTATTAGATCTTCCTTGAACGTCTAATAGAATTCTGCACTAAACCCATCTGGTCCTGGGGTTTTTTTTGGTGGGAGACTTTTAATGACTGTTTCTATTTCTTTAGGGGTTATGGGACTGTTTAGATGATTTATCTGGTTCTGACTTAACTTTGGTATTTGGTATCTGTCTAGAAAATTGTCCATTTCATCCAGATCTTCCAATTTTGTTGAGTATAGGCTTTTGTAGCAGGATCTGATGATTCTTTGAATTTCCTCCGAATCTTTTGTTATATCTCCCTTTTCGTTTCTGATTATGTTAGTTTGGATACTGTCTCTGTGCCCTCTGTTTAGTCTGGGAAAGGGTTTATCTTACTTGTTGATTTTTCTCAAAGAACCAGCTCCTAGTTTTGTTGATTCTTTGTATAGTTCTTTTAGTTTGTACTTGCTTAATTTCAGTCCTGAGTTTGATTATTTCCTGCCTTCTACTCCTCTTAGGTTTTTAGGTGTGCTGTTAATGGAGGCACCTCAGAGCTATGAATTTTCCTCTTAATACTTCTTTCATTCTGTCCTGTAAGTTTGGGTATGTTGTACTTTCATTTTCATTAAATTCTATGAAGTCTTTAATTTCTTTTTTTATTTCTTCCTTGACAAAGTTATCATTGAGTAGAGCATTGTTCAACTTCCATGTATATGTGGGCTTTCTGTTGTTGTTGCCATTAAAGACCAGACTTAATCTGTAGTGATGTGATAGAAGGATTGGGATTATTTCAATCTTATATCTTTTGAGGTTTATTTTGTGACCGATTATATGGTCAATTTTGCAGCAGGTACCATGAGGTGCTGAGAAGAAGGTATATTCTTTTGATTTAGGATGAAATGTTCTATAGATAACTGTTAAATCCATTTGGTCCATAACTTCTGTTAGTTTTACTGTGTCTCTGTTTAGTTTGTTTTTCCAAGATCTGTCCATTGATGAGAGTGGGGCGTTGAAGTCTCCCACTGTTATTGTGTAAGGTGTAGTGTGTGCTTTGAGCTTCAGTAGAGTTTCTTTTATGAATATGTGTGTTCTTGCATTTGGAGTGTAGATGTTCAGAATTGAGAGTTCTTCTTGGTAGATTTTTTCCTTTGATGTGTATCAGGTGTCCTTCCTTATCTTTTTTGATGTCTTTTGTTTGAAAGTCGATTTTGTCAGATATTAGAATCGCTATTAACTGTCTGTTTCTTGCAACCATTTGCCTGAAAAATTGTTTTCTAGCTGTTTACTATGAGGTAGTGTTTGTCTTTATCACAGACGTGTGTTTCCTGTATGCAGCAAAATGGTGGGTCCTGTTTATGTATCCAGTCAGTTAGTCTATGTCTTTTTATTGGAGAATTGATTTCAGTGATTTTAAGAGATATTAAGGAATAGTGATTGTTGCTTCCTGTTATGTTCGATGTTATTTTTATGTTTGTGTGACTCTCTTCTTTTGGGTTTGTTGAAAGATTACTTTCTTGCTTTTTCTAGGGTGTAGTTTCCCTCCTTGTGTTGGCATTTTCCATCTATGATCCTTTGTAGGGCTGGGTTTGTGGAAACATATTGTGTAAATTTGGTTTTGTCATAGAATATCTTGGTTTCACCATCTGTGGTAATTGAGAGTTTTGCTGGGTATAGCAGCCTGCGCTGGCAGTTGCGTTCTCTTAGGGTGTGTATGAGATCTGCCCAGGATCTTCTAGCTTTCATAGTCTCTGGTGTGAAGTCTGTTATAATTCTGATAGGTCTGCCTTTATATGTTACTTTACATTTTCCCCTTACTTCTTTTAATATTCTTTCCTTGTTTTTGCATTTGGTGTTTTTAATATAATGTGGCAGAATGAATTTCTTTTCTGGTCCAGTCTATTTGGAGTTCTGTAAGCTTCTTGAATGTTCATGTCTTTCTTTAGGTTAAGGAAGTTTCCTTCTATAATTTTTTAAAAGATATTTACTGATCATTTGAGAATCTTCACTCTCTTCTGTATCTATTATCTTTAGGTTTGGTCTTCTCATTATGTCCTGGATTTCCTGGTTGTTTTGGGTTAGGAGCTTTATGCATTTTGCATTTTGTTTGACTACTGTGTCAGTGTTTTCTATGGTATCTTCTGCACCTGAGATTCTCTCTTCTATCTCTTGTATTCTGTTGGTAATGCTTGCATCTATGACTCCTGAGCTCTTTCCTAGGTTTTCTAACTGCAGGGTTGTCTCCCTTTGTATTTTCTTTATTGTTTCTATTTCTATTTTTAGATCCTTGCTGGTTTTGTTCATTTTCTTTGCATTTTTGATTGTGTTTTCCTGTAATTCTGCCTGTTTGATTGTGTTTTCCTGCTATTCTTTAAGGGATTTTTGTGTTTCCTCTTTAAGGGCTTCTAGCTGTTCACCTATGTTCTCTTGTACTTCTTTAAGGGAGTTATTTATTTCCTTCTTAAAATCTTCTATCATCATCATGAGATGTGATTTTAAATCTGAGTCTTGCTTTTCTGGTGTGTTGGGGTATCCAGGGCTTGCTGTGGTGGGAGAACTGGGTTCTGATGATGCCAAGTTGCCTTGGTTTCTGTTCCTTATATTCTTGCCCTTGCCTTTTGCCATCTGGTTATCTCTGGTGTTAGCTGGTCCTGCTCTCTCTGACTGTGGCTTGTCCCTCCTTCAAGCCTCTGAGTCAGTAGTCCTTGGAGACCACCTCTCTCTGAGAGGAATTTGGAGAGCTGTGGTACAGGGTCAGGTCTGGGGTACAGACAGAAACCAGAAGGATTCTGTCCCCAGTTGTTCCTTGGTTCCTGTGTCCTGATGGCTCTGCAAGGGTCCCTCTTGATCCAGGAATTTGAACATAAGTGGTGATCTTGCCTGTGCTAGAAGGTGTGTTGGCACTCCTGGGAGACAAACTCCTTCCTGGCACTATTTGAGTATGGAGCCCTGTGTCACAAGATCAGCTCCCTGGTTGCAGAAAGAAACTAGAAGGCCACTCATCAGTCCCTGTGTCCTGAGCATTCTGGGTGGGTCCCTGTGAGCAGAGGTGCTGATCTTATCCCCACTCACAGGCTTCTCCACATTCCTTGGAGGCTAGCTTTCTCCTGGCACTGTTTGGCTATGGAGCCCTGTGACCTAGGCTGAGGTCCCCAGCCACAGATGGAAACACGAATGCTCCTGTCCCTGGCTGCTCCTTGGTCCCTGTGTCCTGAGGATTCCGGGCAGGTCCCGCTGAGCTGTGGTGGTCATCTTACCTCTACTCCTGGGCTTGTCCACACTCCTGGGAGGCTAGCTTTCTCTTGGCTCTATTTGGCTATGGAGCCCTGTGGCCCAGGCTGAGGTCGCCAGCCACAGATGGAAACCAGAAGGCTCCTGTCCCTGGCTGCTCCTCGGTCCCTGAGTCCAGAGGGTTCTGGGCATGTGCTGCTGAGCAGAGGTGCTGGCCTTACCCTGCTCACAGGCTTGTCCACACTCCTGGGAGGCTAGCTTTCTGCTGGTGCTATTTGACTGTGGACCCAGTTAGTGATTGAATAGAAACTTGAAGATGGATTTTTTTATATCCTAATAAAATCTTCTTTTATTCCCTTTTCTATGTTACAAAGTATTTAGATTATATTTTCATTAGTCCTTATTTATAAAACTTTTTCACTGTCTGTTGGCAGTAATTAAATAAGATGATATGAACTGCTGTAAGGTTTCTTGGGCTTTAAATTACAGCTCAGTTTAACTCCTCACTTCTCTCCTTATTTAGATATGAGCATTACTTTTGACCTGGGCATAGTATAGCATACCTAAAGCTTTTAGACTCTCGGGTAAATCTTCTTGTCTTTTATTTATTTATGAAGTGACTAATGACTTCTAAGTAGCCTCTGATCACTGGGGACACCAAGGTATGATTGGATAAGTCAACTTGGCCATGCTTTTTCCTGGGAAAGGAAGTTGAGTTGAGTACTATTTTAGTTACTTTTATTATCAGTGGAACAGAATATCTGACAGAATAAGGAAGAAAGAAATTTTTTTTTTATCACAATTTAGAAACTACAGTCCATCATAGCAGAAAAGGCATGATGTAATACTGGTTTCTGTTCTTCCACAATCCTCCCTAAAACATGGTCAAGGTCTGTCACAACTTCTGGTACCAACTTGTATTAGTTAGGGTTTCAGTTGCTGCAAAAAATCCCACCACAACCAAAAAGGCAAACTGGAGAGGAAAAGTTTTATTCAGCTTGCATTTCCACAGTCCTGTTCATCACTGAAGGAAGTCAGGACATGAACTCAAACAGGGAAGAATCCTGGAGACAGAAGCTAATACAAAGGCTATGGATGGTTACTGGATTGATTTTCCTTACTTGCCCTGCTTGCTTTTTTTATAAAACCCAGGAGCACCAGATCAGTGATGGCACCATCCACAATAGACTAGACCTTCCCCAATTGATCACTAGTTTTAGAAATGCCTTAGAGCTGGATCTTATAAAACATTTCCTCAACCAAGGCTGCTTCCTCTCTAATGTCTCTAGATTGAGTTAAGTTGATACAAAACAGCCAGTATACTGGTATTCTCAACCATGTTGTACAAGAATTTATATGAGAATAGGAAAAGATACTTTGTTTCCTTTAGTGTCTCTTCCTCAGTTTTAGGGAAAGAATTGAAATGTTTTTGTAATGGTTGTCACACCAAATTGTTATGGCATGTTTTGAAAATACCTTATGGAATTAGGTACATGGTAAAACAATCTGAGAATAAATTTTATGCTGTTCAATGTAATACTGTAGCAATGAGTTGATTATGATATAAGTATATCATTATACTTGTGTATAAAATGTATTTGTCTAGACTCTATGGAAAAGAGTTTTATCTTTCCAACTTATTGTCCAATTTATTGCCAATTCTATTACACCCTCTTCAAGGAAGATTATAGATAACCTCATTTTTTAATCAAATGAATTATTAATTTTCTAATTTTGAGCTAAGTACAATTCAAGGAGTTAGTAAGCTATTATACAGAGAACAAATGTGTCTTGTGGGCTAAGAATGTTTTCACATTTTAAAAGCATGTTGAAGAAATCAAATAGAGAAATTACATGACCTGTATAACCTTGAAATACTCTTTTAAGAACATTTTCAGCACTTGGTATACATAATGGAATTGATAAGAGTACACCATCCCAGCTGAGGAATGGTGGTGCATACCTTTAATCCAAGCACTCCAGAGTCAGAGGCAGACAAATTTCTGTGAGTTTGAGATCAGCCTGGTCTACAGAGCTAGTTCTAGGACAGCCTACATAATTTATTCACAGTACATGGGTATTGTGGCACATGCACTCACACACACACACAGGCTTTCACACATACTCAAATAAGATTTAGAAATAATAGGTGATAAATTACATTGGCATACTTTAACATTGTATAGGGAATTTTTTTTTTAAGTATAGTAACTGTAAGAGTACTAGGCTATGAACATCAAAATAAAGATAAGAGGATTCCCTCTTTCACTCTAAATCCCTTGACTAGAGCTTAGTAGTCTTCAAAGTGACAGAAAGTAAGCTTTCAACTTATAAAGGAAAGAAAATTGAAATTTGACTGAATTATTTTTGACTGAATTAAATTCCTTGAGCAGAAAACTTTTCATGTTTTATGAATCTGGAATTAATTTTTTGATTCAATTTCTTGGCTTTATCTTTTTGGTAAACATGGCATAATTGTTATATTCAAAGTATGAATTCCAGAAGACTAACAGCAATAGTATTTAAACCTAGCTCCTTAGTCAGTCACTTAACCCAATTTTTTGATGAGTAGTTTCCTGCTCTATAAAGTGGGGCTCATTTTATACAAATATGTTTATTCTGTTTTAAAGATTATGCTAAATATAATTAAATGGGTAAAGGAATGTAAGGCATTCATTCTCTGGCAAAAAGTATCAATGTGATGGCTGACTGCATGCTTCTCTCTCTATTCTTTTTTCCTTTCTTTTTATTTTGCTAATTTGGATTTCTGAACAATAGGAATTTATCTTTTATATTTCTTATGAATAAATGAGATACTTTCCCCCCAAATATTTAATAAATTAGCTAGTATACTTTGTATGAAGCTAACAGACCAAATAACTATTTTTATGTACAAAGAAATAAGAAACTCTTTTTAATTACATTATTCTGAAATAATGTAATTTCATTTTACTTTCAAATAAATAGGTTATATCCATTATATCCATTGCTTATTACTTACTTTTTTTTTTTTTTTTCCTTAAAGAGCCTGGTTGTTGCCAATGGTGGTCTGGGTAATGGTGTGAGTAGGAAACAACTGCTTTTGACTTTAGAGAAATGTGGACCTGTGGAAACTCTCCTCATGCCACCTAATAAGCCATATGCATTTGTAATATTCCAAACTATTGAAGAATCCAAGAAAGCCTATTCTACCCTCAATGGAAAAGAAATAACTGATGACTTGGGGCAGAAGATCTTTCTGTACTTGAATTTTGTTGAAAAAGGTACCTTGAAGTTAGCTTCTTTCAACTTAATTTTTTTTGTGTGAATTTTCTTCTTACAGAGTCTCTCTCATTTATTCTTTGTGTGTGGGAGGTGTGTGCTGGTGTGCTTGATTATGCTGTGCCCATGGAGGTCAAAGATTAATGTGGGAAGAGAAGAGCCCTTATTCACTGCTATTGGGAATATGGACAACAACTTAAAGTGGAATTTCTATATGATCCAGCTTTTCTGCTTCTGGGTATATACCCAAGAGTTTTTATGTTTACTTTTCTATTGGCTAAGAATTCAGAGATTTTTAGTTGTTTCTATTTCTTCTTTTGAGAATTGTCTGCTTTATTCATTTGCCTGTGAACAACAACAACAACAACAAAACAACAACAAAAAAACT